>MNCI01003467.1:412449-433407 GCA_015680685.1 Gnetum montanum | reverse complement strand
TTAGGATGTGTACGGAAAGTGGGAATGGATACTAGTGTTAGGAACATTTAGAAACTAGTTAATGAATAATTAATGTAAGTTAGTCACTTAGCTCTCTCTCCCTCTCCTTTATTAGCAGAAGACATAAGAAATACAAAAGCTATAAAAATCATATACCTCAAGCTTACTAAACCATACAATTGTGACAATACAAGTAAGTTTGGGAAGACAACGATTGATTAAGCTTGAGTGTTCCATTAAGGTGCGTAAGCACTTAGTCCTTGGAGTTCAACCAGATCATGCGTGAAATGCTCATATTCGTATGGTTGAGTGTAGGGGTACGTCGCCACTCATTAGGGGTTGAAATGCAAAAAGTAGCTTGAAACCCTAATTCTATAGCTATATTTTTAGCAAAGTTTAAAACAAAGATAAAACATGATCAAAACTAGTCAAAACATGTTTAAAAAATTTACTAACATCTCATGCATGATAATAAATATTAAAAATAGCCAAAATGTCAAAAAAATAATATTAAAATAGTTACATGTGAGAAATCAAGCAATTGACAAACAATTGTTGAACAAATGAGAAAAAGGCAAATAATGCACACTAATCAAAATTATAAAAATCTAAAGGATTAAAGCACCTAACTATGCTATTTAAAGTTAACAATGTTATTAAAAGGTTCCTTATGTAGCTTCAATCTCCTAAACAAGCTTTGAATCCTAGGAAAAATCATAGATTAACAATAGGATCTAGGTAAGATCTAAAATGAGATATAGAACAATGGCTTATGGTAGATCCTAATTGATAGTGTAGATCTAGATTTAGTTCTTTTTTCAATTCAATAAGATCACTATCTAGCTCTATCTCTCAAATGTTGACAAGGTATGGCAAAAGGATGCTCTCTTATGAAAAAAATGATTAGGCTTATATTGTAGCAATGGTTTGGAAGCATTGGACAAAGGATCCCTCATGGGAAAAAATTAAATTAAAAATAAGTAATAATTCTAAAAATATTTTTAAATTCATTAACTACATGACTACTACCCTACTATAGCCTAAGGGGCATCTCTTATGAGTGAGTCAATAGCTAAGTCAAACGCCAAGTTGATATCTATGTTTAAGTCCAAACTAATAACAAGGTCTAAGGCCAAAAGCATAGCTAAAAGAAGGCTAGCACAAGACCCTATAACACATAGGCTTAAAAAAATAAAAATATAATTTTTTAAAAAATATAAATTACCAAAACAAATCTTACCAAAGGCAAAGTAGTATTCCATGTGGTAATGATCAATCCAGTCCCTAATACCTACTAACTTAAAACTTCAAGAAAAGGGGTTAGTGTGCATGTGCTAAATTATGAGAAAATATATAATAAAAAATATTAAAATTACTAAAATATAAAATTATAAAATTATAAAAATANACATCCATTTCAAGTGTTGTCATCATCCTGGCTAGTGGGGAAAGTTTCCAAGCTAGGAGAAAGTTTCCAAAGCGTGCATTTGGTCTCCATGTTAAAGTGGGAAAAGTCTCCAAACCCCCACCCTTCTACTTTGGAGGTAGGTGAGATCTACCTTCCTACAGGTGTTTCCAACGTAGAAAAATGCATACCCTCAATAAAACCCATCAAATTGCCCTTTTTGGCACTGGAAAAGAAATTTTTGATCACCAAAGCCCAAATATAGACACTAGGTAACATTTTTTCTTTTGGAAATGAGGCTTTGACCACTTATGAGGCATTTTAGCCCCAAAAGTATAAAGTATGTGAAATTACCCATTTTGGGTTACAGTGTTCACATTTACAATGAAATTTTGCCTCACGTTTCATGGGGTGAAAGCTACATGATGAAGATTGGTTATAACATGAAAAATTTTGTGGTTTTTCAATGGCCCCTCTTTGTTGGTGCCTAGAGGATTGACCCAAGAGGCCCCAACAAAGAATACAAAACATCACTGCATATTATAATGTTATAATGCATATAGGTGACATGAGAATTAGGCTATTTAGGTCATTAATGTTTCTAGTTTAAGGCTATGACAGGGCA
This sequence comes from Gnetum montanum, assembly GCA_015680685.1. Classification (NCBI taxonomy): domain Eukaryota; kingdom Viridiplantae; phylum Streptophyta; class Gnetopsida; order Gnetales; family Gnetaceae; genus Gnetum; species Gnetum montanum. Next base: position 431,377 of record MNCI01003467.1, on the reverse strand, counting down.
TGGTACTAGTTTAAGGCCCTAGTAGGCTATGTTTGGTACTTAAAGATAGTAGTGGACCATTGAAAGTAGGCTCTCTTGTTGATGATCTGTTAGCTACATGTAGCATGACTTCAAATAGGAATGATTGATCGGATTGGCTAGCTCTTTCCCATTCATGTCGGCTATTCTGAATGCTTTGCTCTTGTAGGCTCTAGTGATAAGAAAGTATCCTTCCTAGTTGGCCAAGAATTTGTCTGCATGCTCATGGATTGCCTTGAGAACTAGGTTCCCCTCCTTGATCTTGCACATGGTCAAGTTATGGTGAGGTTGTTGCTTCTTTCTCTCTTGATAGTGCTCAATGTGAGTAAGCACTTGCATACACTACTTCTCCATTGAATCTAGTGTTGTTATGTATAACTCCTTGCTTTGGTTGTTGTTGATGAAGTTAGCCAAGGCTACTTGGAGTGATGGTACCTACAATTCAAGAAGTAAAACAACTTTAGAACCATGAACAAGGCTATAAGGGGTCATGCCAGTTGTCATGCGATAGGTTGTTCTGTATGCTCATAGTGCATGGACAAGCTGCTCATGCCACTTTCACTTGTTGTTGTTCAGCATCTTCTTGAGAAAGTTGATGATGGCCTTGTTTCTTACTTCTACTTGTCCATTGGCTTAAGGGTAGTAAGGTGACAAGAAAGAATGCTTAATGCCTAAGTTGTGATAAAATTTCTTGGTTTCTTGGCTACTAAATTGAGGTCCATTGTTTGTAACTATGGTCATGGATATGCCAAAAAAAAAGCTATAATGTTATCTAGGATAAATTTGCAAACTTGTTCAAATGTGATTTTTCTTAGGGAAATAGCCTCAACCCACTTGGTAAAGTATTTGGTTGTGGTGATGATCAAGCTATGCCTTGTGGTAGATTTAGGTGTTATAGGTCTAATGATATCCAACCCCCATTGCTAAAAAAAACATGTTATTTGGGTTTTATGTAACTTAGTTGGTGATACATGTATCAAGTTGCTATATCATTTTCATGTGTCACAATGCTTACCCTTTTGCATGTAATCATTTTCCATATGGGTCCTATAGTAGCCTAACCATATAATCTTAGCGGCCATGGCTCTAGGTCCTATGTATTCTTCACAAATGCCTTTGTGGACCTCCTTTAGGATTTTTCTAGCTTTGGTTTTACCTAAGAAATTTAGAAGTATACCATCATAGGATCATTAACATAATGTGTTATCACCTACAATGACATTATGCTTTGATCACTTACGTTTCAGTTACTTAGTTAATGACAAGTTGTGAATGACCTTTGGTGGTTAGGCATCTAATTTCCAGGTCACAAGCTATCATTATCCCTCTAATCAAATCCTCATATTTTACTATGTTTTTGGTACATGAAAATCCAAAACAATAGGCAAAGGGTTGGATTTCACCAGATAGGAATGTTATGATGGTAGCAGCACTAGCCCCATGGGCGGTTGAGGCTTCATTGAAGTTCATGACTACCTCATAACCTTTAGGTACTTGGCAAATCATATTAATGTGTTTATGGCTACTTGGTCATTAATAGGTGAAACTATGAGCTATATGGCTATAGCTTGACCTTTTGTTGGGGATTGAGAGACATAATGAAGGTCGAACCTTGCAGTTATGGCTTTTCATCGAGCTATATGGTTCCTTTCATAGATGTTGGTCAGTATGACTCTAACTATGTTGTCCTTGAAAATTATGTTGACTTGGCTTCTAAAGAGGTAGTGTTTCCAATTCTGAAAAGAGAAGACTAGTGCTAGACAATACTTCTCCACTTTAGTGTATCAGGTCTCATGGGCTACTAATGCATGGCTAAGGTAGTATACATGCATTTTTGTCCCATCATCACGTTTTTGATAGACTAGAGAGGCAATGGATGTATTAGACATGACAAGATAAATGTAAAATGGTTTACCCTATTATGGAGGACGCACTCTTGGTAGTTGTGTCAACTCTTTCATAAGCTTTTCAAAGGCCTCTTGGCATTGAGTCATCCACTCATAGTGGACTTTTTTCTTGAGAAAGTGTTGCATAGGCTGTAACTTATCTGTAATCCTAGTGATAAACTTATGAATAAATTATAATCTTCCTTGTAATCCTAAAAGCTCTTTAAGGCTGGTAGATGCTGCCAATTTGGATATGGTCTTTATCTTATTAGGATCTACATGTGTCCCTACTTTAGAGATTACAAAGCCAAGAATCTTACTGGTCTTAACATCGAAGACACACTTTTTAGGATTGAGCCTAAGCTCATATTTAAGATGTTATTTAAGCACAAGATCTAGGTCATTGGCTATTTTTGATTTCATGACTATGTCATCTACGTAAGCATTAAGCAAACCTAACATGTAATCATTGAAGATATAGGTCATGACTCTCTGGTATGTGGCTCCAGTGTTAAGGAAAAAGGACATGATGGTATAAAAAAAAGTACCCCATGGGATCATAAAGGTCATGCTATGTTGGTACTCTAGGTTGATCCTAATTTGGTTATATCCTGAGAATCCATCTATAAAGGACAATAAGGCATGTTTGAATGTAGTATTGATAAGTTAATCAATAGTAGGCAAAAAGAAGTCATCCTTGATGGTTGTTTTATTTAGGTCTCTAAAATCTATGAAAATGTGGATGCTCCCATTTTTCTTAGGAACTACCACTATGCTGGATACCCATTCTATGTAATCAACAACCCTAATAAAACCTATTTGGTAGAGCTTTGAGATTTCATTACAAACTACTAAGGCCAAATTAGGTATAATATTTCACACTTTTTGCTTAACTAGTCTAATGCTAGGGTTTACTATGATGTTGTGTTGGACTAAACATGGGTCTAGGCTTGACATATCTTCATATGACTAGGAAAATGCCTTAATGTTGCTTTGTAATACTTTGATGATATCTTGGGTGCATTAAGACTCTAGCGAGAAACTTAGTTTAAGAGTTTTCTCCTCGCCACCGTGTGTTGCAACAACAACTTCAAATAGAGAGTCTTTAGCAATGTCTCCTACTTCTAAGTCAAGGGTTTTGACTAGGTTTTTAGGCCATTCTAGAAGTTTATCTATTGAGGCTATGTGGTCTACAAGATTCTCAGGCTCAACATCTAGGCAATCATAGTTGATACACCATTTAATATCACTGTGGGATTCATGTAGACAAAAAGGTAAACTAATTTAGTCCTAGGTACTCATACTTTACTCCTACACATCAACCAAAAGCATATTAAGTGGCACATGGGTAAAGTGAATAAATAATGTTAAAATGCTAGAAACATATACAACTCTAATGCAATCAAGACTATCCAAGGTCATTAATGAGATAAGGTCAATTCATAAAGATCAAACAAGGGCAAGTATAAAGAGTAAGGCTACAAATGCTCAATAAATGTCATAATTTTGCCAGTTTAAGGCCTTAGCGGGCTATGATGCTAGCTTACAGCCTCGGTGGACTAAGATGCTAGTTTAAGGCCTTAGTAGGCCATAGTGATATGGTGTCAAATAATTGTCAGGGTAGGTCAAATCCCATCATTTTATGCTATTTAAAGTCCAAACAAGGACAAATAGGGCTGTAATAAGACAAAAAAAGAGCATATAATGTTGTATAAAGGCCATGAAAGGTTAACAAGGTCCACAAGGCAACATAAGTTTAAAACAAGCCAAAACATTATGTAATAAGTAAAAAAATGAAGAAAAATAGGATGTATATGATAAAATTTGGCTAATATAGGTATAAAATGGTTAGGATTTGCTAGTTTTAGGCCTTAGCAAGCCATGCTTTGAGGCTACAAGGCTATTAGATGAGTTTAGGCATAAATTAGGGCTATTTCTAGGCTGTCTAGACCTAAAAATTAAGTGTTTTGAGGCTTCCATGCTAGGATATGCATGGAAATAGGCACCCTTAGTATGGAGACTAAGGAAAATACATTTTGAGATGCTTAAGGGTCCAAAATTAATGTACTAAGACTTTCCCAGGGTAGTGCAAGGTTAGATCCATTAAAATTGAACTCCTTAGAGGTCTACAAAGGCAAAAAAGTAGGTTTTGAAGTCTTCCACCTTTGTTTCCACCCTAGTAAGCATGGAAAAGAGGGCGTTTAGCATGAAAAATAAGAATACAACAAAAAAAAGGTCAAACATGGTCAACCAGGTGGAAGGAGTCTAGATCTAGAACTTGTTCATCTCCCGGTTTCGTTCTGAGGTAATTTGAGGTTATTTTGAGTGTCAATAGGTGTTGAAATATCTTTCCCACATTTTTCCATGCTAGGCAAAGTATTCGCAACATGGAAAAATAGGGGGACACTTATGTAATGAATTCCAAATGATTTCGGTTCACTTTGACCAGGTTTCTAGGCCCCGAGGACTAGAAACTTTGATTTTGCAAGTTTCTGGTTGATTTTGGGCATGTTTGAGGCTGCTTAAGGGCACTTAAGGTCTTCCCCCTTATATCCACATTGGGGGAGTTACTCTAGTGGGGAAGAATGGGGGTAATAGGTTTTGGAGGTTAAAATAAGGCCAAATAAGCAAAATCATGAGGCTATGAGGTCCTAGGCTTCTTCGACATAGATCTTTGACTTTTGGGAGTGCCATCTTGCTTTCAAAAGTGGAATAGCAGCTTCCACCTTTTTTCCAAACTGGGGGTAGTTAATCCAATGTGAAGGAAGTAAAAATATTAGATCTAGACCAATTTGGATCATAATCAATTGTGCCTGTTACCTCCTGGGGTTGCTAGGGTCAAGGGCTATGAATCCATGTTAAAATTTAGCAGTTTTGGGAATCCTTGAGTGGTTTTTTTGGCTTTCACCCTTTCTTCCATGTTGGGGATAGAGAACTTAGCATGGAAAACAATGGAAAATTGATTTTTACCATTCAGGATTAATTTTACAAATTTTAAGGGTTCTAATAACTACTACCAGGATTCTAGAGTGCATGAAAGGTCATTTGATGTCATTTTGAGGCATTCAGGAGCCCCAAACAAGTCCCCACTTGAGTTTTCATGCTAGGAAATCTACCCTGAGCATAGAAAAATGGATCCTTAGTGTGGAAGAACCATGCATATAAGATCTAGGCCAATTTTAACCTTAATCAACTTTGCATGTTAGCCTTTGGGGTTGCCGCGATTGAGGACTAGGATGTGGTGTGAAGTTTTGACAAATTTTAGTATCTCTAAGTGCTTTTTTGGACTTTCCCCCCTTCTTTACAAGCTATAAATGGAGAGTTTAGCATGGAAAACAAGGGGGAATGGATTTTTGACCTTTAGACATTAGTTTCTTGATGTTTGAAAGCTCTAAATGATGTAGGTAGGGTTCCAAAGTGCATACAAGTTTGGTTAATGTTGTTCTAAGGTAGGTATGGACTCCAAATGGGTTCCCCAATTAATTTACACATTAAATAGCATGGAGGGGAAATTCACAATGTGGAGATACCATAAAACTTAGATCTAGCCTAGTTTTGACTCTAATCAACCATGCATGTTAGCCTCAACCATGCATGTTAGCCTTCGGGGCTACCAAGGTTAAGGAATAGGGTTTGGAGTCAAAACTTATCATTTTAAAGGTTTTTAAGTAGTTTTTAAACTTTTCCCTTTTTTCCTCACTAGGGATTTCATTCTTAGCATGGAAAATTTGGGTTGGAAGCTTTTTGGTGCTTTATGATCACATTTGGTCATGCATGTAGGCTTCTGAGGTTACTGGCGATGATGGTCAATGGCTAGTGTTAAAATTTGGCTATCTTAAAGGTTGATGAGTGGTTTTTGAGCTTCCAAAATTTTTTCCACACTCAAGCTTTCATTCTCAATGTGAAAAAATTGGGGGAAAGCTTTTTGATCATTCTGGCCATTTTCAATCATGCATGTAGGCTTCCTAGGTTGTTGGCATCAATTGCTAACATCTGATGTCAAAGTTTGATTGTTTCGAGGTTGTTATGATATTTTTTTGGTATTTCCCCCATTTTTCCACATTGGGACTTCCATGCTCAGCATGCAAAAATGGAAAAAATATTTTTGATCTTCTATGACAAATATTGAGCATGCATGCATGTTCATAAGGTCACTGATATCGCTTGTTGCCATATGATGTTGAAATTTGATTATTTCAAGGGTCATTAGATATTTTTTGGGCTTCCCCAATTTTTTCCATGATAGGGATTCCATGACTAGCATGGAAAATATGGGAAAAGAATTTTTGATCATTGTTGATTGATTTAGCTATGCATAAGTGCTCATAGGGTTACCGCCATTGGCCATTAGTGCTTGGGGTCAAGATCTGGTCATTTTGGGGGCTATGAGAGGGTTTTCAAGCTTTCCACATTTTCTTCACATTAATGGTGGAAGTTTCAGATTGGAAGAGGTTCCCTTCAATGGAAAAAGTTAGATCTAGGCCAAATCAACAATTGATTGACCATGCATGTCAACCCCTAGGGTTATTGGTGCTGACAGTCAATGTTGGGTGTGAAGATTTGATAGTTTGGAGGCTTATAAGTGTCTCATGCTATCTCCCCTTTTCTTCCATGCTAGGAATGGTGGCCCCAGTGTGGATGAGAGGGGGATGGCAGTTTTGTATCATTTTTGACCCATTTTGAAGCTTCTAAAAGCTCCAGAGGGTTTCAGCAGGGTCTAGGGGTTACTAGTTATCAAGAAAAGGTCATTAGGTCATCCATTAGGGTCATTTTTGGCTTCCCCCCATCTATCCACATTGAGGGTGAAAGGATCAATGTGGAATATGTCTCCCCCAATGTGGAAAACACCAAATCCCAAGTTTTGACCAGTTTTGACTAGGTTTGACTAGGCTTGGTGAGGTTCTAAGGCTGTTGGTGATGCTTAGAGGGGTTCTAGGTCATGTGGGGTTCACTTTGGGGTCAAACTTATGCTAGATGAGTGTTGGGAGGCAAGAGTGAGTGTTACCACCTTCTTCCATGCTAGGCACTATTTCCCCAACATGGAAATCCATGGTACTTAGCCATGCTCATGTTTTGTCCAAATTTGGAGACTCAAGGTTGAAAAAGGTAAGTCTGAGTTACTAAAAATAGAAATATATATGTAATTCTAATGAATTTATAAATGATAAAAATTTTTCCACACTATGCATTTTATTCCCAGCATGGATACATGAGGGTAAGGTTTCCATAATGTTTTAAGTGTCAAAATTAGTAAAAGTCTCAATCTTGATGCAAGTTTGATCAAAAGGGAAGGTGCAAGGTGGGGCCCATAAATGAAAAATTTAAAATTTTGAGAAGTGAAGTGTTTTCCATCCTTTGAAACCAATGTCACCTAAAATTTACCCATGCTTTGCTTCAATGCACTTGTAGTCATCGTGCAGTGAATTAGCAGCTAGTTTTAGATGGGTTTTATAAGTCAAATTTTGTAAATCTTTATCATAATTGTTATTCTTTAGCAATAGCACATTGGGATCTCTAGTAGAGATTTTTGTGGCATCAAAATCAAATATTCAGTGTGGAAGCCTCCCATATCCCTTGTAACAAGCATAGAGCTCTCATCTTCTTCTAATTTTCCTCTTTCTCAACGTTGGCCTTGCCATGGCACCAAAATAGAGGGGAGGAAAGAGTAAGAACCCCACAATATAGAGGATGGATGAGAAATATATTAGGTTATAAGAGGTTCCTAGGCCTATCTCCATTCAGGCCCCATCTATTATTGCTTCGAAGTAGGCACTTCTACCTATTTTTTCCTTTTCTCTTTGTGATTTGTTTAGTTTTTTGCTTCCTAGATGTTGAGGCTATTTTTTCAGATATACTCCAGTAGAGGGAGTAAAATGGAATTTTGATAAAATCCCATCTCTTATTTTTTTTCTCCCATGTAGATCTATAGTTTTTTTTATCACTTTGGCTTTTGCAGATTTGATTTTGAAAATAGGGCTTACTATTTTGTGCTTTTTTCTCAAAATCTTGGGGTATGGCTATTTTTGTTTTCAGATCTAGGGCTTAGGATTTGTTAAAATGAATTTTTAACAAAATCATACCCCATTATTTTAATGTGAATTTAAATGGATTTTAATAGTTTTTGCTATATTTTGACAGTTTTAATGGCTATGTGAAATTTAGGCGTTGGGATTTTTGAAGCTTTTCTATGAAAAAGCAAGCCAAGTTGTGTATTTTTTCTTACTGAAATGGCTACGTTTTGTGACATTAAAGGTCATGTACTTATATCCCTTTGTTTAAGCTTTTCGATGGTTGTTGTCTCATTTAATTTAGCTTTGAAATGAGAAAGTTATGACTATTTTCCTAACATTGTGTAGTTAGGTTGTTTGTGCCGTTTTTGTAATTTCATGTAGATTTGTGAGATTTTAATAAGAAAATAGCCAAGGTTTTTGCTATTTTCTAGTTAGGGATACATAGGTTTTGGCTTCAACTTTACAAAAAATAGACATGGTTGATATGCTTGATTTTGCTTTTTTAAGGAGAGGAAAAGCCTTTTCTATTTTAAATAAATTTTTATGATGGCTTCATGGATTTTTTCTAAGTTTATCATGCTTTTTCTAGATTTGTGCATAGTTTAGATGTTTTTTCCAAATTTATGCATGCTTTGCATAATTTTAGATGGTTTTTCTAAACTTATGCTTGCTTTTTTCCAAACTTATGCATAATTTACATGCTTTTTCTAAATTTATACATAATGTAGACTTAGACATAGTTTTGGGTATAATGTTTTCTCTTTAAAGGCTATGAAATATGGTAACAATGCTTTTATGGAATTTCTCAAGCTAATTTAGATAAACATATAAGAGCTTTTTACAAAGGCTAATTTTGCCTTTGACTTAGAAGGTTTTTCTAAATTTATCGAGATATTCCAATTGTTCATGATGCAAGGATATGCTAGGTTGTAATAGTGTTTTCTTGTGAAGTCACTTAGACTATTAAATAAACACCTTAGAGATTTTTATAGAGGCTAATTTCACCTTTGACTAGATGTTTTGTCTAAATTGTTAAGAAATTCTAACTAGTCATAATTTTTTTATTTTGTTTCATACAGGGTCTTCTTGAGGCCTATTCTCATTATAGTGGACCTCGTTGGCATTTTGTGGTATATTGGTCATACCAAGACTAATAATCCACCACAAGACATGATCCTTGGAAAGATTTCATTGTGGTTTTAGGTTGGGACAAGGGACATCATTGCTTTCCTCCTTAGGAACTTTAGTGTGATGTTGTGGTCATACTTGTCCATGGATGTAGCTGGGGCTATTGTAGAGACCTAGTTGCCTTGGGAATCTAGATTGATGACCAAGTATATTACTAATAAATCAGTTCCTAGGACCACAGGGTGACTTGCAGATGCTATAAGTACATGCTACCTTTCAGAGATCTAGACGATGCTAGAGTATGGTTAGTACAATATTGATAATACCATGATGGTGGCACATAGAGCCCACACATTATTCTAGAACCCACCTAGCATTGTGTATCATCTATAGGGGTAAGCATGATTATTATAATGTTTTTATGATTTTGGCTTGATTACCTTACCTAACTTCATTAATTTAACTTCTTGCAGGCACAAGGTTAATGATCAAGACTTGATTGTTAATGACAAAATCTTGGTAGTGGCTCAAAATGCTATGGATGAATTCACCAATAGTCCTAAAATTAGAGCTATTGTGTATCAATAATTAAGAGGAGAGTTTGATGAATAAGCCACTAGTTTCAACATGGTATACTAGAAGTACAAGAATGATAAGACAATCCACAGTTGGTGGGTAGATGTTGATGGCACATATTTGACCCTTGTAGTTGGAACCTTCACATTGTAGAAGAAAAGTAAAGGTGAACATGTAGCTTCTAGTTTTTCATGGCATTAAGTGTTTTATTACTTTTCTTAGTTGTTGAAATTGCTCATATGGATGCTAACCTTTGGTTATTGCTTCATAGGACCTTCCACCTCAGTTGATGTCACTATACCACTTTCACATTCAGATCATGAGGAAACCATCATCCTGAAGTTTGGTGATGTGGAATTAGCATAGAAGCATCTAAAGGGGTAGGCATCTAGATATGTTCAAGTAAACATTCAACATGCAGGTTCGCTTGATGTAGTTATGGCACCTATTCCTTCCATTCCTATTGTGGAGATGTTGCATGTTATTGACTCCTTTGATAAGGAGGTCAATCACTTTAGCACCATCATTTGAGGTGTTAAGGTGAACATTGATGTAGGTGTTGGTCTCTTTTGTGACTTGTTTTTGGTCCCTGCTGATGGGGTCAATGTTCCCACTAGGATAGTGAGGAAGTTAGGCCATTTCAAGGAAGTTCTAGAGTGGTTTGGTGCTAGCATGGGCCACTCTGGAATTTCGATGGATAGCTTTACAAACCTTGAGGTAAAGGAATTATATTCTTTGTTTAGGTCTTGTGTGTTTCCAAAATTGCTATCACAATAGAAAGTAATCAGCCTAGCACAGGGATGGACCTTTAAGAAGGTCTTGATGGAGGATGTCAAATTTGATTGGGCTACTACTTTGGGTACTAGGCTTTGAGAGGAGATTCTTAGACTCTGTGTTGATACCTCTATGATAAGTCATATGCACTTTGCATTTTTTGTAGGTTATCTAAAGAGATTTATGGAGTTTCTAGTGGTGTATAGGAATGGACGATGGATTTCACAAGACCCAAGCCAACTTTTTAAGCCTTGGATAAAGCACATTTATCCAACAATGTAGGCCCAAGACCCACCAGAGGGGATGGATGAAACATTATCCATCACCATTAAGAATCTTGATGCTAGGCTACATGTGTCTCTTGACAATACTGATGATGATGAGTCCCTCTTGTTTCTTGCTAGTGTTTAAGATGCCAGACAATGGTGCATGGAGGCTAAAGGAGTAGCTAGAGAGAAACTCAAGAGGCCCGTGGAGGAGGCACCCCTAGTAGTAGATAAGCCTACCCTAAAGAAGCTTAATTTTAAGCTTAAGCCATCATAGTAGGTAGTTGTAGGTATGCTTTGTTTAACTTTGGCTATTTCATGATTTAAAATTTTGTGGCTACTTTATGGTTTTATGTGTTGACTAGTTTTCTATGTGCTATGCTTGTAGACAGGTGTCAAATTATAGTAGCCCAAGCTATTGTGGAGGTAGAACAAAGGCATGTAGAAGAGGCACTCCTAAAGCAACCTATGGTTGAAGGACTTGCCAATGTAGGTATACATGATCTAGATGCCTTTTTTGGTGAGGTAGTACCAAGTACTTCTTTCATCATCATCCTAGAGGAGGAGGAGGATGACGAGTTAGGTATGCTTATGCCTCACTATTTTAATTATATTTCATTGGTTATATTTGGTTGTCATCCTAACCTTTCAATGACTGTTATGCTTATAGTAGTTCTTGAGCCACCAGCATAAGCTTCCATCCCTAAGTTTTGTGTGAAACCATGGGTAGAGACTCTAGACAAAGTGGAGTTCCCACATGGGATGGCTAAGGACATCATCGATTGATTACATCAGGTTGCACCTGAGATAGGTAAGGATTTTATTTTATGTGCTTTGGTCATAGGCTTTTTTTTGCATTGTGGCTATTTAAGGTTGTATCTTATGGTTGCATTTTATACTTTTTGTAGTACCATCCATGAAGTGGAACTGCAGCAAAGACATGGAGGTAGAATACTTGCCTAGAGTTCCTGATGTTCCAGTGTACTCGTGAAGCTATACAACATTGCCACTAATTTAGCAATGTTGTGCACAAAAGCTTCATGGGAGCTAGAGAGGTCAAATGAATCCCTATGGGAGGAAGTTGTGGCCTTGAGGAAATAGGTTCAAAGATAGAGGATAAGATTAGGGATCTTCAAGATCATAAAGCCTTTGTGGAAGCCTAAGTGGCTAACTCGGGGGAGTTACTGACTAAGGAGATCACTTGGGCCCATTATTGGCATGTCGTTTAGGAAAAAATGGTGGTCCTATGGGAGATGGCAGAGAAATGTATGTAGATGGACCTCATCTTCCAAAAGGTCAAGGACTAGAAGGATTACTACACTTAGGTCTTGGAATGGGGTAAGACACAAAAGGTCCACAAGAATTAGTATAAGTCTGATCATGAGGCCTACCTAAAGGGGCTTAAGGAGGAGTCGACTGAACAACATAAGAGAGAGTTGTTCTTTTAGGGGATCCTAGTAGAGAGTGCTTATCAACTCTTTGAAAGCACTCTTAAGATGGAACAATCCCCTACTCTTTAGATCACTATCATTGTGGGTGAGACTACTACAACTGCTATTACTCATGAGCCTCCTACTTGGATTCCTATAGATAGATTTGACATTCTTTTTGGCATTAATCTTGGGGATGTTAACTGGGTCAACATGATGGAGGAATAGAACCTCTATGTTTTGAAGGAAGGCCTTCCCCATCTACCCCTGGAAGTGATGGAGTCAAACTCTCCATAGGTTTGATATATTTTGCATTTTAGTCTTTGTTTTAAGTCATAATTTTAGCTATGGGTTACTAATTGGCTATATGTTGTTGCATTTTAGGCCTTAGGAGACATTGGTAGTCCTAGCAAGGAGGGCATGAATGACCCACCACTTCCTCCTTCAGATGCCACTCAATAGCCCCATTTAGTTTTTCTTTTTGGTTGTTTTGTTTTTGTTTTTATGTTGATGGCTATGGTCCGCCAAAACTATGTTATGGATGGCTATTTTTTTGCATCATTGTTACACATTATTGATATGGCTATATCTTATGATCATTTTAATTTTAATTTTAAATACTATTTTTATTTTGGCTATATTTATATTAGCAGTAGATATTGTAAATGTTGTAGGCTTTGAAAATGACTATGTTGATGTTTTTGGTTATGGGTAATTGATGTTATAATAGGCTAAGCAAAGAGTAATAAAAGAGATGTTTGCTAGTTTTAGGCCATTGTAGGCACAGGTTATATAGTTTCACTTATGCCTACATTGCTAGTTTAACATCTTAGCAGACAATAATACCAATTTAAGGTCATAGCAGACCATAGTGCCAGTTTTAGGCCTTAGCAAGCCATTGTGCTAGTTTTAGGGCTTAGTGGTCCATACTGCCAGTTTCAGGCCTTCGTAGGCTATAGTGCCAGTTTTAGGCCTTAGCAGGCCATAGTGCTAGTTTTAGGCCTTAGTGGACCATGTTTGAAAAGATATTTTTTAATGTTCAAAACATAAATAAAAATAAAGAAAGGTTTTAACAAGTAGGTAACAGTGCAAATAAATTTATGGCTACATGCATAGGCTATGTGTATGACAAAAATATAATGAATAAAAAAAGAAAAATACGGCTATTTGGCTATCATTTTATTTAATCATAGAAGCATGGAAAGACTAAGATAAAGTTTACTTATGCATACTCTTCGTAATCTTTGAAAAATTAGAAAGTGAGTAAGACCTACTTTGAAAAAGCTTGTATTTGCCATCCCATTTGCTTAAAATATTAAAGGGAGTTCATACCATAACATATTGCATTGCTTCTCATTGTCATCATTGGTTATCATGGATTTTTACTTTTCATGGCTAGGAGCTTCTTCTTGAAGCTACACTTTGGATACCTATTCTATGTCCATATTGTTGATAGCTAGGGGAGCTATGTTATCAACATGAATGATGATTGCACCTCCCCTGTAAGGAAGATGATTTTTTTGGTGGATGGGCAAGGAGATAGCTCATAATTGAGCCAACCATGGTCTTCCAAGGATCAAATTGAACCTTGGTATCTCTTCCACCACCAAGAAGTTTACGGTTGTATGAAATTGTTCTCTAGCCATAAACTCTAAGGAGATAGACCCCTTGATGGCAGCTCTTGATCCATTGAAGAAATTAAGGGTTGCAGTGGTTGCATGTTGTACTTGATCAATTAAGCCCAAGAATTCAATGATGGTGAATGGGGTGACATTGGTTGTAGCTTCATCATCAACATGCATCCAATGTATTTTAAATTTTCCTATGCGTATGGTTATGAATAAAGGGGTTATAGTTACCTCATCATTCTAAGGATTAACGTTAATTTCACTATTGTGAAACATTAATGGTGTTGACTTTACCTTCCTTGGTAAGAAAGGAATCATTACTCCATGAATGGCTTTCTCATTACTGGGAGTATCCTCACTAATAGGTATGGAGGTTAACATTTTGACTAGTGCCTCATGATGTGTGGTGGAGGTCATGATCAGGTCATATAAGCTTAAGATTGTATTTTTCTACTTGAGTGATTGCCTAACTTGGTCCATCACAATTAGAAATTTTTTTCCATTGGTTATGAGCTTGTCGCCTTGGTTGTGCTTTACTTCCTCCATGCATCCCAGAGTGCAAAATTCATTCTTAGTTTGTGGCTCTTTTTGGTTGTTTTGGTTGTCAGCTTTAGTGTCCTCTTGTGGCTTATTGGTTGAAGGAGATGGGGTAGAGGAGGCCATGGATATAGTTGAAATGGAAGTGGGATTTGGTGGACCCCCTTCCTTTCCTACCTCTAGCTTCTTGTCTCCCCTATTATTAGGCTTTTGCTTATGATTCTTCTTTTGGTTGGCTAAAATGTTTTGGTTGTCAGCTGTTGGTTTTAGGAAAGACGTGGTAGCATTGACCACCATAGGAGGTTGTTGTGTAGTTGGTTGGGCTACAACTATTTTGGTTGTATTGGTTTAATAGAATTTGATGACAAAAGGTTCCCTTGGGGACATTTGTGATGGTACTCTCATAATGAAGGGAGGTCTTGAGCTATGGGAAGCTAAAGAAGCTCTTTCATTGTAGAGGTGTACTTTGATTATGAATGGTTCTTTGGTAGGTCTCTGATTGTTATCAATGTTGAATGTTGAGATAACATACGGACTATCATTAGCATTCAATGGATCTTTTTAGACCTGCATGAACTAGTTCTATAGCCAAACTAGATTAGAAGCATCTAAGACTAGTTCCCCCTATCTATTAGCCTTTGTAGATAATCCTTTAGCACAATGCAGAAGTTTGTATCATGATTATGCAGTTGATGATAATGGGAAAAGTGGTCTAACTTGAAGTATTTAGGCAATTGAGGATTATCCTTTGTTGCTCAAGTAGGATCTTTGGCTATTTCACATAGTCGCTCGTGTTTCTTTCGAGTAGCTTTAGTCACTTGTTTATGTTGCATACATCCACTTCTCAATAGTTGATCTAGCAACTCGGATGATCTTAATGGTAACATAGTATATTTAGGCCTATCCTTCCCTTTGAAGTTAGGTCTATTGGTCTATTTTTTTAATGCATTGGTCCTAGAAGTTGGTGGTTGGTTAGTACAGTCATTGGTGGGGGCCTTGGGTGGATTGACCTTCAGCTCTTGGTTCATGGTCTTGTTTTCCTTGGTTACGGTTGCTACAGTAGTGTTATTTTGTTTGCTATTTTTCTTGTCTCTTCAAGAATGTTGGTTTTTATATGATACATAGGCTAGCTAATGGCTAGCCTTTGTAGCATCCTCTATGTTTTTGGTTCTTGAGAACGCTTGACTAAGAGACTGTGGATCAAGTAGTAAAGTTTTGACTTGATGAAGTCATTAATTGCTTCTTTGAATATGTTTAAAAAGTGGGCTTCAACTATGGGATTTGGTATTTCATTCAGAAATCCATTCCATCATTGAATGAATTTTTGTATAGGTTCTAAGGACCCTTGCTTGACCTTCATGAGTTGGTTAAGTGTTGTGTTATGCTTTAAGTTATATTTGAAGGAGTTGACAAACTAGGCTACTAAGTCTTCCAAAGAGGATATAGATCCTTTGGTAAATGCATGATACCAATTGAGTGCTTTCCTCATGAAAGAAATAGGAAAAATCCTAATGATGGTATGAGACCATGACTATAGAAGGAAACACTTAGATCAAAAGGTAACAAGGTGAGCCTTAGGATCACTTTCTTCATTATATTTGCCTAATTGTGGAATGAGGACACAAGAAGGAAGTGTCAAGGATGGAACTACAAGACTTATGGGATCATCTTGGTATAAGTCCATAATCTTGAAAGTTTATGTGGTAGAGGCTTTAAGCCTCTTTAATTCCTCTATTAGGTCTTGGATAATTTAGAAGGATTGATCCAAGCCTTGTGGTGGCCTCATAGTTTGCGAGGTTTTTACATAAGGTTGTGATGTTTATTGTGATGCTTGTGGCCTTGTTATGGAGTGCATGATAGAAAGAAAAAGTTGCACTATGGTTGTGGCTTGTGGGCCAAATAGAGAAAAAGATGTTTATGCTGGCACTTGAGGCACCAATGACCCTTGTGTTGTTGGGGGTCTCATGGTGGACCCCATGTGGATAGTTAATAGATTTATGGTGATAAAATCCATCGTTGATGATTTTGTATATTGTGGTTGTGTTACAAATGGCATTGATATGTTATAGTTTTTTGTTTGTGGCATTGACTACATGTGATGTATAGCTACAATTGGCATGGGATCTATCATAGTAGGGTGATGAGGAGTGGAAGATGGTGCACGATGCCCATGGAAAAAACAAAGGCATTAGGGAAATTTTTTGTGACATTGGGGGATGTTTGTTGGAACAATCCTCTAAGGATGTTTTCAAGCTCAGATTCAGCCCTAAATTCATCCTCTTCTTCCCATTGTTCCCCAAAGGAAGGCTTGTCATCTTCCTCCTTTGTAGCAATCAATTGGGCTAGGATACTAGAATAAATGTCGTTAAGGGGAATTTATTCATATGAGGAAGGGATGTACTCTTTCCCATGCTTGTGTATGAGCTGAAACTCCCTTTTGGCATTGGCTTCAGTTCATGGAATTAACATGCCTACCTATATTTTGGCACAAACGAAGTTATAAAAATCTTCATTTATGGCTAAAAAATTAGGACTCTCCCCTCTGACTCTCAAAGATCACCTGCACGGAATGACTGCAAGGTCTTTGGGATCATACACCCTCATGGCTAGTTGGTTATGATCTTCACTAGTGAAGGTGAAGGAAAATTTCATGGATTTTTGAAAAGGCATGGCTATAGTATTGATAAATGCTTAAGAAAAGGCTATAAATGTCAATATAGGAGTAAATTCGGGTGAATGGAATTCAAAAACCTTTGGAGAAAATGAAAATGACAAAAAATGATATGCTTACTATAATTAGTAAGTGGGGGNGGGGGGTAGTAGGGGGAGAGGATGGGGGGAAAGGGGGAGTGGGTGGTGGGGATGAGATAATGGAAATTTGACACCTTCTTATTCCAACATTGAAAAGAGGGAGGAAAGTTTTAAAACCAAAATGGAAACTTGGTAGTTTCCAAAGATGGTTTTGGCAAGTTGCCAACCTTCATCAAAAAGGAGGGAAAACTGGGCTTGGTTGGTATGGAAACCAATGTTGGTTTAGTGACAAATATTATGGCAATAAAAATTAAATGTTTATAAAGGCTTTCATGTTGGCTTTGTTCTAAGAATTCACAATAGATGTGAAATTCCAGCACCCAAACCACTTGTAGCTTCGATGTTGAATTTTCTGCCATGGGGGGTGGGAGTAAAGGTAGCATTGGATTTCTTGCAATTTTTGGCTAGAAAAAGTAACTTTCAACTTGCAACAATAGTAGATTTGGTTATAAAATTGGTTTCAAACTTCACCAATGTTGGCCTTCCAACTGCTTCCATGTTTGGTATGGTAGGGGGGAAGATGATGGGAATCTTATACTTCCTACCTAAATGTTAGTGGAAATGGAAAAGGTTAAAAACCAAAGTAGAAGGTTAGTATTTTTCCACTAAAATTGGTTTGAGGAAGTTGCTAATTCTCTTAGCTTGAAAAAATGGGGGGAAAGTCAACTCATAGATGAGTTGAACCATCCACTTTTAGAAGCTAAAAAATAAACTTTTGGCAATAACAACAATGGGGGAAAAGAAATATCAACACTAGCTTTGGGCTATAAAATTCATAGCAAGTGCTATGAAAAGACAAAGCCCAACTACTTGCAACTTCCATGCTATAGTTTTGGTCACAAGGGAAGAAATATGAACATTAATTGTTCAAGGGTTTTGGTTGCAAGAAATCAAGATAAAGCTTGCAAAATGATAACAAAAAAGAGTAGATCTGGCTATAAAATTTAGGCGAAGGTCCTTCTTTGAGTGCCAAGAAAAATTATTGCTATTGAAAAGCTCAATTGTTGAAATGAAAAAACCAAGGATCCTCAATGCAAGTAGTTCCTCAACCCTAAACCCCCAAGGCCTTGGCAATAAAAATGGAATTTAAGGTGCCCTAGCTAGTTTGTTAGATCAAGTAGGAACTTAGGATATGTAAAACATGGAAATATAAATAGATTCAGATAATGCATAGATAATAAATTTACTTTTATTGAACATAGAACTCAAAACTTAAAAATTTATTGAGAAAAGACTAAAGAATAAGTTAGGGAAATGTGTACAAAAAATGGTACTTGGATGTGTAAAAAGGAGGTTTACTTGTGTAAGAGTTCAAAGCCTATTGAAGCCGATGCTTCACAATTTGGATGCTAAGCCACTCTTGATGTTATTGAACCTTCCTTTGTTGCTACAACTTTGGATCTACCAATTGGGTTGCTGTTTGGGGGGGGGGGGGGGGGGGGGGGTGGGGGGGGGCGGTGGTTGAGAAAGGTGAAATATTTGGATGCCAAGTTGCTCGATGTTGGCTTTGGAAAACTAGAAGTGTAGTGTTAGCAGAAAAATCCACGAAATTTCAAAGACTCGTTGCTTCAATGTTGGGGTTCAAGAGAATGCAAGTATGGGAACTTGTAAGAGCTCTTGTGTGCCTGAAAATGCCCCAAGTGTGAAATTGTAAAAAATTGTTGAACTTTTGTCAAAAACATGGAACCTTGTGAGTGTACAATATTGTCAAAAATGCTAAACTTGTAATTGGTGTTGGAGTTCAAATTTTATAGGACTTTTGGGTCATGAATGGGGCTGCAAATTGGTTATGATTGGATTGCAAATTGACTATGCAATGGCTGTTAATTTTAGGTGGAATGGGCATTCAAATTTGCATCCAAG
>MNCI01003467.1:299024-412440 GCA_015680685.1 Gnetum montanum | reverse complement strand
GTTGAAGTGCATGAACTGATGAATTTTGCTCCTTGTGGCTTCCATGCTAGGGGAAAACTTTCTAGGCTAGGGGGAAATTTTCCAAGCTAGGGGGAGACTTTCACATTAGGTGGAAATGTTTTAGGCTAAGGGAAAAAATTTTCCAAGCTAGGGAAAAGTTTTTAAAATGTGCATTTGGTCTCTATGTTGAAGGGGGAAAAGTCTCCAAACCCCCCATCCTTTCATGATGGGGGTAGGTGAGATCTATTCCCTATAAGTGTTTCCAGTGTAGAAAAATGCATACCCTATAAAACCCATCAAATTTTCATTTTTTCATTCTAAAAGGCATTTTTGGCCCTCCCAAGCCCAAATATAGATACTAGGTAAATTGTTTTTACTTGGGGAATGAGGCTTTGACCACTTATGAGGCATTTTTCAGCTCCAAAAGTATAAAGTATGTGAAATTATCCATTGTGGGTTACAATGTTCACATTTGCAATGAAATTTTGCCTCGAGTTTCATGGGGTGAAAGCTACATGATGAAGATTGATTACAACATGCAAAATTTTGTGGTGTTTTACTTACAAGCATGTTGTATGTTGAAACTTTCATTTTTGATGTTTGGTTCTCTCTTGGGTTATCTCTCTTCATGGGTGTCATACACATTATTGGAACAAGATTATGATTCTTCATGATGTTGCTACTACATGGTTTGATTATAGGCTAAATAGGTATACATCTTCATGATCATTTTGGTTCACCAACTGATGCTCCAACTAAGTTTGGATTGGTAATAACTAGCTACATTACCTAGACTCTTAATGATCTCTATAACCCCCCTTAAGACACTGTCTTTAGTAGTGTAACCAATAACACATTAGGGATTAGTGATCTAAGACTAACTATAGAGGTTAAGTTTTTAATCTTAAGGCCCAAGATGGTCTAACACATTAGATTTGTTAGTCCCAAGAATTAAATTTTTTGGCATGGTTAATTGATATAAGTTATGGCATCTTAAGGCATAGTTTAAGATATCATCTAATTTTTAGGTGCTCAGATGATTAATCTAACTTTTCCATTAAGTTTAGTTGGTTGAGATATGTTAGAAATGATTATTCAGACATTAGAAATGGTTATCATATGTCCAAGTTATGCTAAAATTTTGTCTTCAAGGATCTTAGGGCATCATGTTGGGGAAGGAGTAAAAACTAATTTTTGGAGCTTTATGACACAAATCTAACTTCTTCATTACATTTGAAAGGTCAAAATTTAAAGAATAAAGCTCTTTTTTCATTGAAAAAGGCTTACAAAATTAAAAGTTATGGCTTATGTAATATAAAACATTGGGCATAGAAAATGAGACTTCTCGAGAGGTTACCCCATCCTAGTGCTACTCTAGGATGAGGATGTCTAATTATGGATTTTTGATCCTGACTACTATCACTCTATGAAATTATCTTATTTGTTAATGTTTTTTTTTTTTTGCATTTTGATATTTAAATTTTCCCACCTTGTTTGACATCTTTATTTGAAATTCTCATCATCTGAGAAAAAATTTAAAATTTTTATCAATTAATAGAAATTTTTCTATTTACCAAGAGACAAGCATTAATAGCACTAGTGGTCATGGCCAACAACCAAGGAGGTATAAAATAATGGCACCAATGGTGTCCATGTAGGCAAGAACTGATTGTACCAATGGTCATCATCGGTAGCTAGAAAGATAGGGAATGGTAGCGTCAACAATATCTATGGAGGTAGGCACTGAAGGCACCAACGGTTACCTTCAATGACTAAGGAGGTAGAAAATGGAAACGTTGTTAATGTTAATGATGGTACATACTAAGGATGCTAACAGTCACAATCAGCAAGTGGGAAGGTAGGAAATGATGGCATTGGTAGACATTGTCAACAATCATATTTGCTCAAGTTTTTGATGGGATTTTCAGCAATTACGAAGGTGAAGGTGACTTTGATGAAGGCATAGGTAGTGAAAAAAAATAATGTGCATGATGACATGCATGTAAGTGAAGAAATTGGTGCAAAATGTGGAGGATGACATGATAAAGGTAGATAGAGCACAAAAGTGATGACATGGGTGAGGGTTTGTGTAGCGGTGGTGTGTGTGTGAGGGTTTGTGTGGTGGCGACATGTGGAAGCACCACCGATGATGCGCAGTGGTGGAAGGTAAAAGATGGATAGCAACGAAAGATAGAAAAGATGGCTACGATGAGGAAGGTAGCACAGTAGTAGGACAATGGTAAATGAAGGGTGTCCATTATGGGGTGTTGCTTTGCCCTAGGCTGCATAGCCCTAAATGGGCCTGCATGATCCTTAATGGGCTAGCATGATGTTGTATGGGGCTACGTAGGCCTCATGGTTCCTTGTAATATTTTTAAAATATTATTTTATTTATTTATTATGTTTCTTTAATTATTTTATTTTATTTTTATCTATTATATAATTTGTATGTATGTATGTAATCATGTTTATTTATAAACATTTGGCAAATTTGTTCTTGTGGCTAATGTAGCAGGGGTTAAGAGTTATGTTTAACAACTTAGATGTTAGGAGTTCAATCCTAGGCTCTACTTTTGACATTGAGTTTTTTGTTCTACCTAAGCATGCCGAATAAGATACTTTAAATAATGATATATTAGAATCGTTGCAACATGCATTATGCATTAGGAATGATTTTAGGGTCTAAAAAATAAGTTAGATTTTCAAGAATTGAGAGGGTCAAAATACCTTATGTTCCCAAATTGACATTACTAGGCTGATGTATGGGCAACTTGAGGACTTCTAATATGAGTTACTTTTAACTATAAATGATATACTAACTCTTCAATAAGAATATGACACATACATCTTACAATTTTACAAATGTTGTAGGCCTATCCTCTCACATCATGCCTATACCATAACGAGGTACTAAGGAGAAGATTATGACAACATCACTCATCAAGTATTGGTTTTCCTATGGATCTCATGGTAATAATCCTTGTTGATTAAGTAGGAATGAAATCATATTATGGCTAGGTTGACCTCCTTAAACTTACCAATGTATTTACAAGAGTTAGGTAAGGTGAGTAATGCCAAGTTATAGGGGTTAGGTGCTGAGGATGCTAAGTTTCAAATAAGACAAGATCAACTCAGGCTATGGTTACTAACCTTCTATGATGAACTTAATAATGTCCTTAATCAATTAACATTCTAGCATTGCTACAAGATGGATAAGAGTTACTGGACCAGTGTATTCTTATCTTACCAATGTCTCTTGCAGTTGATGTATCTTGTTGAGAAATAATCGAATCTTCTAGTTGCTAATATCTATGAAAGAATCTTGTTGATTTCTAAGATCTATTTTGTACTTGATGCACATTCATGGTCCTCTTGTAGATGTGTGGTATTGTACTACATTGTCTATGAAAAATCAATAGAAGGATAACTTTTTGCTTATTTGGATCATGTCAAATATGTCAGATGCATTTGGTAATGGTCCATGACTCTTCCTAGGTGATGGCTCCATGGTTCATTATGGATTTTAGTAATTTCTTAAGTTGATTGGGCCTTGGATCATGGTTTGTTTTGATATCAAATATGACATTTCATTTTCATATGTCATGGTAAATGTCAAATATAATGATGAGCAGCTAGGTATCCCGACATTGTACCATACAAGTCATGAAGGCACACATGCGACCATATCATAATCTGTGGATGGACAATGTAAGTATACTAGAAGTTGATGATTGGTTTGTGATTATTGTTTTTGCACTTTGAGTTAGTGAAGTACAAGTGTATGGTTTAACTCTAAGTGAGGCATATGATATCTTGATGTTGTTGGCTCATGTTACTCCTAAGTGCAAACATAATGAAAGTGAGAATAAAGTCTAAATCTAAGTGATGACATGGTGATGTGCAGCCATTCCTAGCTTATGATCCATGTCTTGGACTTATGTAACTATTACTAGATTACTAAGTGTTATGCTATTGGGTGAACTAAGTAATAACACTATTCGGATTACCAAATGATTACACTCATTTTCTTGAAACCAGTCATACTCATTTCATCCTACTAATGAACATGGAAAAAGTAAAGTGCTTCAGAAATGTAAAAGATAAAACTAAAGTAAGAATATTAAAGAAATGAAAATTAAACTAAATAAAGAAATTAGATAAGCAAAACAAAGAAACTAAATGGATGTTGCAATGGTGGTAAATAATCTTGATCTTTATTACTCTTCATGAACTATTCTCAAGTACAATCCACTTGAATAAAGATTTCATTCAACTATTCAACACCACATTGTAGGCATTCACTCTATCACTAAGTGTAAACTACAAAAAGAAACTATAAGAGTTTTGTTAAAAGTGGAATGAAAGTTCTTTGTTGGTACAACCAAGTGTTGGTATTTATAGGGATGAACAGGATCCACTACATTGCATCAATAATGACATATGTAGAGGTAAAATTTCATAGATATGATGTTGTAGATGTGATATGATAGATACAATATTGTGACTAATTAAAACTAGATTTTATCATACCCCCATGACTAACTGGAAACTTTTCCTCAAGTTAAAACAAACGGAGGATAGTGTTCCTCATAAAATTAGAAGGTATACTTAGCCTTTGATATAATTACTTAAATACATGACTACTTGACTCTAAATGTTGCATTGTGGTCTAAGTGGTGTTTTATAAAATTATCATGCATAGTATGATAGACACAATTAATAAAAAATTAAAAAAAAATAAAAAATAAAAAATGAAAGAGGCTGATATAGTCTTTAAGTTTCTGGTGGTGGTGGCTTCTCCATTGGCTTCTTTCCTTTGACATCGGGCTTCTAAATTTAGTAATAGTTAAGAAGTACCCAAAGCTTCTCTTTCCTTGACCTGGGATTATGTACCATCCATGTAAATTCTGTGATGTTTGATGGCATCAATACTTTCCATGGATAGTGTAGTTGTGGAAACATCTTATTAACTTTCATGTACTAAACTACAAATTACCTTCTTTCTTCTTCAAACATCTTGACCACCTTTCTTAGTTCTTGATATATAGTAATTTTGTAGGTTGGGCTTGCTGCTACATCTTTTTGATCTTGGTAGCTAGCTTTTACTATTTTAAGTTTAGAATTTGCAACATGTAGTTTCTATTGATAATCTTTTCTATCTACAAACTCCTTTTTGTACAATGCATACATGATAGCCACTTGTTTCTCTAGTTCATTTCTTAGTCTACCTGCTATTAACATGGCTAGATTAGTATACCGAAGGTGTGGTAATCCTATGTACTTTGTAAGATCCTTGATTTGTAGATCTTTATTATTTACTTTAGCCTAGTGTATATGGGCTTGGCTATCTAGAATTGGTTGCTAATCAAGTTCTTGTGCTGTAATATAACTAATTTTGGCCTTTGCTATATGGATTTTTTTGTTGATTTTCTAGTACATGTCCACCTAGTCTTTGATGTTTTCTTTGAGCCATTCATGTTTCTTTGTCTCATTCTACCATGTGCTAATTTTAATTGCTGATGTGATGAATAGTATGGACCTCTTTCATTGATAGGGTTTGGTTTTCTCTGGTTAATTTATTCATGTCCTAGTTGACTCTAATGAATTGTTCTAGTAATTAATAAATGTTTTCTTTAAGAACATTTTTCTACTTTTCAATGTCTATCAACTTTGTATTATTAGCATTAAGTTTCTTATTTTCTTCTTCTAAGGTAGTCATGACTTTAGCATGTGCATATATTTGTGCATCTACCACTAATGTATTTCACACAAACTTTTCTTTCTGTATCTCTACTTGAATATTCCTTGCTATGAGCTACCTCACCTATTCTGTTCTAAATACATCTAGCTAGTTTGGGGCTATATATTGTGCAAAGGCTCTCCTTTCTTCTTTTAGGGTTGCTAACTAAACTTGCAACCTTTGCACTTCATTTTTTGTATGCTCTAACCTTGTATCTACTATGACCAACTTCAACTTTGTTATAATTAAATCAGACTAGACTACAATGATATTCCTTGGGATATCGAAGAGATTTTGCATTACTTGTCTTGTCTACAGTAGTTGATCAAGGACATCTTTGTGTTCTGCTAGGTTCATGGACATACTAGCTAGTATTTCAACATTTCTCATTCTTGTAATATCTACTAGTGGCACAATGGAAACACTAAAGGATTCTTTAATGTGATCAGTGATTACTTCTACTACTCCTACTACATCTTGATATTGCATTACCACTACTATGGCTCCTTGTCTAGTTTCTAGCATCACTTGAAAAGATGTAGCATTTCCTAAATTTTATTGTGTTCAATCATTGTCCCTTCTTAACTATAGAGATGCCTATCCACTGGCATGTCTTATTGATATCATAGGCCTTATGGAGTTATCTATGACTATGTACAATGTGGAACCTTCACTTATATTACAACTAATTATTTGTATGTTTTGATACAAGTGGATCATGGAAGGTCTATAATCTTATTGTGCATGTGCAACACTCTATTCAAGTTTGTCACTAGTATGTGTTGACCCACTAGGTCTTTCTTGTTATTTTTTAGTTGTTGAGATGTTACTTGTTGGCATGGATCTTGTTAGTCCCTCAATGCCTATTGGCTTCTCCAATTGATCTTTTTTTATGGCATTGATTTGGACATCTTATGCATTCTGGGCTTTCCTTAGAACATCATTTGAAAATTTTAGAATCCTTGCTTATTTGAATAAATTTTTAATGAGCTAAGGAAATGACAATGTGAGTTTCCCTGACTTCTTCTCTTCAAACTTTCTTTGTATTTCTAGAAAGAGTAGATATGCTATATTAGCATTGAATTTCCCCATGAGAATTACACTTCCTCTGGCAGCATAGGTGAAAATTTTGTTGAGCCTTTTGGTAGGGAATAGATGGTAGCTTCTAATCTTGAAATAGATATTCTCCTTAGCAATTAATTGATTGTACTTCTTATTCTCTTTTTCATATGCTTTATGAAACCATGGCTTCTTTGCAATAGTGTTAGATCTAGTGGATATCTTTGCTACATTCACTCTAACATTTGAAATATTAAGTTCCTTTGCAATGGCTTCAACAAAGTAAGACATCGACACTCCTTTGATCTTAATGGTAGCATCATCTTGTTTATTCTTCCAGAATTGGTATACTTCTTCTATGTACCATTCACCATTACATGATAGAGTTGGTCATCAAGGAGAGGCTTGGAGTTGGGTTTGGATGCTCTTGGGAGAAAAGTCCATGAATGTTCCAAAATTTAGTTTTACAAGTACTATGAACATTATGAACTACTCTTGAATAGCCTAGAGGCATTGTACTAATAGCATGAGATGCGATCCTTTCTGAAGAATTTGTGGTACTTTAGCCTTAGCTTATATAGATTATTATGTAGCAGGGTTTGTTGGTGAATGTTGAAGGATTGGGTGTCTTGATCTACTTATGGTGTTTATTCTCTACCTTGTCCTCTACCTTGATTCCTTGGTCTTTTACTTCCATGCTATGAAGATCCTCCTTATATGGATCTTTTGAGAGCCATTTGTAATCATCAAATATTTACTTAAGCTTATGCAAGGATTTAAATAGTTTTCTAGTAGTTCATATTTCTTTCATAGATCCTTGGTTTTGTTCAAAATTTTATCTTTATTATTATTTATAGCTCTTATTATGATTGCAGAGTTAGAAAAAATCAAAAATAAACCCTTATTTATTATTATTTTAATTATTAAGATTTCTAATCATTATTCTTTCTTGATTATTATGTTATTGGATGGTTAGCTAGGATAATCAGTTAGGTTCATTAGCTTTTATTTAATTAATTGATTAAAATATGCATAATTTCTCCTATTTTTCCCTTGATATTCTCTTCAAACATTAGAAAAGTTTGGCTCAATTTAGCTTTTCTACATGTGATACTCTCCCCCATAACTAAGTTGGTTACTTCGTGATTAAGAGGGTTTGAAAATCATGTAAATTGAAGCTACGTGTGGGCCTTTTGATATGTCAAACCTTTAAGAAAAATGAAGAAAAAAGTTTCTTATGTGATTTTTATGCTTACATGCCAATTACTTGGATCAAGACAAGAAAGATTGTAGAAGGTTGATGAACATGAATAAGGAACGATGAATTCAAAAGACAAAGGAAGCTATAGAAAGACATCTTTGGGAAATAGTAGATGTCTCGGTAGAATTGGAGTGAACATAGGAAAAGACATCTTCAAGAAACAACAAATGTCTTTCATCAGGTAGAGACATCTTCCACTAGGAAAAGATGTCTTTATAGAATGATGTCTAGTTCCATAAAGATGTCTTTCATTAGACAAAGATGTCTTCTAGAATGAAGATTTCAGAAAGATGTCTTTCCCAAACAAAGATGTCTTCTCATAATTTAAGGCAAATACAGAAAGACATCTCAAGCACGAATAAGATGTCTTTCATAACCATTGGTGATTGTCGCCTAGTCATTGCACTAGTTCCAAGATGGATTTAGAAACATGATAGCTATAAGAAAACATCATATGCATTGGAAAATGTGCTAGCTTGTGTACAATCATTGTTAAATCATTTGTTTATCATTGTAATCTTTGTTGCTCTTCATTGTATCATCATTTTTTCATTGTAAAGCATGCTATACCTCAAAGCATAAGCATCAACAAACTAAGTTGCATCTATCCCTTGTAATTGTTCTCTTTTGTTGTCATGCAAGGTTGATCTTGCTTGAGCTTGTCTAGATCTTGCAAGATTAAGTTGGTGTTGCGATACAACATTCCAAAGCAAAGCTTAGGATTGTAAAGGTTGTGGAAGCCTAAAAACCACATTCCAAGCTTGATGAGACCTTGTAGGATTAAGTGGCTAGTGTTGGAGCATAGCACTTTAGAGTGGGACTTGGAGATTGTAGAAGGTGTGGGCCCTTCGACCACAATTTGGAAGGAATAGAGTCTAGTGGTGTGCTTGTGAACTACCCTTTGAGTGTGGACTAGCCAAGTTGTGAAACCATGTAAAAATTAGTGTGTTCTTTGTGTTAAGGAATTAAGATTTGGGGAACTTATTCATCCCTCCTTCTAAGTTCAATAATGACCAAGTGGTATTAGAGCTTGGTACTCTACGTCAATCTTCAAGAGTGAATATGAAAGGGATACTCAACATTAGACATATTTGGACAGGGAACATAATGTATGTCATAAACTAGTATGCTCAATTCATTTGTAACATCTATTAACAAGGTAAGTATCTCATTTCTTTCCTTATAGAAAGATAGAAAAAGATGCATGTAAAGTTGACAATTCTTGTTATTATCAACATGACACTTCTTTTGAGGATAGGTATGAGATATGTTGCCATAAATAAAAGATGCTTTACATGCCAAGGAAATAAAAATCAAAGTGCTTAATGATGAATGCTCTTATCTGAAAAAGAAAAACTCAAACCTTAGGGCTGAGGTTCAAAAACTGACAAAAATGGTTGAGTAGGTGAACAAGAGCTCTATGGAGAAATTGAAAAATCATGAATAGCATTTTTCTAGGTTTGGAAAGTCTCCTAAAAATTTAAAATGCTTCTCTTGTGGTAAACATGGTCATATTCAAGCTTTTTGTTATCTTAGAATGCATCACCACTCTTGGTCTTTGCAAAACCAACCTAGAAAGCAAACCATGCAGGTGTGGAGAGAAAAAGAAGGAAAGTTATAAAAGAATTTGATGGCTCAAGTTACTCTCTCAAATGACAACACTAGTACATGGTATATTGATAGTGGGTGTTCAAGGCACATGACAGGTGACAAATCCTACACCCATTTCAAGGTACAAAATTGTGGTACAATCACTTTTAGAGATGATATGAAAGCACCTAGAATAGGTATTAGTACCATAGGAGAAAAGGCAAGGGATTAGCAACTGTGAACAAAGTGTTTTTCATTCATGAATTAAAACATAATCTTCTTAGTATTAGTCAACTTTGTGATTAAAATTTTAATGTTATTTTCTCAAAAGAAACTTGTAAAATACAAGATTTATCTACTGGAAATGTTGTGATTGAAGGATCTAGAAAAGGACATGTGTATATCACTATTTTTGGAAATTCTGCTAACCTTGAATCCAAGTGTCTAGTAAGTTGTGTACACGATACACGTCTTTCACATAGGAAGCTAGGCCACATAAATAAGGAAATTCTCTAGACCTTGGTATTTAAAGAAATGGTTCATGGTCTCCCTAAGCTTAAGGATTTTAATTTAAATACATGTGGAGCTTGTCAAAAAGGAAAACAAATGAGGGTAATATTTGGTAGGAAAAATTTTATTTCTACTGCTCATCCCTTAGATCTACTTCATATCAATATGGTTGGTTCGATTCAAACTCTCAACTTAGGAAAGAGAAGATATTTTTTAACCATTATTAATGATTACTCTTGCTTTACTTAGGTTGCATTTTTGTATCACAAAGATGCAGTGTTTGATTATTTTTTGAGAATTAGTAATAAAATCAAGAAAGAAAAAGGATATGGTATTAAGGTTATCAGAAGTGATAATGGATGTGAGTTCAAAAATGCAAAATTTAAATAGTTTTATCAAATGAATGGCATTCTACATCAATTCTTTGCTACAAGAACTCCTCAACAAAATAGTGTAGCTGAATGGAAGAACAAAATATTAAATGAGATGGGAAGGATAATATTAAATGATTAAAGCCTTCCTCATCACTTCTGGGCTGAAGCCATCAACATCACTTGTTACGTCTCCAATAGCTTATGAATTATCGATTAGCAAAAAACCTTCAATAGCTTATTTTCATGTTTTTGGTTCAAAATGCTATATTGTAAATGATAAGGATAATTTGAGAAAGTTTGATGCCAAAACTGATGAAGGAATCTTCCTAGGAGATTCTCTAGTTTGTAGAGCAACAGAGTGCTTAACAAAAGAACAAATACAGTGGAGGAAACTATAAATGTTAAAATAGATGTTAATGATAATACTTATCCTCAACATGATGATGAAGCTATTTCTATTCAAAAATTATCTAGCTCAAATTTAGTGCAGGTTTACAAACATTTAGAAACTACTAGTGATCATGAAGAGGAAGAAAATGATGATGTTCAAGAGATATCTCCCACTTTACCAAAAATGCCTAGACTTTGTAAAACTCACTCTCTGAATGATGTAATTGGGGAAGTTCAAGATTGTATCTGTACGAGAAGCCAAATTAAAGAAATACATGCCTTTTCCACATATCTCTCTCAACTTGAACCTAAAACCTGCAAGGAAGCCAAAAAAGAGGAAGGATGGACTTCAACTATGTAAGATGAACTTATTTAATTTGCTAGAAATGAAGTATGGGTGTTAACACTTAGGCCCATTGATAAACCTACCATTGGAAAATAATGGATCTTTAAAAACAAGACCAATGATAATGGAAACATCATTAAAAATAAGGCTAGATTGGTTGCCAAAGGATACAACCAACAAGAAGGGATAGACTTTGATGAATCTATTAGACTTCTTCTTGCCTATGCTAGTATTAACAACATCAAGCTCTATCAAATGGATGTCAAAAGTGCCTTCTTAAATGAAACCATACAAGAAGAATTTTACATTGAACAACTTGAAGGATTTATTAATCCCATCAAGATTGATCATGTCTAAAAGCTCAAGAAAGCATTCTATGGTCTTAAACAAGCTCTAAGAGCTTGGTATTAAAGGCTTTCTCAACACCTCATGTCAAATGGATTTGAAAGAGGTAAAGCTAATGTTACATTATTTCTTAAAAGAGAAGATAAAGATTTTATAATTATTTAAATATATGTTGATGATATTATTTTTGGTGCCACTAATGAAATTCTTTGCAAGAAATTTTTTGATCTCATGTTGTTTAAATTTGAAATGAGAATGATGGGAGAACTCAAGAACTTTCTTGGGTTTCAAATCTATTAAACAATTGATGGAACCATCTTATGTCAAACTAAAT
Organism: Gnetum montanum; assembly: GCA_015680685.1. NCBI lineage: Eukaryota > Viridiplantae > Streptophyta > Gnetopsida > Gnetales > Gnetaceae > Gnetum > Gnetum montanum. The sequence continues at coordinate 400,491 of MNCI01003467.1, read as the reverse complement.
ATGTAAAAGATCTATTACTTAAATATGGCTTGGATAATGTTAAAGTTAAAGGTACTTCAATGGCTACAAAGTCTAAACTTGTTAAGGATGATGAAGGCAAGCCTATTGATCACAAGATTTATAGAGGAATGATTGGTAGTCANAGTCTAAACTTGTTAAGGATGATGAAGGCAAGCCTATTGATCACAAGATTTATAGAGGAATGATTGGTAGTCTTCTTTATCTAACTGCAAGTTAACCAGATATAGCTTTAAGTGTAGGATTATGTGCTAAATATCAGCCAGCCCCAAAAGATTCTCATAACTAGGCTATTAAATGTATTTCTCACTATTTAAAAGGTACAACTAACTTTGGCCTTTGGTATCCAAAGGACTCCTCCCTTGATATTGTTGGTTATTGTGATGTAGATTGGGCAGGTTGTTTTGATGATCACCATAGCACTAGTGGCAATTGTTTCTTCTTATGAAGAAGTTTTATCTCTTGGATAACCAAGAGAAAAACCTCTATTGCTCTCTCAACAGTAGAAGCTAAATATATTTGTACTAGAAGTTATTATGCTTAATTACTTTTGATAAAAGAAACTCTCAAAGATTTAGGAGTAAACATAGATTCAACACTTATTTATTGTGATAACAAGAGCACCATCAATATGAAAAGGAATCCCATTCAACATTCTTGTACTAAATAGATTGAGATTCACCAAAATTTCATATAGGAACATACACAATGTGGTCATGTAAGGCTAGAATTCATTGGAACTAAGAGTCAACTAGCAGATGCCTTCACCATACCTCTAGATAAACATTAGTTGACATCTTTATGGAAAGATACGGGGATAGGACTTTGTCCTATCATATGAGTCTTTTCATTCTTTCCTTTCTTACTCCTCATAAAAACAAAAAATAAAAAGTGACAAGAAAACATTAAAAACATTTTTATTTATCTATTTAGGAGGAGTTTTGGTTAACCTTTTCGGTCATGTTCAAAAATGTGCAGAAGTAGATAATGTGTTTTACATACTAAACTAACCCATTTTCTTAAGTTTTGGACATTACCAAAAAGGGGGAGATTGTGGAACTTTTGGTATGTCAAAATGTTAAGAAAAATGGAGAACAAAGTTGCTTGTGTGATAGTTATGCTTACATGTCAAGTACTTGGATCAAGATAAGAAAGATTGTGGAAGGTTGATGAACATGAGCAAGGAACGATGAATTTAAAGGATAAAGGAAGTTGAACCTTTGGGAAATAGTAGACATCTTGGTAGAATTGGAGTGAACATAGGCAAAGATGTCTTTATAGAATGAAGGCAAGTTCCAGAAAGGTGTGTTCCATTAGAAAAAGACATCTTCCAAAATGAAGATTTTAGAAAGACATCTTTCCCAAACAAAGACGTCTTCCCATAATTGAAGGAAAATATAGAAAAATGTCTTAGGCACAAAGAAGACAAATTCCATGATCATTGGTGACTATTGCCTAGCTATTGCACTAATTCCAAGATGGATTTAGAAACATGACAACTATAAGAAGACATCATATGCATTGGAAAATGTACTAGCATGTGTACAATCATTATCAAATCATTTGTTTATCATTGTAATCTATGTTTCTCTTCATTGTATCATCATTTTTTCATTGTAAATTATTCTCTACCACAAAGTACGAGGATCAACAAACTAAGTTGCATCTATCCCTTGTAATTGTTCTCTTTTGTTGTCTTGTGGGGTTGATCTTGTTGGAGCTTGTCAAGATCCTAAGGGATTGAATTGTTGGTGTTTTAGTACAACATCATGGAGTAGAGCTTAAGATTGTAATGGTTGTGGAAGCCTAGAAACCACATTCCAAGCCTGATGGAATATTGCAGGGTTGAGTGGTTGGTGTTGTAGCATAGCACTTCAGAGTGAGGCTTGAAGATTGTATAGGATGTGGATCCTTCAACCATAATTTGGAAAAAAATTCCAAATGTGTACTTGCAAACTATTCTTCGAGTGTGGAAAATCCAAGTTGGGAAGCCATGTTAAAATTAGTGTGCTCTTGGTATCAAGAAATTAAGATTTGGGGAAGTTATTCATCCCTTTCTTCTAAGTTCAATGATCCCTAGTATGGTGAAGAATATAGGGATTTTTGAAGTTCAAGCAATAGAGGCTCAAAAAACTATCATGAACTCTCCTTTCTTTGAAATGTGAAAATAAAAAATTTTCTAATTCATTATGCATATATATAGATTTTTTGTTGCATGACATTGTAGACATGACATCGGTGGGCCTAATACATCATAGCTATAATGTCCTCGCCAAAAAATTTTAATTAAATAAATTTTTAAGTAATTTTTGATAAAAATTTTAGTTAAATAAATAGTTTGAAGGATGTAGAAGTTGTATAAAGGGTCTTTGATTATAGATGATGCTTAGACTATGAAAAATTGGTGATTAAAGATCATAAAGAAGGAATCTTTGGCAAAGAAGGTTAATTAGATAGATAAGAGATGGCAGTAAGAATTGCCAAAAGTATGATTGGATATGAGAATTTAGGAAAGTAAATATTGATGGTTAAAGTGTCTTGGAGGCACAAGATGATGTGGAATTAGTTGTCAGGTATGGAGTACAAGAGTTATACAAGTGGATCCTCCCCAAAGCAGGCTTTAGCCCTTAGTGTTTGTGTATAACCATGCCTATAAGTATTTGTAGGCACTCAAGGAGTTAAATGTAGAATATATTTATCTTGTAAAACACACATGTTAGTATTTCTTAAATGAGAAAATAATGCTATATTATACAAAACCATTGAATTATAATTATATATACCAATGAGGTGAAACACAATTAGAAAGGATTGTAAAAATTGGGACATGAGGTGTGTTATCATAGGCATAATGAATTCTTGTGTGTGATGTATGGTTAAAGTGATCATTAGCATTTTTGTCCAGGATCCAAACCAAGTTCATACCAGTTACTAGTGACATCACATTGCATCATTCTAGGACTAACAACCATAAGACTACCACTACTGCAAGAAGTATTGACACTTGACATTGAAGTTCAAGGAAGCAATTTATTAATAGCACACATTATTTTTGAAATTTTTGAGAAGTTTCCTATCTTCAAGCATGGGTAACATGTCTTTCCAGTGTGACCCCTAGAAATTTTATTTTGTTTATTTATTATGTTTTTATTGTGTTGAGCTTACCAAAGGACTACCTTTAGGCATAGGTAACACGTCTTTTTAGTGAAATGGTAAGGTAGTACTTATTTTAGATATTCTTCCATTTTTTGTTAGAACTTAATTAAATAATACAACTTAACAATATAATAATACTTATAGTAGTAGTCTTAGAGAATCCACAAATTCCCTTGATGTCATACCCTTTTCATTTCCACTTGGTTCTTCACTTTTCTATCTAGACATAATGATCACAAATTTATTTTAGTTTTGTTGTGAAAATGATATCATTATGATCATGGTAAGAACCTATTAGTATTGGAAATGAGTGGATGGATGACATGGTTTTGTTGTATATAGATTTAGTCATTCCATGAAATGATAACATAGGGTAATTTTTACATTATTAGAACTACATCTTGCTTTATTCCTCTACACTTTGTTGGAAAATCAAAAAAAGTATGTATAAGAAAGATGATGAAAATCATATAAAAATGATAAAAAATAGTAAAATATGGTAAGAGTGTAAAAATTTAAGAGAAAGCTAAAAACTATTAAAGAATAAAAAATGATTAAGAAATGGAAGAAAATCAAAGAATAGAAAAGATATCAGGGAATGTGAAAAAGTAGTAAGAAAAGAAAAAGATCTAGTACCTAAGTGTCACACTAGACACTCCCATGATTATTATTGAAAATAGTTAATCAAAAGATGGAATAGTCTGAGGATGGTTTGGTAAATAGGGTAGAATCAAGAAAGGAGTCAAGATGTTCATAGAATGGTTTAACATGTTGAATATTAACTAAGATGAGCTTGTGTGGGATAGTTGGGTGATAGATCTACATGGAAATTGATGGGTATGTTGCATGAATGATATAGGGTCCTTTCTATAAGGTTTGAAACTTAGCCTTTTGTGGAACATAACTGGGATTGTAATAAAGGACTTTATCACCTATTTGGATTAAAACTTATCATATTTGTGTGTTATGCTTACATTTGGAGTATTTCTTGTGTACTTCATTACTCATTAGAGCTACAAGTATATTTTCTTTAAAAGGTTAAGGTTCATAAAACATTTCTTTTGAGCTAAGCTTAGGTCTAGGTCAAGTTTACTTGTAGTAGCTAAAGTTTGTAACTTTACTTAGATTGGTAGTATAGGAAATTTTCCATAAACTAGTTCATAGGGAAAGTATCCTATTGGAAGTTTCCATATGGATATATATGTCCATAGAGCATCATTTAGGTTAGTGCTCCAATCCTTTCTAAATAGACTAACTATTCTAGTTAAGATTCTCATGATTTCTCAATTAGTCACTTCTACTTGACCATTTACTTGTGGATGATATGGCATAGTTAATTTGTGATTCACCTTGAGTTGTTGCATTAGCTTTTCAATTGTAGCTCATGTAAAATGTGTTCTGTTATTAGATATGAGCATGCATGATACTTCAAATATATTTATCACATGTTGTTAAAAAAATTTAGTAGTTATTCTAGTTGTACAATCTTTGACTATAGCTACTTCTACCCACTTTGTGCAATAATCAACTATCACTATAATGTATGATTTCCCATTGGATATCTATGTGATGGGCTCCATAAAATAAATTTTTGAGATGTCAGATGGCTTCAATGGCTAAATTTATTAATGTGGCCCTTCATTTCTAACTTTTATTCCTCTTTTATGTTGGGATGTTTCACAAGATTAAGTGAATTTGTGTGCATCACTGATGAATCATGGTTTGCCAGGCCCCAATATCGGGTACACGATATTGGGTATGTGATATTGTAGCTTGGGTACAATATCGTATACATGATATCATGACTTCTATGTTAGCCTATAAATATAGCACTCAAGTGCATGGGATGGAGATAACTAGTTAGTCATTAGGAGTTGACAGTCTTTTTGTTAATTTTTAGTTTTTTTCCAAAGTGCATGCCCATAGTGTGATGCTTGTAATTGTATAGAACCTTTGTTTGAGTGTGAGGTACTTGGACATGCACAGAATCGACAATAAAGATTGATATTACTCCATCATTGTAGCATTCACTTAGCTTTTAATTGTTTAATTATTAGTTATTTATTTTTTTCTTAGTTAATATTTATTTTACTATCATTTACTATTTTGGATATTAATGTGGAATGAGTATGTCTTAATTAAAAACATTTAAGTGTAACTACATGGTAACCTAGTAGTGTATTTAGTAGTTCTTTGAGTAATGTGTGCTTAGTGATCCCAAAAGTAGTACACAAAGTCCAAGGTGCATACAGATGATTAAGGATGGATGCTCATCACACTTAGGCTAGCTTAGATTATATTTCCTGTCACTTATTAGCTTAATAAAGTTATTTCTCATTATCTTTAGGAGTAACCTAGTATTAGAAATCACATCATGCATCTCACTATAGACTAAACCATATGTGACAAAGAAAATACTAGTCTAGGTGGGAAGATAGTGAACTACGATCAATGTATAACTATCTAGGTGCCACAACTAGTTCATCCATGGAGTTCAATCAGATCGCGTGTACACATTCGTATTCATATGGTTGAGCATAGGGCTATTTCATTGCTCATCATTGGCTCTGTTGTTGGGGATGGTGCTAGTTATCTAGATTAGTTATATCATACAAGATCATTGTAACAAGGTATTAATGATACATTTTTCAGAGAAATAAATTAAATTCAATTGAGTCACACACAATTCATGACAATGTCTCTCTCATAAAACAACGATAACAGAACATATAGTGAGGCATTTCCTTGGAGAACCAATGCAATTTATGATGACAAAGAAGTTTGGAGTACTCAATCTTATGCAGGAGTTACATATGTTCATAGACACCTCAATGACACTCACTGACTCTTGTCATCCAACTTAGACACCTCTAGTAAGGATGGGACATCTCCTAGAATGGGGGTGGGGGGTGGGGGGGCGCCAGTAAGGCCTAGGGCCTTCCCAATGGTTAGTAAGAGTATATTAGGGGATGATTAGGAGACTTACAAAAGTCATGACAAGTATTCAAATGCTCTCTCTTCCTATACTCTTTCAATGTTAGGTCATGAAAAGGATGATTATTCCTCAAGGGGTCAGCATAGAAACAAAAATCGAACCAACAGGAAAAATCAAGAACGCCAACATGAACATAGACAACATCATTCCAACTCACAAACTCACAACTTATTTAATGATGATGAACCCCTATTGGCCACTAAGAGCCTAATGCATATAACAGAGGTTCAAATATCCTATAGGAATTGTAAGGAAAGCCATATACCCAAGCTTGATTTAAACAACTTTCCCAAGTTTTCAGGAGGCTATGATTTAGATCCGCAAGATCATTTATAAGCCTTCTACAATGCCTATGCATGGAACAATATTGATAATGGGTAGCAAATACTTAAGCTCTTTCCTATGACACTCGTTGGTGAAGTAAAAGTATGGTATAGGTCTTTAAAGTTAAACTCAATTCGCCATTGGTCCACAATGGTAGAACTCTTCAACAAAAGATATCAAACCTATGCAAGAGTGTTAGCCTTGTGGGGACAAATCTAGGAGTGGAAACAAGGGCAACATGAACCTTTAGACATGGCCTTAGATATTATTCATTATTAAACAAATGCCTAGGCCATGGGTTCTTTGAGGAAAGGCTAATGTGTCACATCATGGATGGGCTCCGTAATGAAATAAGGGAGACCCTAGGGATGTCTGCCCAAGTCAACTATATGAACTACGAACCCACCAATTCCAAGAGCTCATTAGGAGGATAGCAAAAGAAGAAGAAGAGATAGCCAAATGGGAGAATATTGAAATATCTCAATAGGACCAAACTCTTAAAGTAATGAAGGTCCATAATTATGAAGAGGAGAAATCAACTCACCACAAGGAGGTGGAAGCATCCCCATATTTCCCAATACTAAAGTTACTAGATGAAATTGAGGTAAAGGTCAATAAAATAATGGAGTGGGTACATGAAAAATGTGAAGAATATGCAAAAATTATTAGAGGTAAAACCACATAGGATCACTCTGACAACTAGAACAAATAGATGATTCCAAACTGAGAAATAGGATAGAACAACATTTGACAATCGGAAAGAAGGGCTGAAGGAAATAAGGATAAGGGCCCAACTACAAATTAGAAGTATCAATGTGATTTTTTTTTGTGCAATCACCCAAAGGCCAATGCCTAATCTTGTCACATCTACATGAGCTTTGGGGAAGAATGTTACATCCAGATTTCATACAGAAGTACTGTGCCCAACCACAGTGGCAAAAACCCCAATTGTGGGGGAGACCATCACCAAACTGGCCTCACTCTTCATATGTCCCGACACCAAGTGCTTATTATGTTCAACATCCTATTTCTCCAACTGGATCAACATCCTCTACTTCACCTCATTGTTATCATTCTCCCAAATATCATCAACCCATGTCCTCTTCCATGGAATCACCACCTTATGTTCCTTACACTTCTCCTTGCTCTCAATATTCTCATCCTTCATCTCCTTCTACATCACTACCAGTTGTACCAGAAGGTTTTGCACCACACCACCAACTCATGAACATTACTTATGCTACTACTATCAAAAATAGTAGGAATCCTTCACAATGTTGGAAGCATCCTTTCTTTAGGCGTGACTGTAGAAAGAGACAACATGGTTTTGAAACTACTACATCCCCCAACTCAGCACAAGTCTAACACTGTGATGCACCTTCCTCTTTGAACTCAACATCTCCTGTTACTTTATCTAGACAACCACTTAACACTCCAACAACCACGTGGCCTAATGAATATAACAACATGGAGAGACATATTGATCCTTGCATATTGTCTTATGGTCACAGGTGCCATAGTGAGTTAGCTTCTTATCACATAACCACATCTTATAATTTTCCCCACTATGCCTACTTTAATCAATTGTGTGAACCCTAATTTTGGTACATTCTTACCACCACACCAAAAGATATGACTAGACCCCAATATTTCCAACATGCATGGATCCAAATTTTCCATTCATTAATTTTTCCATGATCAAAGGTTCATTCATGGGGGACACCCCCCATTCTAACAAGTATAATTAGTAAATGCTTTTATCTTTTCTTTGGTTTGCAATTTTTTGTTTTCTGATTTTTCATTTTCTAATTTTTCATCTTTTAATTTGTTATTTTATCTTTTTGTGGGTAATCTCATCTATGAATAAAAAACTCATGTAACTAGTCGATTGAGGTGTTATTCTATGGTATTAAGTTACAAGGGACTAATTATTTGGATAGTGAGCCCACAACATTCACCCACCCATTCTATTAATAAGAGGTTCTACTTTGGGTACAATGATATTCTTGTTATCATTAAAACTTTAAGTAACTTTGTACTCATTATTCCCAGAGCAAAGAGTGATGGACTAAGAGGGAATGACTAGGGTGTGACATCAAGGGAACTTGTGGATTCTCTTTGGTGGCATTTGTTTGTGTTGTTGTGCAGCTTGGTTGTACTAAGTTCCTTATAGATCTAATAAAACATGGAAGTAAGAGTTGTGATAAAGAAACTTAATAAAGGAAAATAGCAAAGAAAAGATTAAGCCAAACATGCTATAGATAATTTCACATCACTCCTCCCTTGTGTAAAAAACCAAGTGATTGTACACCTTGCTATCATGATGCTCTTATGGTTGTCTATCATCAGGATGAAATAATGCGATGTCACTCATTAGGAGTATGAACTTGGTTTTGATCTTGGAGTGAAAGGCTAATGGTACCTTAATCATGCATAACACTTTGGATTCATTGTGCCCAGGGTTAAGTACCTTATGTCTCAATCTCTTCAATCCCTTCTACGATTCATCTCATCTCATGGTCCAAGTATTTCTAAATTGTGTCTTGTATGGTATAGAATTCATACCTCATCATGGTGGTATTTAACATGTGTGTGTTTTGTTGCACCAGTGTAGATTACATTTAACCCTTCTAGTGCCTATGGACATTTTAAGGTGTGGTTACATAAGGGGATGATAGGTTGGAACCTGCTTTGGGGAGGACCCACTTGCATAACTTTTGTAATTTATACTTGTTGCACACCACCACATTATCTTATACCCTCCGAGTACTGCATTGCCAAATTTATTCTTTTCTTTATCATCATTTCAACCAAACATTTCTTTGCATCACTACATGTCCTTTTTCCTCATCCTATTCAAGAAATTCATTATATAATTCCACTTTATTACACTTTTGGTGTCTTAATGTCCACTTAACATTACCACCAATCTTTTAAATCTACCTCAAATCCTTCATTTTTTGTTGTGAAAACTCAAAAACTTATCAATTTTACTAAGTACCCTATTTTGGAAGGGATGTGATATCAGATACCCAGTATTGGATCTAACGTGATATCGGGTCCACGCTATCACGTACACGATATCACATTAACAAAACCCCTATATATGGGCCCCCCTCACACATGTAGAAGTCATTTTCAACTATTGATGTGAGGGAAGTTTTTGCAATTTTCATCCACAATTCTGCATGCTTTGCACACCTACCATTTAACCATTAATATCTCACTTGTTAGCGCTTTGATTTCCCTTCCGATTGAACCTACTTAAACTCAGAATGTTTAACTTAGTCGTGGGGGAGGGGTATGGTAGAATTTGTTCATAAAATTTTTAAAATTTGCTATCACTTGAAGGATATGATAGGGGTAACTCCTATTGGAAAATGTTAAAAACTCATGCCAAAATAATTTTCTTCATTCACCCAAATCATTTAAATTATTGTTGGAGTCACTTGATCAGATTGGGCCTGACATTAAAAATTTTAGGGGAATTTCCTTAAAAAAATTATAACTTTGAAATCACACTAAGCAGTTAAATTTTAAAATTTATTAAAGGCAATGAGTAAGGCATAAGATAATGAAACTTTGTTAAATGACCTTACTAACAATTGATCCTAGTGTGATTATAGGTGGCCCCTAAACAAGGACAATAGGAAGGACCCTCTCAAGGTGTAGCCAAATGCCCAAGGAGACGTAGAGGCCAAGGACCTCCCACAGAACATGTAGAATAGGAGGCACAATCATTTAGCATCCATCAAGAAACCCCTATTACTGCACAATCTAGTCAAGCAGAAGGTGGAGAAGGTAGGGCACCGAAACAAGGACAACATCTTATGTTATCTCTAGAATGTGTTTAGGTCATTCGGGAAAGGTCCCACATTCACTGCAGTGATTGTGAAACTTAATTTGGACCTTTTACTAAATTCACCCCTGAGTAGGTCAAAGATCAACTCAAGGGATCTCCACTATGGCCTGTCCTCTTGGAAAGTGGAGAATGGTATTTGGGGAAAACTTATCAATTTTGGCATAATAAAGAGGAAGGCACCACCACTGACATTGGTGGAATTTCAGTTGATTTCTCTATAAAGGCCATTATGGAAGTTCTAAATCTTCTAAATATAGGGTCCAAAGTTGCTCATCTGTCCACCTTCTCCGATGCTAATGCACAAAAAGTATGGCTAGAGAGGGTGTACAACAAAGAAGACAAAACATATGAAGAATTGACCCTTGAAGAGAGAAATTATTTCAAAATTGGCATATATCACATCTTCCCAATGAAGGCGCTAAATAGGATCTCTACCTATGTAGCTAGAGGAAGTGCAATCTTGATGGGCAAGGTTGATGCCAATTTGCCCCATTTTCATCTAAAAGAAATGTTGAGGTGGTTTGAAGAATGCAAGATAGGAAAGTTTGCATTACTCTTTCCATGCCTGATCAAGAAGCTATGTTAGCATGTTGGAATTTTGGGGTACACTAATGATGACCTCAAAAAGGCTCAAAATGCTTCATATGCCTAATTACTAAAGCCACCAGCACCAAGAAAAGATGTTGGTGAGACACTGGAGCCTGAACAAGAGTAGACAGTTGGGCCCACTACACCTCAAACAATAGATCCTAGCCAACTTATAGACATAAGACTAAGTAAAAAATAAGGAGCAGGGCCCAACATTCAACCCACGGGTTTGCAGGACCAACCACCACCGTCACTGCAAGATTACCAACCATCAATGAGCCATCTTAGGGCCATTGCAGAAATGATTAGTTGGGAATGTCATGATGAGACCAATCTCTTCAAGGTTATTGATGATGCTGTATAGCCCACCATCTTAATTTATCATGCAAGAGGTGAGGTCTTGATACAAACAGGAGGAGGGGAGTCACATTGGTCAATAGATTTCTGGGAATGTTGCATCATTTCAAGTATAATTAGAAACTGGTGAAGGTGCCACAATAGTGGTCATGCAATACTAGGATGCAATTGGAGTAGTAGAAGTGATTGCGGACCACATCAAAGAGTTATTTTACATCCCTATTGTGCCACAGTGGATCTCACAGGAGCACATGATGCTCAAGTTCTAGCCGGTATCTTGATGACTCCTATGGAACATGAGGATGCTCTGGATCATTTTTTGTAGATAGGATAAGTAATGACATCTTTGTTTGACATTCCCCAAGATGTCATAACAACATAATCAAACATCATTTCCACAAAGGAAAAGTTGGTTATGGCTAAGGTTAGGGCTAAACACGCAGAAGATGAGTTGAGAAGACTCTAGCAGAAGTTCATTGTCCTACAAGCTACATAGTGGGATTTATCCCAACTTATTCTAGTCAATCATCTAGAATTATTTAGGATATAGCAACTAAATAAATTATTAGATAAGAATAAAAGGGTAGCAATGAAAAAGGAGAAGGTAAATTGGGATGCTTCGAAAGCATAGGCTCAAACATATGCACATGCAAAAACACTCAAAGCCTTACAGGAAGAAAATAAATTCCTTGTTGCTAAAAATCTTCGGTTGACAATAATTGAAAAATGAAAGAAGGTTCTCAAGGAAAGTTTTCAACAAATGCAAGAACAACTAATAAGAGTCAACCAAAACATGAGTCACTTAGCCAAAGAGAATAGGATCCTCTCAATGGAGGAGGTATGTGCCATCCATTAGAAGATGACAATTGAAATAAGTGCATGGCAAAACAAAGCTAAGCAACATGAAAAATTGAAGGAGCATTTCTAGGACGAGGTGGGGATGTGTAAGGAGATCATTGAAAAAGAGATCCATATGGCTATGGCCCACATCAGCTCTTTCAGTGCTCAAAATACTAATTGGTGAGCCATATTGGACACTTATGCCTTCGTCCAACAAGAAAAATTAAAGAGCCAGGACCTATAGATCTAGGATCTCACTAAATACATGGAGATGGAAAACTTGCGATATGCTAACTTGGCCATGTTAAGAGTAGGATGCTTGAGGATCAAGCTGGAAAAGCAAGTAGCTGCCACCAACACAAAATATGAAATAGAGTTTGTTGAACATAAAAAGACATTTTAAGAAATTGGGAGTATGAAATTTTGAACTAGAGGTGGTAAAAGCTAGCTACCAAGGTCAAAATGATATTACAGGAGATTTGGCTTGATAGCTCAAAAATTATTAGGAATTTAGAGACAAAGACAAAGCCTATGAGGAGGAACAAGGGCTATTTGTGGCATGGTGCATCAAAGCTAATCAAATGTTCCCACAACTGTTGTGTCCATGGGAGGTGCTGACTTCATCAAATATTGGAACATCAGCATGGACAACACATGATCCTCAAATAGAGGAAGAAAAGCTTTACACACTTCTTCAGAAGTATCCATTTTCAAATCCTAGAGCATAGAATAAGGGGAAGAAGCCCATGGAGGAGCCATTGCCACCATGAGCCACATGAGTTCCAAACAGTTTTGTATTTTGTATTTTGTGTTGGTGTCCTAATTTTTTTTTGTCTAGTCTCACATTGTGACATGAAATAATCCATAGTCAGCCCATAATCCCATACCTATCCATTATGTAATCAAATGAACTTTTTTATCATTTTTTTGACTTGAGGATGAGTGTTTATTCAGTTGTGGGGGTATGATGAATCACGGTTTCCCAAGCCCCAATATTAGGTACATGATATCAAGTACACAATATCATAGCCTAGGTATGATATTGTATACACGATATCATGATTCCTATGTTAGCCTATAAATATAGCACTCAAGCACATGGGATGGAGGTAATTAGTTAGTCATTAGGAGTTGAGAGTTTTTTTTTTAAATTTTCAGTTATTTTCCCAAGTGCATGCCCGCAGTGTGATGCTTGTAATTGTATGGAACCTTTATTCAAGTGTGATGTACTTGAACATGCATAGAATTGAAAATAAAGATTGAAATTACTCCATCATTGTAACATTCACTTAGCTTTTAATTATTTAATTGTTAATTATTTATTGTTATTTTCTTAGTAATATTTTTTTTATTGTCATTTACTATTCTACTTATTAATGCAGAATGAGTACATATTAATCATGAACATTTAAGTGTAACTACATGATGACCTAGTAGCATATCTAGTAGTGCTTTGAGTAATGTGTGCTTGGTGAACCTAGAAGTAGTACATGAAGTCCAAGATGTGTATGGATGATTAAGGATAGATGCTCATCACACTTAGGCTAGCTTAGATTCTATTTTCTATCACTTATTAGCTTAATAAAGTTATTTCTCATTGTCTTTAGGAGTAACCTAGTATTAGAAATCACATCATACACCTCACTTTGGACTAAACCACATGTGACAAAGGAAATACTAGTCCAAGTAGGAAGACAATGAACTACGATCAATGTATAACTATCTAGGTGCCACAGCTAGTTCGTCTGCAGAGTTTGACCGAATTGTGTGTGCATGCTCGTATTCATATGGTTGAGTGTATGGGTATCTCATTGCTCATCAATAACTAAATATGATAGGCTATAAGTAGCCTACCATCATTGGCTTCAATGCTATTCTATGTCTTGCATAGTGACCATCACATGGTCCTTCATGCACATCTTGTAGAATTCTTTTTTTACTAACTTTTGGAAGGCACTATCTTACTAGTCCATTAACACATATCTTGTATAGATTTTCATTAATTTTGTTCCTTTTGTTTCCTATTCCACTCAAAAAGAGCTCTTATGTAGTGATATAAGTTATGTAATCAGTAATCCATGTCTTGTTTATTGAGTTGGCAGTCATTCTTGTCTTTGTAAATAAATTTTCATCGGGAAACTGGTTTGATAATGGTTCATCGTTTTCTTATGGTTTCCATCTTAGTCTTGGCAAATGATTGGCTACAACATATTTAGTTCTTTCCTATCTATCATTATGATGTCAAAATCCTATAATATCATGAGCCATTTTGGGCTAACTACTAGTTTATTCATAAAAAACTTGATGGCACTATGATTTGTGTGAACATAAATAGGATATCCAAGCACATAATGTCTAAAGTTTTCAAGTGCATACACCATGATCATAAGCTCCTTTTCTATAGTGGTGTAGTTAAGTTATGCTTCGATGATGCTTCAACTAGCACAATGTATATAATATGGTTTCTTTTAATCATTATGTTGAGTAAGAACTCCATTCAATGTGTAGTTTAAAGAATCTATCATAATGTGGAGCTTGGAGGATTTATGTTTCAATCAGCTTCTACTTTAATGACTCAAATGCCTTCTTACACTATTCTGTCCATTGGGATGATGCATCTTTCTTTGTTAGTTCTACTAGCAACTTTGCTATCTTTGAGAAATTTTCAATGAATCTTCTATAGTATCTTGTATGTCCAAGGAATGATCAAACGTCCTTAATTTTTTGTGACCTATTAGTAATATTTTTGATGACTCTTATCTATTTAGGATATACCTCTATTCCCTTTTGAGATACATTATGTTTTAGAATAATACTATCTTGGACCATTAAATGGCTCTTTTGCCAATTGAGCTTTAGATTAGTTTCTACACATCCTTTTAAAACCTACTCTAATTGGTCCAATACCCATTTAAAATCTAGCCCATAAGAGAAAAAATCATCAAGGAATACTTTATTTAATTAGCAATATGTTTTTGAAAGATGCTCAGTACTAGTCTTTGGAAAGTAGCTGGAGCATTACACAAGTCAAAGTATAGTTGCTTGTAGGCAAATATCCCCCATGGGCTAGTGAATGTGGTTTCTCTTGATCTTCTGGTGCAATGCAGATTTGATTATACATATTGTACCCATCAAGGAAATTATAGTACTAGTGTCCTACAATGGTATCAAGGACTTGGTCAACAAATGGTAAGGAAAAATGGTCTTTAAATATTGTTGAATTCAACAACCATAAGTCAATGTAGATCTTCCACTGCCACCTTTATTTGGAACAATGACTAAGGGATTGATCAATTCACTATCTATTATTGGATAGATGAATCCTACTGTTAATAGTTACTCCAATTTTTGTTTTATCACTTCTTTGAGTTTTGGATTTAATCTTCTTTGAGGTTGGTAGTGTGGTTTAACAATTGGATTTGTATAAGCTTGATGTTAACATATGCATGGATCAATACCTATTATTTCATCATAGGACCATGCAAATGTTGTTGGCCATTTATTCACCACTTCCAATAATCTTTTCTTCTATTCTTATCAAGATTGACATTAATAATTACTAGTTTCTTGTTATTTAGAAAGGCATATGCTAGTACATATGGTATGGATTTTAGTTCTAAAGGTTTTGGTTCATATTTGTCTAGAATTTCTAGCTATCCTCATTCAATGTCTTCTTCTTAATGTGCATGTACATAGGGGTGTTTCTTTCTTAACTATTCTAATTCATTAGCTTCTTTAATGTAGGCACTCATAATTTGATTAGATGGTTTCATGTACATTTTAGATTCTGTTCCTTTTTTAGTAATCAGCCATTGGGTGCCTTCTTGTTTGGTGGCTATTGCATATAAACATTGCTCTACACACATATCTTCTACAAATTGATTGCATGCTTTGTTGATTTCTTGTTTGATGGCCTAGATTTTTCACAAGTTATTGCACCTATAATCACTATATGTGATATATGGAACTTGATGTCTCTATATGATTTTGGCCTCATCTTCCTTGGAAATTTCCAAGGACAAGTTTGTAATTCCTAGCTTAGCGTACATAGTGCTAAGCCATGCTTTTCCCATAATTATAGAGACATTGTTCACTTGTCTTAGTGGAACAGTGATTGATTGGTATACGAGCTCTAATTGGATGTTGCTCTTTTTTAGTGAAGATAGATTCTAGGATTTTTACATATTTTGTAAAATTAGGTTTACTCTTGATCCAGAATCTAGTAGAGCTTTGCATGGTTTATGACCTACTATTTGAAGATATACTAAGGGGCTCCTAGGGTCTATTCTCTTCTTGAGAAGTGCTCCTACCTTGATCCAGTGTGTAATAGCTTGAATGAGCATGAAAATGGTTAAATTTAGATCTATAGAGAGTGGACGCTTGATCTTCCCTTGAGGAGTATGTGTGGATGGAATTAATGTAGGTGAATTTCCGATCAATTGAACCTTTTCTAGACTTGTTTTAAAAATTAAAATTTCCTAGATCTAGGCTCATTTATAATCACATCCTCTTATGTATTTACTACCCTAGTGGCATTCTCTTGTTGTGTTTGTGTTGATAGTTATCCTTGCATAACTAGTGATGATATTGGTGGTAGAGAAAACTATTGAACTAGTTGTTGTTTGATATGCATAAGGATTTGGATCCATTCTTGGAGTAGTGGGCTTGTAATATTTTGGTGCATAGTAGTGAGAGGAAGTATGGACTTATGAATTTCCTAAAGAGATTGGACATTGAATATAATATCCATAAGGATCAAGTTACCTATATGGATATTGCTGCCTCAATAGTGACATTCTTCATGCTTGTGGTTGTTGCCATTACTATTGGTATTGCTCTTATGATTGAGGATAGGATCTAGTTTGATGGTATGATGATTGAAAAGGTTGTCAGAAGTTACCTTGTGGATAGGGTAGTTATCTTGGCATTTTTTTCTTGATAAATTTGGATTAAGTGCATATGCCCTAGACTCTTGCAAGTGGGCCATAATAGGACAACATTCTTTAGGATGTTCATACTGGCATACTTTGCATCTTTCCTTGGCTTCTAAACTAGAGCCTATTAATTCCTCAATACCAACAAATTTTCCTTTATGTTTGTAATTCTCTCATCTATTATCTCTTCTTTTCTTCTTTTCTTTGTTCTTGTTTAGGGCTTGTTCAATTTCCTCCTCCACTATGTTAAGTGAAGTAGCAAATTTCTCATCTACTAAGTCCCACATTTTCTTTACCTTGCAATGTCATTACTGATTTCTGGATAGTTAGAGTCTTCTTTTCAACGGCATTCTTCAAAGTTTCATGTTCTTATCTATCACACATTCTAACATCTCTTTTCCTTGTTGCCAAATCTCAATTGTATTCTTCAATTTATTCTCTCTTCTTTAATTCTCCTTCTTCTTTGACCATATGGTTTATCAATCTTTAAATTCTATTTTCGATCATTTCTAATAATTTTCCTTGGGCATATACTGTAAGAGTTTCTTTAGTTTTATTTCTTAACCCATCAATAATATGTCTTAGTTGTTTCCTTTGTGAAGAACCATGGCGTGGGCATCATTGTAGTAAACAATAATATCTGTCCATTGCCACATCAAGTGATTCATGTGTCCCTTACTTTCATCTTTGGTTTTGTTTTTTTAAATTAGACACACTTGAATAGTTTTGATACTTGTCATTAAAAAGTTCTAGCATGTTACTCCATCTTCAGATAAATTTTGGTTCTAAGGATTAGAACTAGCTTTTTGATTCATTGATGAGAGTCTTGGAGAATAACTTTAACTTTTACTAATCATTATTGATATTTTGAAGGGCATAAGCATCATGGAATGCTTGATGATGGTGCTATGGATCTACATTATATCCACCTTCAAATTTGGGAATGTTATTAATGTCTAGTCGCTTGATGTAACTATCTCTTAAGTGCCTAGTAGGAATATATAGTACTCTAATGTTAATCATTTTGTGAGTGGTCAATAGGGGTTTCCTCATGATCTTTGGATTTGTAAACTTTGTTATAGTTGTGATCCCTTTGATACTCATAGTGTTGTTCTCTTTCTTCATGCCTAATCCTATCTCTTTGTTGTTCATAATTATCTTCTTCCTCATTAGAATATCTTCTTCAATATTCATGTCTCTCATGATCCCTACGTATTTCCCTATCGTAGTCTCTTGGTCTTCATTCCCTGTTATTGGATTCCACTAATAATTGTGATGAGGAAGAGAAATTAGGTGAAGAACAGTGCTAGCTAATTCTATGGCTTCATGATTCATTCTCTTGTGGTTTTGTAGATGCTCTAGGCCTTAAGCTTCACCTAGGTTTAGAGTCTTTTGCATCTCTCCTAGGTGTTTCTATAAGGGATAAAAGAAATTTTATTTTGATAGGTTTCTGTAGATGAAGGATAGGCATTTATGAATGGGATTCATGAGCTTGATGAAGTTTTTTCGTTAGGAATGTATTATCATTTATTTCTTCTAAGAAAACATTATGAGTTACCATCTTTCCTTTGTTGTTCTTATGTCTTGTCTCCATGGTAGCATCCCTTATTACCTACACTATGGATTGATATGGCTTGGTTATGTGTTTAGTAACATGATATCCTTCTTGTGCATGGCTAGGGTTTAACCTCATTATGGTTGCTTACAACATTGATGGTGTCGAATGTTCAGGTGGAAAAACTATGTTGCCCTACAAATCTCTCCACCTTAGTTGTTCATCATGATGGAAGATGAATGTGGAATTAGGATAATATTAATTTTCATGAACATGTGAGATTCTGGTTTGCATGGATGCACTCTAGTGTTCTTCATCATATCTTTTTTCATGACTCTTTTGAGTTTCTTTGGTAGGTGGTTACTTTTCCTTGAGTGTAGAAGCCATGTTATATGCTTGATGCTCTTAAGTGTGTGTGTGTGTGTGTGTTAAAAGATTAATTAAAGATGTGGAAGATAAACTTTGTGATTCTTAATACAATGAACTATATAAGATTAGCTACTAAGCAAACATTGACACATCCCTAGAAATGGTTCCATCCCAATGCTCTACCATACAAGTCATGAGTGCACACGTGCGACCAAATCGTAATCTATAAATGGAGAATGTAAGTATGCTAGAAGTTGATAATTGGTTTGTGATTGTTATCTTCACACTTCGAGCTAGTGAAGTGTAAGTGTATGGTTTAACTCTAAGTGAGGCATATGATATTTTGATGTTGTTGGCTCGTATCTCTCCTAAGTGCAAACATAATGAAAGCGAGAATAAATTTTAAATATAAGTGATAACAAAAATGTGAATCTACTCTATCCTATGGTAATGAGCAGCCATTCCTGGCTTGTCATATACATCTTGGACATATGTAACCATTACTGGGTTACCAAGTATCATGCTATTGGATGAACCAAGTAATAAAACTACTAGGATTACCAAAAAATTACACTTATATGCTCAAAACCGATCATACTCATTTTGCCTTACTAATGAAGATGAGGAAAGTAAAGTTCTTGAAAAAATTAAAATACTAAACTAAAGTAAGCACATTAAAGAAATGAAAATTAAACCAAGTAAAAAAAAAATTAGCTAAGAAAAACAAATAAACTAGTGGATGCTATAATGGTGGTAAAAAATCTCGATCTTTATTAGTATTCATGAACTATGCCCAAGTACAATCCACTTGAATAAGGATTCCATTCAATTGTTTAACATCACACTATGAGCATTCACTCTATCACTAACTATAAACTACAAAAAAAAATACAATATTTTTGCTAAGGATGGAATAAAAGTTCTTCATTGGTATGATCAAGTGTTAATATTTATAGGGATGAACAACACACACTACATTGCATCAATAATAATGTATGTAGAGCTACAATGTTGTAGATATGATATGGTAGATGCGATATCATGGCTTATAAAAAATAGGTTTTATCATATACATTACATTTGATATTATGCATAAAGAGCATGCATAGAACATGTCAAATATATGTTACCTTCAACATCATGTGTAAAGAAACTAATAGGAAAAATCTAGAAAAAAAAGAAAACAAATTCTTTATTAATATAGAATAATGTATCTAGGTCATGCTTTGAGTGTTCCTTGGAGTTATCTTTCTTTAGCATCTATCCCTTAGAGGCTATCTAGCACTACCACCATGGTAAGACCTATCACTAGCTAGAAGGAATGACCATTCTTCTTTTTGTCCTACTTCACCTAACATTTGTTACTCATCTTTTCTAGCTATACAACTCCATGTTGATATGACCTCTAATGCCTATGTATTAATAGCTTAGGTCAAACCTCCAAAGGTCACCTCTAGAGATATGCTCATTATTATAATGTGTCCTTTTGGATCTTAATTACAACTTTCTCTTTCAAGTATTATTACAATAATTACAATACTTGTTATGAAGAGATACCATATTTGTTATGTAGCAATACCATTTGGTAATGGGACATGACACATTTGATTATATGTGGGCTTCAAGCTCATCAATTATTATTATATGTGGGTTTCAGACTTATTGATCATCATATGTGTTTTAGACTCCTTAATAATTATATGTAAGTTTTAGACTCACTAATCATTTATATGTGGATTTAGAATTATTATTCATATGAAAATATGTATTTTTAGACTCACTATCATTGGAAAATTAATCTATTTTTTGGTTGGATTACAGGTGTTGGTGGAATTTTTAGTTCATAATTAATTGTTGGATTGGTTGATTATCATTATTATTTATTTAGTTTAGTGTTTGTTTCAATTTAGCTAACATTTGTTTATAGCTATCCCATGTGCATAACCACCAGCTACCTAATGCCTCAAACCAAACCCATAGGAGAGTATTTTGTTAGTTGGTTTATCTTACACAATCTTAGGATTGATTTCTTTAATTTTCTATGATTTTTAGGTAACTATGTTGTGATGAGGGGGATTTAGAGGAGATAACTGATGATTAATTTTCATATTTGAGATATTTGAGTTAATTTTATAATTTCAATTTAATATTTATTCTATGCTTTAATATTTAGTACTATATTTTTGCCTATCTTAGATGAAGGTCAACTTTGATTCATAGTTTGGTTATGTTGGATGGTTGAGTATGGATTTATCAGTTTAACAATTATGTACTATTAGAGCTTAATGCCTTTTTGGATGAAAATGTACTTTTAGTTTCATATCTAATATATATTTGGTTCATGTAGTTAGCTTCATGTTTCATTTGATCATGCATAAGTTGATTGTAGTAGTTATTTTTATGCATGTGTTATT
The DNA here is from genome assembly GCA_015680685.1 of Gnetum montanum. Lineage (NCBI taxonomy): Eukaryota > Viridiplantae > Streptophyta > Gnetopsida > Gnetales > Gnetaceae > Gnetum > Gnetum montanum. The sequence goes on along the minus strand of MNCI01003467.1, from coordinate 379,079 downwards.
GTTAATTTTTCACTTGGGCAATAGGATCTAATCTAATAAGTTAGGTTTGGACTGCATGTGGCTATTATTACTATTTTGATAATGTTTTACATTTTGCTATGTTTTCTTGCCTCTATGCACCTATAATTTTTCTTGGATGCCTATTACTTTACTTGTTCCATTTTCTTGACACTCATTTGAATGGGCTTGGTCTTAACTAAGGATGGGATGGTATCAGATCATCTTAATCACTAGTTCCACAAGAACTTCATGTGACTCAAATGAGAGAATCTCTTAACATGCACTTTTCCTTTTATCATTCTAACCTCACCATAATTCACCTCACTTCCTCTTATCATGGTAAATTGATGTGTATGACATGTAACATAATCCTCCAATGATCTCTCACATGGATGTGATTTTTACCTTCCAAAGAAAATTAACTATCCTGGGTGCTTATGGACTCCTTGGGATGAGAGAATTAAAGGGCATTAGTGGCATGAGCCTATATTGGGAAGGATCCACTTTTACACTCCTTGGTCTTTCTAAGTTATATTTTCTCTCCCTTGGTCATTTTCATGATTAGTCTTTTCACTTTACCTTTTGAATGTCTAGTTTTGCTTTCTTTTGTCATTAATTACTCATCCAAATCCAATTCAACTTCTCTCCTAATCAACTTGAAACCCTCTTCCATATTTTTGCCATCATTCTATGCTTTTCTAGCATCCTTTGTGCTCTTGTTTCATTTCCAAACTCTTTCAAAATTTCTCATTTTCATTATTAGAAAAATTGGCTTAAATAGTTGCATCAATACATCCTCATCAACGTAGAAAGATTTGTCAATGTAGCCCTATTGATGCAATAGAAAAATTCTATATATAGCTACAACACTTAGCTATTTTTTCATCATTTTCCCATAAATGCAAGAGTAGTTTTTAAATTTTTCAGAATCCAAGGACCTTCCAAGTGATATAACTTTTATACTGCTAACCTAATTCTATTCATTTTTGGACCCACTAACTATTAAAGGTAAGATTTTCAATATGGGGGTCATAATCCTTTGGTTTTTTCTAGAAAATGTTTTGAAATTTTTCAAACTCCCCAAGATTTACCCATTAAAATAATATTAAATTACTTATCCTATGTGGGTCAAACTTAACAAGCAAACTTTGGTAGCCAATAATTAAAATAATATTGCCTGCTAAGCTCACAAACAAGCCTAACCATAACTTGGTCTAATAAGAAAAGTATCAAATGAACTAAGGATTATAAAGTACAAAGATAATCCTAGGTTACATTTATTGATGAATCATATTTTGTAGGGCTTTGATTTTAGATATTCGATATTGTAGGATATGTGCTAGCCAATAAATATAGCACTTGGGCACATGGTTTCCATATAGTTTTTGTCATAGCATAGAAGAGCTCTTGTAATTTCTTTTCCCTAGAGTTAGAATGTTTTTGAAAGTGTTCCCAGCATGAGCCATTGAGTGTATGGATCTTTATTGAAGCATTGTTGTACCCGAGCATGAAAGTGTGTGCAGCAATAAAGATAAGCTTTCTAATTAAACCTTGTAGCACCTTGGCAAGATTAAATATTTTATTCATGTAATTAATGTTTTATGTAATTTCATTTAATACTGCTAAGTAATTAAGCTAAAGTAAGCTATTTTGATTAAATAGAATTAATTAAGCACATAAGTATGACCACTACGAGCATGCGTATGACTCTGGTAATCCCAACAATGCTTAACGTTTAGTAACCCAGCAATGTTATACGTGTTTAGGATATGCAGAGAAAGTGGGACTGAATGCTTATGTTAGTATAGTTAGTTATTGATTAGCAATTAGTGTAGTTAAATTTGTTCATAAATTAAGTTTCAAGTTGTTCTTAATCGTAGACAAGTAAAATACAAAATAATAAAAATCATGTACTTCAATTACACTTAACCATATAATTAAGCTCCACAAGTGTAGTTGAGAAGACATTGATTGTCACAATTAGATTTCACATCCTAGAACTTAAGGTCTATGAAATTTAACTAGATCAATTATGAACACTTGTGATTCATATGGTTGGACATAGGGGTACCTTGCCACTCATCATTGGCATCATTGTCAGGGACCTTTTAGTTGTCATGTGCGATATCTAGGACTTAGTGAATAATTATTTAAGATTGTTGGAATGAACCCTAGAGTCATATCATACATTAAAATTACTAAAAAAAATTTAAGAAGCACATTGAATTTTTTATTTTCTAACACAAGATGTCTTGTTCTCATAGGAGTTATTCTCCATCCAAGTTTGATAGAGTAAATTAGTAGATGCCCCAGCAATAAAGAGTGGTATATGCTCATCCTGATGAGTATGTATCCAATTTCACCTTTGTCCTTCACAAAGATGAATTGCTATGGTGGCAAGACATGGAGGGTAACATTGTGTTGCCACCCAATTGAACCATTCCTATGATGCTCTAATACACTCTTTTGCGATTGGCCTCTAGGGACTTCATGTTAAGTATGTTGTGTAGAATAGTGATGCTAGGGATTATCATCCCATTGAGGCACAATGTCTAAGGGATTGAAAACTGGAGCAACACTATGAATCTATGAAGGGAAAGTGGTTTAATGATTTTCCATACTTGACACACCACAAAGATCATGGAGAACCCTCTTCTGAGGGTTTTTCATTTGGTGAAACTTCTCTCTTTGACTTTGGTGAAGGAGGTTAAAACTAGAACCTATAGTCCATGATCCATAATCTGGGTTCTGGAAAGAATTGATCCAACGACAAAGGGGGATCCAAGGAGGAGAGTCATGGTAGGGATGTAGGAAAGAAACGTGATCATGATCATCCTCATGACTACCAAAGAGAGGGTGGTAGGCACCATGATGATGGTAGTCCTCCTTTCTCTTCACCTTCATCATCATCTTCCTGTTCTAGCTCTAAATGTAACTATAGGGGATGCAATCATGATGGAGGTAATGGATGGGACCAAGATATTCATAGGGATCATTAGGCAAGTCAGGACCTAGGGTGCAAGCATTCAAGAGAGATCTACTACCATGAATGAAGGGGTAGTAGAGGGCATCATAGGCACCATAATCATGGCGTTGGTGAGCCTTTATTGACTACCCAAAGCATGCTAAACACTGTAGAGGCAGTGAGAATTCCTACAAGGTACATTAAGCATAGTCGGATCAAGAGGCTAAACATGAATAATATCCCTAGGTTTAAAGGGGGATATAACTTAGATCTGTAGAACCATCTTTAAGCTTTCCAATATGCCTATGCCTTGCAAAATATAAAAAATGATTGGCAAAAGATTAATTTTTTTTGTAGGATACTCGTTAAAGAAGTAGAAAGCTAGTACCAGTTCTTAGAATTGGAATCCATAAGATGGTGGAGTAAAATGCTCAAACTATTTAATGAAAAATATTAGACATACTCCTGAGTGTTCAATTTGAGGAGGTGAATCTAAGGATGGAAATAAAGGATACATAAATCTTTGGCCTTGATTATTCTTAACTAGAACAACTTCTCTATACTCTTAGCATCTAAGCCCAAGGATGATTGTCAGAATTAAGAGTCCATTAGATTCAATGGTTAATTGAGCAGGTAGAAAAAGAAGAAAGAGAGTTGAGAAAATGCAAAAGTGCAGAAGAATATAATTGCGATTCTTCCATCTGCAAGAGTTAGATTTGATTTTGTGATAGTGAGGAGGAATCATCACTTGATGAGGTGGTGAACTGTAAATCCTTGCCAATTTAAAAATGCACCTATAAAATTTTGGCTAAGGTAGACCAATTATGGGAGTCCATGGATAGCAGATATCAAGCTATCTTGAAAATTGCTGAAGAGTCCAAAGAACACAGTAGTGATCGTGATCATAGGAGGTCAAAGGAAGCTGAACATGTTGTAATTGAGGAAGTTGCAGAAACTAAATAAGATGATGATGGTGCATGTGAAATTTTCCAATATGAACATTCTAAAGGATGTTGCCCCATCATTTCACACTTACAAGAGTCTAGGGTGTATGCTCTAAATCCACAACTAGTAACAATGAAAACACCCAGAAGATTGACTTATTCTTAAGGCAATCCTAGGTAGTTCCATTGGCAACAATAGTATTATCCAAGTGGAACTCCATTGCAACCATATGAGTAGTATCAATAGTGGTAGCAACCACAGTAATGGGTGCTACCACCACCAAGGTAGCAATACCCTTATAGAAACCTAATCCATACAGGTATTATGTTTAGCAACCCTTGTCTTCATGTGAACAGTCACATTTCTACTTTCCAACATCACTACTACTAGTCATGTTTCTACCACTACCAAAGTAGAAATATATGAGAATTACGTTTAGCAACCCCTATCTCCACATGACTCTTCTAGTCATGTTTCTACTTTCCAACATCACTACTACCCTCTTGAATATTATCGAACTCATTCTCCACATCCAAGGAAAGATACCACTTTTTATCCTTATCCTTCTCATATTCCTGCACCTATTCCTCTACCCTCAACACAACCATTGCTTACTCCATCTATGTAGGATGAACTTCTAGCTTGGCTATAACAATGCAATTCTACCAAGGTTGTTAATCTAGAACCAGTTCATCAACAAAGTGGTTCATATAATACATCATAGAAGAGACCTTTCTTCTAATCCAACAGTCCACCTAAGTCCTCACATACACATGTGGTTGGAAACCTTGCTTCTCCATCTCTCTTTGTATCAAATTCCTTCGAGTCCCCTTTAAACCAAATAGCACCTAGGATTCATACTATTATGCTTACTCATGCTATATTTGATTGGATCTGTGCTGGAAACCTCCCTAGGAAATTAGTTGATCCAGAGAGTCCTCTTATAAACCATGTAAATCTCTTCTTGATTTAGGTTCTAGTATAAATTTGATTTATCATGAGATATATAATACCTAGAACTTGCTACCCCTTAAGGAGAGCAATATCCAATTAGATTTTGCAGACTAGTCCATTACTATTCCATTGGGACTAGTGGAAGATATTGTGATCACTATCTATGGGTGGGTTTACCTTACTAATTTTTTAGTAATCAAGGTTGAGAACTATAAAGGGGATTTTTCAGTAATCATCGGAAGGGAAAGAATGGGCATAGAGATCATTTTCTAAAAATATCTAAGAAAAATGCATTCAAAAAGATTGAGAAAAAGCAAGTTCCATGGATCACGTATAATGATACAGGGTTCAATTATGTGTAGAAACTCTAGTCCATTAAACAAGCATCCACTTTTGCATGTAGGTAGTGTGCACCTAAAGTAGATATTCAAAGGTATATGTACATAGTAGCCACAAAACAAAAGAACACCTAGTAGCTGACTGCTAATCTTGAAAGTAGCACACTTTGCATGGAACCTACTGAGAGCTTAACATGTGCATATGTCACAAGCATGGATGAACTTAACAAATTTTATCATCAACTCTCTAATAATGCAAATGATTATACCTATTGGGAAGAGTTGAAAGTTCCTAAAAATTTTAAGCAAGAGCCCCTTGAGTTAAAAACTCTCCCGGCTAGCATGGAATATGTGTTCTTAAAAAATGGAAAGCAAGTAATAATTAATGCAAATCTTGCTCTTGAATAGAAATAGATGCTATTGAATGTGGTTGAAAAATGGTCAATATCCTTCATTTGGTCATATCCTAAACTCACAAGGATTGATCCTAGGATATGTTAGCATCGCATCTACACTAACCTAGCCATGAAGTTAAAATGATAGCCACAGAGGTGATTGAACCCCAAATTGAGGTAGATTGTCAAGGAGGAAATAGAACAACTCCTCAAGGTAGTGTTTGTCTATCCCATTATAGATAGTAAGTGGGTTATTCCATTCATGATTATGCTAAAGAAAGGTGTTAAGTGGCAGGTTTGCATTTATTTTTGGCTGTTGAATATGGCAACATTCAAGGACCATTTTTTGTTGTCATTTTTTGATCAAGTGTTAGACATCATATCTAGGCATTGCGATTATAGTATTCTAGATGGTTATAGTGGCTATAACCAAATCTAGATCATTCCAAAGGACTAAGCCAAAATAACATTCATGAGTCCCTAAGGGACCTTTTCATATCATAAGATGCCTTTTGGTCTATGTAGTGCCCTTGCTATATTCCAACACTTGGTGTTAAGCATCTTTCAGTAGCAAATCAGTAGTGGAGTAGAAATCTTTATGGATGACTTTTCCACTTATGGTGCTAGATTCAAGCAAGCTTTGGACCACCTTGAGCAAGTACTAAAAAGATGTGTGGAAATAAATTTGTGGCTTAATTGGCAAAAGAGCCATCTCATGATCCAAGAAGGCATTGTGTTGGGGCACTGAATCTCACAAGTAGGAATTGAGATTGATCCTAAAAAGATAAGGATCATCCAAGGAATTAGCTACCAATTGGAAACTATAAAAGATTTCTAATCATTCCTTAGACACACTAGGTACTACTGAAGATTCATAGTGAATTTCTCTAAGATTATAAAATTTTTGGTTGAGCTAATAAAGGGAGATGCTCCATTTGTCTAGACCAAGGAATGTGAAAAAAAAATCCAACAATTAAAAGAGAAACTTTTAGAAACTCTAATTCTATAGGCATCTAACTAGTCTAGACCATTTCATGTTATGATAGATGCATCAAACTACACCTTGGGAACTTTGCTTATGTAGCTAGATGATAAGAAACATCCATATTACATCCATTGTGCAAGCTGAAGCATTGTGGACGCACAATTGAACTACACTACCACTAAAAAAATTAATTTTAGTGGTGTTTATGCTAGAAATGTTTAGGCATTATGTGCTTGGATACAAAGTGTTTATGCACACAAACCATAGTGCCATTTTCTTCTTAATGAACAAGTCAACAGTGAGGCCCTATGTCATATGGTGGTTGATGATCTTACAGGAACTTGATGTTACAATGGTAGATTGAAAGGGAATTGAGAATGTGGTTATTGACCAATTGTATTGGTTGTGATGAGAGAATAAAGAGAAGGAAATCCCACTATCTAATCTATTTCTTGACGAATTCCTTGTTGTCAGGGTAAGAATTGAACAATTGCTCATTGAACCTAAATGGTAGAATGGCATTCTTACCTACCTTCTCACTTAAGGGATGTCAGAAGGGTTGGACCAATGAAGAAACAATAGTTTCTTCACCAAGTAAAATGCTTCATGGAGATTAATGAATACCTCTACAAGGTGTGTGTAGATGGCCTAGTTCAGTGGTATGTCCCTGATGTTGATCAATTGCACGTTCTCCAAGATAATCATGAGGGTCATTGTGCAATCCACTATGCTATGAGATAGATGGCCAATAAAGTCCTAATGGCATGGTATTATTAGCCAAAAATATTCAGGAATGCTCACCAATTTATCCACTATTGTGAATGCTACCAACAAGATGGTGGAATGACTTCTCGAATGAGGGGACCTCAATAGTGGATCCAACCACCGGAATCCTTCAACATATGGGATATTAATTTCATTGCTTCTATCATGCCCATGTTAAATGGAAAGACATACATCATAGTTGTTGTTGTCTATTATATGAAATGGGTAGAAGCAATAGTCATCATCGACTGTACATCTTCTACTGTTGCTTAGTTTATACAATAGAATGTTGTAAATAGGTTTGGTGTGTTGTGTGCATTAATTTTTGATAATGGAACCCACTTTACAGGCACTACCTTTCAAAAAATTATGCAACTCGTAGGGGTTGAACATAAACTAACAACAACCTACCACCCCCAAGCTAATGGTCAAGTTGAGGTTACAAATAGGGAAATCACAAAAATCCTAACGAGAACATGGTAGCAAATATAGGAGATATTTGAGCAGAAAAATCAACAATGCCCTTTGGGCCTACTGCTTAGCATGAAAAATCCCTATAGGCTATTATCCATATGAGCTTGTGTATGGAAAATTACCAACACTTCCTATTCAATTCGAGCTTTGTACACTTTCAATAGCTTGTAACCTTGACCTTGACTTAAGTCTAGCACAAAAAGAAAGATTCATGAATCTTAACTTACTAGATAGAAACTAATTGGTGGACTTATCATCTAATAAGTTTCATAAGGCATTCAACAAATAATTCCATGACCTTAAAATTACAAAAATCAAATTTCAACTAAGAGATAAGGTCTTCTACTAGAACCCCACACACGTACCTTAACGAATGAAGTTCAAAACATTGTGGAAGGGACCTTATATCATTTATGAAACTTTTCCTTCTAGGGACATGATGATCTACAAACCTGAGAGCCCAAATAAGAAACAACTAATCAACATACAACAAGTCAAACCTTTTTACAAGCCTAAGCTAGCTAATGCAACAAATGCCTCATTAAATTGATAACCCTACTCAATCTTTGGATCTCCTCCTTTCAACTTAGTCATGGGGGAGATGGCCATCTATGCTAACTATATAAGTATCTCCTTAGTTTTTTGTCTTTTTTATATGTTTTTTTTACACCTTGTTATTCTTACAACTTTTTGTTTTACACATTCTTTATCTTATAGCTTTTTGTTTGTACATTATTAATTTTTTTTCAATTTTTATTCTATAACGTCATTAGTACATTTTATTTTTCTTAAATATTTTAAAATTTCTTGTATATTTTCCTTTATTTGGATGTGATTTTCTTATTGTGTTTTCATAATAACATGTCTTTTTTCCAACTGGGTATAGTGTGGTTTGTTGATGTGAGCATGTGCTATCTAGTTATTTAATTATTGGTGTCTAGATCCTAGTTTTGAATTTTGTTACTAATAACTAGTACATGGTTTCTTTTTGATGAAATAGGTAGTAAGTCCACATTATCCACCCATCCACAAAATCTATGATTTTCCTTATTCTAGAAATGTGAGATCTCTTTTTCATTAGTAAAACTTTAATGAACTTGTTACCTTGGTAGTTTCCTAATTTGGAAAGGATTCAAAGGTTTGAATAGGGTGTGACTTTAAGGGAATTTAGTGATATTTGTGCTTTTTTTCTTACTTGGGTGCATATGTTTTTTCATGGATTTCTTACCATTCTATGTTGACCAATAATAGGAGGTTGAATAAGTCTTTGCATGGTGTGGTTCCCATTCAAAAAAAAAAAAACAAATGACCAAAATTCAAAGCATACACCTTAGACAAAATAAATGGGCTACAAGCACTAGTTATAGGATGAGAAAGACATGTTACCCATGCTTGAAGGTCCCCTCTAATTAAGGCCCTTTCTCACTTTCTACTTCTCTTTTCTTCTTCAATAAGGAATAATGATTGTTCTGTGTGAGCACTCTTATGCCTTAGGGGGCTGGACTACTCTTAGAGTGATGATGTGATGCCACTAAATGTGGTTGGTTTTGGTATGGACTAAAGATGGATTTTATCAAGTCATTTAACCACAAAATTCACAAGGGACTTCATGTGACCTTAATTAGGAACTCTATTCCACACACTCTTATTCATTTGTGCTTTTCATGTCTCACCTCACTATTAGTTTCATGTTCTTGTTTGATGTCTTGGTTTGATGTGTCAAAATTCTTAGGTAGTTTTTTTTGGATTTTTGTACTTAACTTTTCATAATCATTAATCATCCATGGGGTCCATGGATTTCTTAGTTTGAAGTTATGCAAGGGCAATAAAGGACATGTGCCTACTTTGGGGAGGATCTACTTGCATACCTTTTGGTTGGGTTAGTTAAGTTCTTTATTCTTAGACATCCTCATAATCAAATCCTTTTGCTTGCTTAATCAATGTCATCCAATTATGTGCATCTTGACAACATTTTTTAGTGAAATCCTCTTTTTATTATTGTGAATTCTTAAACCCTCTTCAAATACTTCATTGCATTTGATCTTTTTAGAATTTAATGGACTGCTTATCTATTTCACCATATTTTTCAGTCTTCTTGCTAACACTATCAATAGAATCAATCCACCATAATCACAACCTTGCCAAGTGTAATCACTAATAAGACAAGGTAATTAAAAGCTATATGTTACACATTTTACACTAATTTGTGATTCTGTTGTGATTGCAGTGGGAAGCATAGACTAGAAGTGGGATAATCTTCACCAAAGGATAAGTAGAAACACCATGCAATGAGGACCTTGCTGGAGGAGTTGGATGTTTATTTTATCCAAGGTGTTCAATTCTATTGTCATGAACACCAAATTTTACAAAAATAATAGTAATTATAAATCCATAAACTTGAACACTTAGAGTCTATCTGTTTAGTCTAAGTTAGTTACATGTTAGTCAATAATCTCATACTTTCCTAATATTTTGTAAGGAACTTGTCCCTCTTCTTGTTCACTTGAGGACAAGTTTTCATTTAGTCATTGGGGTATGATGAATCATATTTTTTAGGGCTCCAATATTAGAGCCACGATGTTAGGTATTTGATATTGGGCCCCAAGATGTGATGTTAGATATCCAATATTATACGGTATGTGTCAACCTATAAATATAGTGCTTGAGCACATAGTTTCCATATATATTTTTTCATAGCATATTAGAGCTCTTACAGTTTCTTTTTCCCAAATTTAGAATATTTTCCAAAGCACCCATAGCAAGAGTTATTGAGTGTACAATTATTTATTTGAACACTATTGTACCTAAGCATGGTAGGTTGTATGATAATAAAGACGAGCTTTCTTATCAAACCTGGTAGTACCTTGGCTAGTTTAAATATTTTACTTATGAAATTAATGTTTTATGTAATTCCATTTAATATTGCCAAGTAATTAAGCTAAAGTAGGCTAGTTTGATTAAATAGAATTAATTAAGCACATAAGTACAACTGCTTCAAGCATGCGTATGACTCTTGGTAATCCCAGCAATGCTAAACATTTGGTAACCCTGTAGTGTTATATATGTTCAAGATGTGCATAGAAAGTGGGATTGGATACTTATGTTAGGATAGTTAGTTATTGATTAGTTAAATTGGTTCATAAATTAAGTTTCAAATTTTTCTTAATCATAGACAAATAAAATACAAAATAATAAAAATCATGTACCTCAATTACACTTAACCATACAATTAAGCTCCACAAGTGTAGTTAAGAAGAAAAAAATTATCATGATTAGATTTCATGTCTTGGAACTAGTATACTTAGGAACTTAAGGTCTACAAAATTTGACTAGATCATTTATGAATGCTTGTGATTTGTATGGTTGGGCATAGGGGTACCTTGTCTCTCATCATTTGTCATTGAAAATGGTACAAAGAGAGGACCACAAGTGGGAGGACCTTCCTAGCCTAGGAAAAAGTGACCAAAAGAATGAAGAGACCAACAACAACCACAATAGCCCCAAGAGCAAGTGGCCAAAGCAACCCATGTGACAATACCTCTTTAGAAGGAGCTTGAAGTGGAATTTGTCCCAACATATTTCCACAGCAAAAATAGGCTAGTATAGGTAGGATGAAGCCCCTAGGCTAAGGTCTAACCTCAAAGTTATGGTCACAGAGGTCTACGTAGAGAGGATATGGTCCAAGAAGATTTAAAGTTCTATTCTCCAAGAATTGAACTTTGGACCATTCTTGGAGTTGGCACTTAAAGACATCTACATCCAACTACATGGGTTTTCTATGGGTTCATTCTCTCCACTAGTGAATAATGGTATACGAAAAAGACCTACCTATTTTGGAGTAATTGATAAGAAGATGCATTAGTAAAAATTCAAGACATCATTGTCTCTTACTCAGTTGAAATCATTGTAGAGATCCTTAGTTTGCCAGACATCAAGGCAAAGTTGGTGAAGATCTTCATTCAAGTAGACTCTGAGGCCAAAAAGAAATGAGTTCAACATTGCTATGGAGTAAACTATAAGGAGTATGATGTACTCATGAAGAAAGAGCATGCCTATTTTAAAATCACAACCTATCACTTAGACCTTATGATGAAACCAAGTAAGGTAACAATGTTCTTCACCTATGTGTGCATTACTCTAAGGAAAAAATTCACTATTAGTCTTCCATAACTTATCTATCTAGAGATAGAAAAGTGCTTCAAAGAGAACGAGAAGGAAAGAGAGACACTCTTCTTTCTATGCCTCATTGAAAAACTATGCAAAATAGGAGGCATAACATGCTATGCCAACAACATGATTTTTCATGCTCTTGCTGCATCATGGCAAGAGATAGGGTTAATGAATAAGTCTTGATCAAGAATGATCAAGTCTTGGTAGTGGCCACAACTGCATTGAATGAGTTTACCAAAGGCTCCAACATCAGAATTGTTGTATATGAATAATTAAGAGGGAACTTTGATGAATACACCAATACATACAATCCTATTTACAGGAAGTGTGTAGCTACCAAAGTAGCACAAAGTCAGTGAGTGGCCTCCAAGGCCATTAGAGATAAAGGCATTGTCACTAGAACCTCTATACAAGCTTCACCAAGGAAGAAGAAGAAAGGTAAGAATAAGAATGACTTTTTATGTTATACATAAAGCTTTATAGCTATTTGGGTCTTAAGTGTCCTATAGTTTTAATCGATGGCCTAAACATGCCTATACTAATGCTAGGTGATTATCATTAGCTTGTAGGACCTTCCACTCCTTTTGATGTTACTATATCCCTTTTTGGATGTTCCACGAATACTCTCATCCTAAAGTTTAGTGATGTGGGGTTGGCACAAGAGTGGTTGAGGGAGAAGGTGTCTAAGAACATCCAAACAAACATTGCACATGTTGGTTTGCTTAATGCTAAACATCATCAACTCCTTTGATGTAGGAGCCAATGTGTTCTGCACCATAGTATGAGGCATACTTATTGTTATTTTCATTAGTGGAAAAACCTTCCATGACTTGTTTGGTGTTCTCATCGATAGGATGGTAGTTGCCACCAAACTAGTGAAGGAGGCCAACTATCATGAGGAAGTTGAAGATTGGTTTGGTACCAACAAGGACCACTCAAAACTTGCCTTGGATGGCTTCATGAATTCTAAAGTAAAGGAATCTTATCCTTTGTTCCAATCATGCATCTTTCCTAAATTGTTGTCATAGAAGAAGTTATTCAGTATTGCACAAGGATGGACCTTCAAGAAGGTCTTGATTGAGGGTACTCATTTCAATTGGGATGCTTCCTTGGGTATAGTCATTAAGGAGAAAATCCTCAAACTCCACAAAGACATCTCTATGATAATCCACATGCATTATGCAATTTTTTTGTAGGTTATCTAAAGAGATTTACAGAGTGTTGGTGGTGAGTAGAAATGGATGATGGATACACCAAGATCCAAACCAACTCTCTAGGCCTTGGATAAAGCATCTTTATCCAACTATATAGGCCTAAAATCCACCAAAGGACATTGGAGACTTGCTGTATATTACCACCAAAGGATTTGATGATAAGTGGTATGAACCCCTTGATAGCATGGGGGTTGAGCTCTTGAAAATTCTAGTGAACATTAAGAGGACCTGATAGTTGCATTTTTAGGTTGATGGGATAGCTACGGCCAAGTTGAAATAGCTTAAAAAAAAAGCACCACCAGCATCATAGCCATCCACCAAGTAGAATATCCTCTTTAGGCTCAACTAGTGACATCAGGCAGTTGTAGATAAGTTTAGCTATATCTTTAATGTTTTGGCTATGTTATGTTATATATCTTTTGGCTACATATTCAACCTTGTCTAATAGGTTATGGATGCAAATCAGAAATAGAAGATGACAACTTAAGCTGCCACAATAGAAGAAGAGCAAATGAGTGTGGAGGAGGAGCATAAATGTGTTGCTAAGGAGCAAAGGTGTGTGGCTGTAGTAGTAGTAGAAGAACAAAGGCATGTGAAGGATACACTCTTATAGCATCATGAGGTTGAAGGGTTAGCCAATGTTAACATGGATGATCTAGATCCCTTGTTTGGTGAGCCATTGTCCAGGGAGCCCTCAATCATCATGCATGATGAGGATGAGGATCTAAGTATGCTTATGCCTTAGCTCTACTTGTCATAGCTTAAGGTTTTATGCTTGGGTTTTGTTCTAGCCTCTTGATTATTTTTATGATTTTGTAGTTCTTGAGCCACCAATAAAGGCTTCTACATCCATGTTTCACATGAAGCAATGGATAGAGGTCCTAGACAAGATAGAATTCATGCATGGGTTGGCCAAGGACATCATTGATTGGTTACAATAGGTTGTACCTGAAATTGGTAAGAACTATTTTTTAATATGCCTTAGTCATTTTTCTATGGTTATGTTTCATGTTATGGCTATCTTAGGTTGTATATTATGTTTATGATTATAGTTTTGTTGTTTTAAATGCCATCAGTTTCATGGACTTGGCCTAAGGCATGGAATTGGACTCTTTGCCTAAGCTTCCTCTTGACACTCAAAATCTCTCCTTGAATTTATACAAAACTATCATAAATCTTGTAGTTTCATGTGAAAAAGCTTCATGGAAGTTTTAGAGGTGCATCAAATCCCTGTGGGAGCAAGTTATGGTCTTGAGGAAGGAAATTAGAAGGAAAGCTAAGAGGATCAGGGATCTTGAGGATCATAAGGTCTCTGTGGAAGCCCAAGTGGATAACTCAAAGAACTTATGGACCAAAGAGATCATGTGGGCCCACTACTAGCACATCATCCATAATAAGGTGGCCCTTGTTAAGGAGCTAGTTGAGTAGTAGATGTAGATGAACCTAGTCTTCTGAAAGGTCAAAGAACAGAAGGATTATAGTGCTTGGGTTCTAGAGTGGGGTTGGATACAAAAAGATCATAAGAGGTAGTATAAGGTCGATTGAGAGGCATACTTGAAGTGGTTAAAGAAGGAGACACTTGAATGACATAAGATGGAGTTGTTCATTTAGGGAATTCAGGTTGAGAATGCTTACAAACTATTTGAAAGCACTCTCATAGTATTTGAATCCCATACTTCTTAGATCACTATAATTTTTGGGATGTTGACTAGGCCAATGTGATGGAAGTTCAAATTCTCCATCGTTTCTGGGTTAACTGTCAACATCTTCTTTGAGAGTTTATAGAGCTAGACCTCCCATAGGTTTGATGGCTTTTATGTTTTGAATTTTAATTTTGGATTTGTTTAAGTTATAGTTTTGTCTATTGGTTATTGATTGATTGTATGTTGTTGTGTCATAGGCATAAAGTGATGTTGGTTGTCCCAATGATCATGGAAATGATGATTATTAATCACCTCCTCCTTTGGATGCCCTGTTAGTACCACCAGATGCTTGATGTGATAGCACCTATTGTTGATTTCATTTTAGTTTTCATGTTGGATGTTATATGGTCGATGTTGGCCATATGTATTGTTTGATACTTATGGTTTATTGTTTTATTGTTTGAATCATACATAGTTTGATACTTATGGTTTATTATTTTAATATGGCTATGTATTATTTAAATGTTTTAAATTTTATGTTTTGGTTTTAGTTTTGGCTATATATGTTGTTGATGACATTTTAGTTTTAAGGTTTTAAGGCTATAAATTTTGTAAATAACTATGTTGAGAATGGCTATGTTGGTTATGTAGAAAATGGTTAAACTATAAGATTATGAATGGCTATAGGATGATGGTTGTTTTCCATTTTTAGGCCATGGCAAGCCATATATTCATCACCAATTTAAGGCCATGGCAGGCCATAGTGTAAGTTTAGAGTCTTACCAGAATGCAGTGCTAGTTTAAGGTCTTGGAAGGCCATGGGCTTTGCTAGTTTTAGGCCATGGAGGGTCCATGTTGTAAGGAAACTAATATTTTTGGTGGTTTTCTATTTTAAATTTTTTTATGTGTTTTTTGGTTTTAAAATTTTTGTAAGGTTTTTGATGTTTATAACCTACTAAAAAGGAAGATAAAGAAAGAGAAAGGCTTTAATAAGTAAAAATGTAAACAAAATTAAAACCTTAGGTTGCATACATAAAAGATTAAAATGAAGCATATAAAAAGGCATAACAAGTTAACAAAGAAAATTTAGTTTACATGGCTATTGGTACATATGATTACATGGTCATAATGGAATGAGTGAAAGGGTTAAGGTGTACAACACCTATGTAGATTTTTCCTAATCTTTGAAAGATTAGCAAATGTGTAAGGCCTATTCTGCACAAGTTTGTATTCACCATTTCCTTCATTGATGATATTGAAAGGGAGTTCATCCCATACTACATCCCATTTTCCACCATTATCATTCTTCACTACCCTACCCAAATTGTGATGAAAATAGGAGCCCTAGTTACCTTGCCATTTTAAGGATTGATCTTGATTTTGCTATCACAAAACACTAGCAATGTTGACTTCTTCTCCCTTAGCTAAGAAGGAATCATCAATGCATGGATGGATTTCTCATTAGTGGGGATGTCCTCACTAATGGGAATGAAATTCAACATCTTTACTAGTACCTAGTAAAAGTCATGATTAGGTTTTAAAGAATCAAAGTTGTGTTCTTTTGCTTGAGGGACTGCCTAACCTATTCCATTGCACCAAGGAAGTTCTTATCATTGGTCATGGGATTGTTGCCCTAGTTGTGCTGTACTTCCTTCATGCACCTCAAAATATGAACTTTATACTTAGGTTGTTGTGGCTTTCTATATTTTCTTTTTATCTTAGCTCTTACGGTTCTCTTGTGATTTGGTTGTGAAAGTAGCTTGGGTTGTAGAAGTCATGGGTACTAAGGATATAGGAGTGAGCTTTGGAAAGTCCACTTCCTTCCCTAAATTGGCATACTTTTCATATTTATTATTAATCTTATGCTTAGTCTTCTTCCTTTACTTAGTTGAGGCCTTGTGGTTGTTATCGGTTGTGTGGGAGGAAGAAGTTGTAGCATTTGCCACCATGGGAGGCCGTTGTTCAGCTATATGGGTTGGTTGGATTATAGTGGATTAGGGCACCCTAATGATGAAAGGCTCCCTTGGAGGCATTTGTGATGACAATCTCACAACAAAAGTGGGTCTTGAGCTAGTGGAAGTTGAAGAGGTCCTTTCATCGTGAGGGGGTATATGAATCATAAATGGTTTCCTTATAGGTCTTTGATTGTCATCAATGTTGAACACCAATATGATGTATGTACTATTATTGACATTGAATGGATCCTTGTACACTTACATCACTTTATTTTATGGTCAAATAGGATTAGATGCATTAAGGATTAACTCATCGATGTCTATCATCTTTTGCAGGTCATCCTTCAATGTGAGGTAGAAGTTAGTGTCATGACCAAGCAATTGATGGTAGTGGCAGAAGTAGTTGAGTTTGAAATACTTGGACAACTAGGGATCATCCTTGGTTGCTCGAGTGGGATCCTAGGCTATCTCACATAGCCTTTCATGTTTTTTATGAGTAGCTTAAAACATATGCTTGCATTAGATCCTTCCACTCTTTAATAGTTGATCCAAGAGTTTAGATGGCTTTAGAGGAAAAGTGGTATATTTCTTCCTATCCTTTTACTCAAAGTTTGGTTTAGTTATGGTTGATGTAGTGGCTCTAAAGATCAATGGTTGGCTATCTTGGTTGTTGGCAGGGGCTTTGGGTGGGTTGGCCCTTAGTGTTTAGTTGGTTATTTTGACTTCTTTGGTTATAGTTGCTATTGCCACATTGTTCTTCTTGCCCTTATTTGTATGTCTTCATGTATGTTGATTTTCTTATGCCATCTAAGCAGGGTTATGACTAGCCTTTATGGCATCCTCTATGTTTTTTTTCTAAGAGAAGGCTTGACTAAGTGATTGCAGGTCAAGCTTGTACAGCTTAGATTTAATAAAATTGGTGACCATCCTCTTGATGGTATCTCATTTAGTAGACCATATCACTATTGGATGAACTTCTACACTAGTTCAAGGCATTCCTACTTGACCTTCATCAATTGGTGAAGCATAGTGTCAGGCTTTAAGTTATAATTAAAGTGGTTAAAAAATTGGACTATCAGGACCTCAAGAGAGGATATAGATCATTTAAGTAGGGCATAGTACCAATCAAGTGCTTTCCCAATCAAGGACATAGGGAAAACTCTCATTATGGTGTGCAATCATGATTGTAACAACAAGTACTTGGAGCAGAAGGTAAATAGAGGGACATTCAAATCACCTTCATCATTATACTTGGTGAAATGGGGAATAGGGATACCAGGGGGAAGAGTTAGCAGTGAGATCATGGGATTGATGGGATCATCTTGATAAAAGTCCATTATCTTCACAATCTGTGAAAAGAAGGCCTCAAGTTTCCATAATTTTCTACTCAAGTCCTAAATCATTTGAAAGGCCTGATCTAGTCCATGGGATGCCTCTGCTGGTTGTGAAGTTTGGAAAAATGGCTACAATGTTTGTTGGTAGACCTGGGGCCTTCCCATTGGTTGTAAAATAGAAGGGAGAGGTTGTCTTATCATTATGGTTGGTGGGCCAAACAAGGAGAAAGGCATTTGTATTGGTATCTAAGGCACAAACAAAGTAAAGGAGGTATGCAATCCTTGGGTTTCTTAGGGTCCCATGGTGGGCTCCACTTGGTTAGTCAATGGATTGGCAATGGTGATAACGACTAATAAATTTCATATGGACTACAACTAGGTGGTGAATGACATAGAGAAATGAAGCATGGTTGACTGTGACACCAATTGTGTTTGGTGCATAGTGATGACTAGTGTAGGACCAAACATGGTTAGGTAAGGTAGGGATGAAGGTGGTGGAACATGCTTTGTGGAAGAGACCAAGGGGGTGGAGGAAGGCCATATTTTCTTACAAGTGACTTGTTGAAAAATTGCACTCAAGATGTTTTTGGGCTCAAATTCTATCCTGAATTCACCTTCCTCTCTAATCTTCCATCTAAGGTAGCCTTTTGGTCCTCTTCCTCTATCTCAATCAGGTGAGCTAGGATGCAAGCATAGATGTTGATGAGGAATATTTGGTCATATGGGGAATGAATATAGTCCTTTCCATTATAATGTATAAGATTAAACTCCCTCTTGACTTCTACTTTCATTCATGGAATCAGCATGATATCCTAGATCTTAGCATAAATAAGGTTGTAGTGTTTTTCATTTATTACCAAGAACCTAGGACTTTTCCCCCTAAGTCTCAAAGACTATCTACATTTGGCTACGGTAGGATCCTTGGGGTCATATATCCTTATGGCTTGTTGGTTGGACCTGCTGTCAGTGAAATCGAAGGGGAACTTGGTTGACTATTGGAAAGACATGACTATGATGTTGAAAATAACTTGAAAAAAATTGTAAAAGATGGAAGAAAAAGAGAAGGTTCTCGCAAGTGGAATTCAAAAATGGTTAAAAGAAGCCAAAAATAGCTAATAATGGGCTACTTGCTATAAATAGTAAGTTGGGGATCAAGGGGGGTATACCCCTTTGCTAAAAATGATAAGGTAACAAGGTGGTACCAAACCTCACCCACACTAGGCTTCTTAGCTACTCCTACGTTGGGTGGAGTAGGAGGAAATGAAGGGAGTGGGTAACATAGGAAGATCTCACATATTCCTAGCCAACTTGGGCAAAGGAGGGGTTTAGAACTAAAGTGGAAACTTGGGGCTTTTCACCACAAAATAGTTTTGGCAAATTGCTAATTTTTACAGTAAGGAAGTTAGGCGGGGGGCTATGTGGGGGCGGAGATGGATGACGGGACTAGGGGTTTGGCTATTGAAACCACTAATGTATAATTTTTTGAGAAAATATGATAGCAATAGGTGGAATGGTTACAATGAGTTATCAATGCTAGCTTTGGCTTGGAAATTCATAGTGGGTGCTATGAAAATCCAACACCCAAACACCTACAACTTCCATGTTGAAGTTTCTATTGTAGGAGGGGGTAAGTGATAGCATTCGGTATTTAAGGTTTTTGCTAAGAAAAATGTAGATTTAGAACTATAAGGCAATGCTAGCACTGGGGCAAGTAGATTTTGATATAGAAATCGAGCAAAGGTGTTTCTTCTAGCTCCAGAAAACATTAACTAAAAAATTTCATCACTGTAACATTGAAAATATTAGCCAAAATAGCTTTAACCTCAAATCCCTAGGGCCTTCAAAAAATGAGATTTAGGATGCCCTAGACAATTTGGTAGATCATCCAGGGACTTAAGAGGGTAAATAAGGTTGTAAAAATAAAATGTAAAAATTAAAATTCTAAAAAATTGAAAGAAAATAAAAATTGCACACAAAGATAAAACTTTAAACTTTATTAAAAAAAGAAAGAACAAGTTTGATTGATTTGTACAAGATGTGCTCATCGGAGAGCAAAGGAAGATTTACTTGAGTGGGGCTTCAGAGTCCATTGAAGCTGATGTAATCCACTCTACGATCTGGATGCTTTGTCACTCCCAATGTTATTAAACCTTCTCTGCTATTGGTCCAAATTTGCAATGTAGGCTACTGCTAGGGGGTTGATAAGTGTGAGGGATTTTGGCTACCACAATGCTCTATGTTGGGCATTGAGGATCCTAGGAGTGTAGCATTGATGCCCAAAGTTCACAAATCCCAAGGAGAGTAATAGGGATCACAAGGCTAAAATGGTTCCACATTGATGGGTTTTGAGAAGCTATGTTTTTGTTGGTGTGCAAGATCTCTCAATTGTCAAGATGCCAATGCTCAAAGTATGCTAAAGTGTGAAACCTCAAAATGGTATTTGGGGTTGCTTTTTATAGGTTTTGGGCCATGGAATAGGCTGAAAAATGGTTGTGATTTTGTTGCAAATCTTTGCCACGTAAAGGTAAGGTGGATGCCAAAATTTTATGGGGTTACTATGTATAGAGGGTGTGACATCGCCATGGCCATTTTATTTACCAAAAATAGTAACAGGGACACACCATACATGCTAGCTTTGTTCTTCCATGTTGAATCTTCTACCATCCTTGTCAGAGTGCACAATCAATGTTGAAGTTAATAGAGTGTTGAAATCTAATCCATGTTGCTTCTACACTAGGGGGGCGAGACCACCCTCCACACTAGGGGGTAGGCGAACTACACCTCCCATGCATACATCTCTAGTGTAAAAAGTGTTATACCCTCCATAGAACCCATCAAATTGCCATTTTTGGCACCCCAAAAGGCATTTTTAACTTCCCCAAGCCAAAATATAGGTAATACATAGCTTTTTCCACTTGGAGGATGAGGCTTTAACCACTTATGAGGCATTTTTAAACCTAGAAGTATAAAGCATGTGAAATTGCTCCTCATGGATTATAATCTTCACATTTATAATGACGTATAGCTTTAGGTTTGATGGGGTGAAGGTCATAAAGGTTGAAACATGTAATTTTGGGTTGTGTTTCATGATGGTTATGGACTTTTGAAATTTTCACTACTTTGAATGTCTTTGGTTCATCTTGAGTTTGTAGAAATTCTAAAAGGTCCCAAAGATGTTTAAGATGCTAGCTTAAGTAGGTTGGAGCACTATTTATTTCACATTATTGATTGCTGGTTGATTATTGCAGTGTGTCAAATGATTTTGACAAGTGTAATCTACAATGTGTAAATGCTAGTATAATTTGGGCTCTTGCCCAAAATTTTAGCGCAATTGGAATTTCTCATCAGCATACATGCCAGCGTATATGAACTTTTGACCATTGTTATGCCAGTGCAATTGGCATTCCACCATCCAAATTTGCAGTTTAGGAACCTCCAGTGTATAGAGCTTTTCCTACTAATCTTGGTAGCATTTTTTGGCTATTTTCCTAGTGTATAAGCTACTAACATCTTGGCTTTTGGTACTAGATTTTGGTAGTGTATTTACATTTTTGGCCTCTATATGCTAGCTTGAATGAGACTTTCAGCTTGTAAGCTGCAAATTACATCTTTGTGCATAGAAACTATTCAAACTAAGTTTGAGAAAAAGCCACAAGGTGGAATTTTTAATGGAAAAATGGGTAATTATGTCTACCTTTGATATTCCCATTAAATAACAATGTAAATACTCTAGCTATTAGGCTACATATGTAAATGTAAATTTTATTTTGGGTGTTTCATTGGCTCCTCTTTGTTAATGTTATGAATATTGACCTAAGAAACATTAACAAAAAATTCAAGACATCACCACATTTTCATCACCAATGCTCCCTCTCCATGCTTAATGTTATAGTTGTTGAACCATGCCAAGGAGTGTTTGCAATGGTGAAATAAGGTCAAAATGAAGTGTTATTATTTTGATAGGAAAAAAAAAGGCTATAGTGGTTATCAAGGATGGCCAAATGTGTTAATAAAAATTTTTAAATGTTGACATCATTGTCATGGTATGGTGGTGAAATATTTGTTGATTGATGTAGTCTCAATTTTTTGTGCTTCAAAGTACTGGTCATTTGGTAATATACTTGAGGAACCAATACTTCACTTCATGGTTTTCTTGGATTTCTTTGGTTATTAGTTTCCTTCATTTTTTTTTGGAGTTGATGATTTGGCTTTTAGGCTTCATTGGCTTCTTGGCTCTCTTGTCAATTTTATTCTCCAATCTTTTGATTTTTTAGGGGTGAAATCTTGATTGGGATTTATTGTTAAGGTTGAATAGTGCCTTTTTTTCTCATTGAATGAGATGTGTTACATTCAACAAACTTAATGATGGAGCATATCAAAGGATATGTCACATGACCACATTCCATGAATGTCAAACATAAGTCATTATAATTATTAGGGTGAGGAAGGCTATAATTTTTCTATAGGAGTATGACTTAAGAGAGGTAATAGAGGTAATGTGAGGCACGTACTCTTGACATAGTGAGACAAGCTAACTAAACCTCACATATCAAGACTACTTGGTAACTTGCTGTTGTGGTGAGTCATACCTGTATGATGACTTTAGGTTTCATCCTACAAGCACAACTCCAAGACTACAACAAGACACATCAAATAGTTCATGTGCTTACAATGTTTTGCATATGGCTACATGAGAGAACAAGTGGAATATAGGTCACCATAGGCTATAATAGGTATAATATGAGAAACTTATCTTTTGTTATACAAACTTATGCAAAGTTTGTAGTTCATCTATCATGCCAAAAATAGAAAGAACGAGGGGTTACATAGGCTCACTTGTTATAGGCTACAAAGGTTATTGACATTGATCATCCATGAATATTTGCAAATAAAAAAAATAACTATAGAAAAACAAGTTAGCAATAGATAGAATAAGGTTTGATATAGGAATGATTGATTGGGTTGGCCAATTCATTTCCATCCATGTCTGCTAGTTTAAATAACCCATTACTATAGGCTTCAATAACCAAGAAAGATCCATTCCAATTGATTGAGAACTTGTTTGCATGTTCACAAATGACCTTAAGAAAAAGGTCTCCTTTCTTGAATTTTCATCTATTCAGATCATGATGATGTTGTTGTTTCTACCTCTCTTGATATCATTTGATGTAAGCCAATGTCTGTATTCATTTCTCCACCTAATTGAGATTGATGATATGTAGCTCCTTATTCTGTTTATCATTAATGACATCAGATAGAGCCACCCTTAAGGATGGTACCTGTAGTTCAAGAGGTAAAATAGCTTTGGATCCATAGAAAAGACTATACATGATGACACTAGTTGTAGTTTAAAAGGTTGTTCTATATGTCCATGATGCATGTATAAGCCATTCATTCCAATTATGTCTACTAATTTTTAGCATCATTTTGAGAAAGTTTATAACGACTTTGTTGCTTACTTCAACTTTCCCATTGGATTAAGGATAGTATTGTGAAGAGAAGGAGTTTTTAATGCCTAGTTGGTCACAAAAGGCTTGCATCTCATGACTACTAAACTATGGTCCATTATCTATGACTATATTTAGAGGTATGCCAAAATGGGACACAATGTTATCTAGTATGAATTTACAAACTTATTGGGATGTTATTTTCCTTAAAGGAATAGCCTCAACCCCCTTCATAAAATATTTGGCTATCGTGATGATAAAGCTATGACCTACATAAGATGTAGGGATTATAGATTCAATAATATCAATTCCCCACCATTAAAATAGCTACGTTATCTAAGTAGTATGTAACTTAGTTGGTGGTATGTATATTAAGTTGCTATGTCATTGACAAGTATCATAAGTTTTAACCTTCTACAAGGAGGTTCTTTTCATATAGAGCCAATAGTATTAAAATCATCTAATCTTTATGTCCATGATTCTAGGTCCTATATGTCTTCCACATACACCTTCATAAAGTTGCCCAAGGATTGTGTGAGCTTCAATTTTTCCCAAGCACACTAGCAATATGTCATAATAGAACCTTTGACATAGTGTGTTATTAGCCACAATGATATATGATTTTGATCTATTATGTATAGTGTTCTTTTGAGAAGTAGTCATGTTTTGTGAAAGTTCACCATGAATTAGATAGAAATTTATATAATCATACCATTCCTTTTGATGAAAATTATTGATAGTGGCTATAGAGAGATCTTTGGTATTCTTCATAATGGGAAGAGAATTGGTCTCCATTATGGAAGGTAACTTGCTAAACACATCTACTATCACACTTAGGGCTAAGATTGTAATGGCATCATTTAAGCTATTTTTAGTTCAAGTTATATGTTGGATGTCAATATCCATAAATTGTTGGACAAGTTTCTTAGCTAGGTCATAATAAGATTATAAATGTTTGAATTGCATGCATAAACCTTGGTTACTTGGTTAACCACAAGTTGTAAATCATCTTTTACCATCAAGCATTTGATTCCCTAGTTACAGGCTATCATCATTTCTCTCATTAACCATTCATATTCTGCCACTTTGTTGGTACATGGAAATTGAAAATGATAGGTGAAAGGTTGGATCACACCAGAGGAGAAAGTTATGATGGTAGTAGCACTAGTCCCATGGGCAGTTGAGGCTCTATGAAAGTGCATGATTACCTTGTAACCCTCAATTACCTCATTGAAAATGTTGATATGCTCATCAGGGAACTTAGGATCAATGGTTGCATTGTTCTTAACCAAGGAAACTGTGAGTTGCATGACTATAGCTTGACCCTTCATTGAGCCTTGGGAGATGTAATGTAGGTCGAACTCAGCTATTATGACCTTCCATCAGGCTATATAGCTACTGTCATATATATTGGTGATTATGGCTCTTAGTATAGTATCCTTACATATGACATTAACCCATCTCCTAAAGCGTTATTGTCTCCACTTATTCATGGAGAAGACTAGGGCTAGACAATACTTCTCAACCTCTATGTATCAGTCCTTGTAAGCTATCAATGCATGGATCAAGTAGTATATGAGTAGCTTTGTTCCATCATCTCATTTTCAAAGAGTCAAGAGGCTATGGATGTGTTAGAGATTGCAAGGTAGATGTAAAATGATTTATCTTTTTAAGGTAGATACATAGTGGGTAGTTGGGCCAACCCTTTCTTAATGTTGTCAAAGGCTTCTTGGCACCGGTTAGTCCACTCATAATGAACTCCCTTCTTAAGTAAGTGTTGCATGGGTTGTAGCTTATCTATAAGTATTGAGATAAAAAACATAGTGGTAGTCCTAGCATGTCTTCGTATAACCAAACAAAGTCTTTAATCTTGTTCTAAAGGACCTTGGTGGATTCTTGGGCCATTTGAGTTCTAGTGGAAAACTTAGTTTTAGCATTTGCTCCTCACCAATATGGGTTGTAATGGGAATTTTAACAAGAGAGTCTTTAATAATATCACCAATCTCTAAGTCAAGGATTTTAACTATGTAGTTCGGCCATTCTAAGGACTTCTCTATTGAGACTATATAGTCAAATAGGTTCTTGGGTTCAAGGTCTATGCAATTAAGATTAATTGATCATACGATGTCACCATGTGATTCACTTAGGTTCAAAAGTAAGTTAACTTATTCCAACATGGCCATGTTTCAGCCCTACATGTCAAAAGAAGGACATTAAATAATATTTATATGATAAAACTATTGAATAATGCTATAATCATGCAAAAATGGTATAGTAATAAAGTATACTAATAAAGTAATCATGGCCAAAACCAAGTAAAATTAGGCTAACCAAGGTAAAATAAGGCCATAATGTGATTAACAAAGGCCAAAAATGGTAGTTTAAGGTTGAATAGGGTGTAATACAAGGTCAAACTAAGGCAAAACAAGTATGACCTTGTATTACACCCTATTCAAAATAAAATGGTAGTTTAAGGTTGAATAGGGTGGAACAAGTATCAAATGATGTCACATGGTGTAATACAAGGTCAAACTAAGGCAAAACAAGATCAAAAATATGTAAAAATGATGTTAAATGGCTACAAATGATGTCAAACATGGTCAAATGATGTCAAAATGGCATAAGACATTATTAAATAAAGTTAAATGTTGTCAAATGATATCAAATGTTGTCAAATGATATCAAATGATGTCAAATGATGGTTAAATGATATCAAATGAGGCCATATGATGGTCCAAATGACATCAAATGAAGTTGAATGAGGTATGATAGTACAAGGTCAAATTAGGTTAAATCATGTCAAAAAGGTTAAATAAGGACCAAATGATGACAAAAATGCTGAAAATGATGTCAAATGATACCAAATGACAACAAATGATGTCTAATGATAATCCAATGATGCCAAATGATGTTAAATGATGATCCAATGATGCCAAATGATGTTAAATGATGATCCAATGATGCCAAACGATGTTAAATGATGATCCAATGATGCCAAATGGCAACTAGATACCATCAAATGATGACAACTAAGTGTGAAAAAGATTGGACATAGTATAGGTAATAATAGTTGTTGTAGGTTTTGGAGTTTTAGGTTTTCATGGTTGGAAATCCAATGTAAGAAAGGTTGTAAACTACCAAAGTAGATGGATAAGGGTGCAACTTACCAAAATGGACAAAACTTTCAAGCAAATATGTTGTAAAATGTTATATAATGAAAAATGTTATGGAAAATAGATTGAGATATATAAAAATAAATAAAAAAACCTAGCAAAAATAGAAAACCTTTGCTAAAAATAGAAATAACATGTGAAAAAATAGTAGTAAAATACTAGAAAATTACTCTATATATATATTTCTTTTTTTTAAAGTTTTCTATTTCTTCATGTGCTTTTTTATATTTTTAAAATTTCCTTTTTATTTTTTTAAATTATTTTTTTAATAAATAAAATAGGTAAAATTAGTCGTTGTTGTGAAATAAAGGTTTTATCTAGGTGAGAAGTGATTGTTAAGTGCAACAAATAAGGCTTTTAGTAGAAACATTAATTAAAAAGATTATAGAAAAAATTGATTTTTCATTCTAACCCTTGTAGGGCCTACCAAGAAACCCTTAAGACATTTTTCAAGCCACAAACCATGTGAAATCATGCTCATGCTAGTTCGTATGTTGTGGTAGCATATTTGAGAGGATCCTTAGTGTGCTTGATAGACCTTGACCTATTTGGAGGATTTTGAACCTAGTTTTTGGCTACAAAAGGCTTGTGTGGTCTATGCCTATGGTTTCATCTAGTTTGGTGCACATTTTGGGAAATTTGGGGCAAGGTAACAACTTTTCTTGGTTCTTACACTATCATGTGTTATGGTAGGGGGTTTTCCAATGTAGTTGATTTGGAATATTTTTGACCTATTTTCTAACTTTTCAAAACATAGTGTTAGTGTATAATATTTGGGAGAAAAAGTTGCTAATTTTGAAAATTATACTAAAACCAAATTATTTCCAAAACCTCCTCACACTAGCATATACATTATGACAATGTATTTGGGGTGAATATTAGTGTGGTAGACTTTAGTGAGAATTTTTAAAGTTGTTTCAACTTGGTTTTTGCCTTCTAGTGACTTCAAGGGCATCATCTAGGGTTTTGGTGTGGTCCTTAGGGTTTTGATTTTAGAATAAATGAATTTTGATTTATTGGATGAGCTCACATTGGTTCTTAAGATTTGGCAACGTAATTGACCTAAATCTTAGCTTAAGAACCTTAAAATCCTAGTGTATAAGCTCCTTTGAAGGGCTTCTTATGTTGGTATCACTTGTTGAAAAATTGGAATTTTGGTGAGTCCCTTTGATGGTTAGAACTTGAATTAATTATGGAATAATCTTGGTTATGATTAGTACACATTGGTGATCATGCTAGGATTCTTTAAGCTAGCTTGAATGTCAATGATTTGGTGGTTCTTATGCTAGGTGTTAGCTTGAGTTGGAAGCCCAACATACAAGCATACAAGGCTTTTCATCCATTATTCCATCTTGAAGGATAGGAATAAGGGATTTTATTGTTTTTTTCAAAGGCATTTCAGTACCCACATGATGGGATGCGATATTGCATAGGCCGCGATATTGCGTATGCGATATCGCATCGTTCCCTACAATATCACGTATGCGATATCGCAATCCATTGCCAGTTCTATAAATAAGAGGTGGATCTCCCTTGTTTCCTCATCTAGATCTAGACCCTTAGCAAAAATCTAGTAGTTTTACCCTTCTAGAGATAGGATAATTTCCATGTGCCCATAGTAGGATTCTCAAAGTGAACGGATCTTTATTCGAGCAAATTTGTACCTGAGCACACATTTGTGTATGAAAATAAAGACAAACTTTCTGATAAACCTTGCAGTGCATGGACTAAGCTAAATAGAACTTAATTAATGTTAAATGTTTAAATTATTTATTAGTTAATTAAATCTCTCTCAACCCTTAACTCCTAGTTAAGTGCATTCAGTACGACCGCTTCAAGCACATGTGCTACGCTTGGTAACCCAGTAACAAATAGCGTTTGGTAATCCAAGTAGCGTTGCACTAGTTTAGGGTGTGTACGGCAAGTGGGAGCAGATACTGATGCTAGGATGATTAAAGCTTAGTTAGTGAAAGTTAGTTACTTACTCTCATCACCCTTCACCTTTTAGCATAGCCGTTAAAAAGATAAAAGACATAAAAATCATATACCTCAAACTTACTTAATCATACAACCGTGACAATACAAGTAAGTCTGGGAAGACAATGATTGATTAACCTTAAGTGTTCCATAAGGTGCATAAGCACTTAGTCCTTGGAGTTTGACTGGATCGTGCATGTAACGCTCGTATTCGTATGGTTGAGTGTAGGGGTACCTCACCACTCATCATTGACACCGTTTCTAGGGACTTAGTTGTTTGTGTACTAAGTAGAACATAGGAAATCATCCACATTGTTGGGAAGCTTAAACGAACTCTTAGGGTTAATCATACAAAAATATAACATAACGATAACAGCACATTGAGTAAAACAAACATGTCTTCTTCTCCACACAAAAGCACTTCATCGCCTAGGACCAACACTAGAGATAGTCAAGGGCACCATGCACATAACCAAGAACTGCCAGTTCCTCAACAATTTAGTGTGGTATATATTCATCACGATGAATATATACCCAACTTTACCTTTGTCTTTGATCAAGATGAACAAATACATTGGAGAGACTTGGAGGGTGACATAGTGTTGCCTCTAGATAGAGCTACCCCCAACATGCTCCTTTGTGCCCTTGCACAAATTGGCATGTCACAATTATACGCTGAGTACATCGTGCTCAATTACAACATAAGGGACTACCATCCCACAGAAGCGTAACATCAATGGGACTTGTGGTAGGAGAGTTATCACACATTGTTGAAGGGCAAAGGACCCCATAATGCTTCGCTCGTCATAAGAGAAATTTAGGGTGGTGAACCTATCTTACTAGGTTCTCCACGAAATGATGTTCCCCCTCCTAACGATAGTGAGGAGGTGGTTTATCAGAACCTTCACTCCACGATACACAACCCTGGTTCTAATTCCCATGAACACCAAGTGTTCAATGAGGGGACACAAACACAAAATAAAGGTGAGCATTCTGATCATCATCATGATCGGGGTTGAGATCACCGAAGGGAAGATAGGAAACATCATCATGGCGATGGTTCTCCTTCCTCTTCCACTTCATCGCAACATTCATCCTCTCCTTCCACATCTGGACACAATCACAAAAGCCCAACCGTGAGGATAAGGTTAAGGATAAGAAAAATGAGAGACCTCAATGAGAGAGTTGGGAGTGAGGATGAGGGAATTCTAGGGAATCAAGGCATGAAAGAAGGGAAAGTAGGGAACCATGTAGACATCATAGACACCATGAGAGAGACGACCATGACAAACCCCTACTTGCAACCCGAAGCATGTTAGACATTACAGAGGCCATTAGAATACCTACAAGGCACCAAAAAGATAGTCGGATCAAGAGACTAGACATGAATAATATCCCAAAATTTGAGGAGGGATACAACATTAATCCGTAGAATCACTTATAGGCATTTCATGAAGCCTGCGCCTTGCAAAACATTGAAAATGAGTGGCAAAATTTAAAGTTGTTCCCAAGGACACTCATAAAGGAAACAGAAAGCTGGTATGGGTCCTTAGAACTGGAAGCCATTAGGAGGTACAGTACAATGCTAGAACTGTTTAATGATAAATATCAAATGTACTCCCGAGTGTCCAACTTATGAAAACAAATCCAAGGATGGAAGCAGGGAACTCATGAATCCTTGGATGCTACCATGGGCCAATATTATGCATTGCTACATCATTGCCCAAGCCATGGTTACACACAACGGGATCAACTACGCCATCTCGTAGATGGGCTAAGACATGAAACCAAGAGAACCCTTGGGACATATGCCTAAGGGAGATTATCTGAACTTAGATCCCATGAGGTTCATAGATTGTTGGAGCAAGTAGCTCATGATTGTATGGTTAAGTAAGAATGAGGTATGTGATTTTTATAGTCTTTTCTATTTTATCTCCTATGCTGACAAGGTGAAGGGTGAAGAGACTAATTAACNGTGTAACGCATGTGCTCGAAGCGGTCATACTGAGGCACTTAACTAGGAGAGAAGGGTTGAGAAAGATTTAATTAACTAATAAAGCATTTAAATGGTGAACAATAAATAACAGTAAATAAAATCCTATTTAGCCTATTCCATGCACTGCAAGGTTTATCCAAGAAGTTCATCTTTATTGCCATACACAAACATGTGTTCAGGTACAATATTTGCTCAAATAAAGATCTGTTCACTTTGGAGTTCCTACTGCAAGCACATGGAAATTATTCTATCTCTGGAGGGATCAAACTACCAGAGTTTTGCTACGGTCTAGGCCTAGATGTGGAAACAAGGGAGAGCCGCCTCTTATTTATAGATTTGATGGCGCACCGCGATATCGCGTCCCATCATTAAATAAGTCATCTATTCTATATAGTATATTTATTCTTAACAATAAATTTATTTAACTATTTATAATTAATGCATAGTCATAAGCTCCCATCTTTATTTTTAATAAATAATATTGTGCACCTCACAGAGGAACACTAGGTTGAATAAGACCTTTACCTAAACGTTCTTGCACCTTGTTGGAATATACTCCTAAGTTAAGTTACAATCATTAGTTTCTTAACTTAATCTATCATTTGTTATGAAAGGTTATGATAATTCAGCCAATAGTTACAATGTATTATAAGTTATAAGAAACCTTAAGCTATAACCAAATCAAAAGAGAAGATAGTAAGATAAACCAAGGACCATGAATATAGAAAGTGAAGAAGAAAGAATAATTATATAAGGATGAGTAAATAAGTGGCATTGGAACAATAGCTAGAAGTAATGCTCTTGAACTAAAAAATATGAACATTAGTGAGAAATGGGAGTTTATCAATTTTGAAGAACTAATGAGTAAGTGTTACAAGATATCTATGATCCTTGTAACATAGGATCTAGTTTCTTAAAGAAGAACTAAAGATCCTAGTTGTGTCATACATAGCCTGGTCTATTTTCTTAAAGAAGAAGAGAAGGTCATTTAAAAGGTTATGATGGAATAAAAAAATAAAGACTTATGAATAAGTAGTCTATAAGCAGATGAAGCTAAGATAGAATGGCTTAGTGAAGTATGAAAAAATGTTGTGAAGTTAAGTCAAAGAGAAGATTTAATGAAGTATAGTCAACAAGGTGAAGTTAAGTTCATTGAGAACTTAATAATGCACCAAGGACTATGATAAGTCCATGTACAAGTGTTGGTAATATAATGAGTTATGAATAATAATTTTAAGTATATTATAATCTTATCATAAAGAGATAAATATAATCCAAAAAAAGATGCACTATCAAAGAAAGAATAACACCACCAAAACACAAGAAGTTCTTATATTCTTAATATGATTGAATCTAGAATTATAGTAAGCTTAAAGATGATGATTATAATTCACTAGAACTAGAAATAGTACTTGTTGTAGAATATATCTATAAATTATGACCAATATTAAGTTATGGAATCAAGATAGCATAACTTTAATCATAAAAGGATTTAGAAGCAGTTTAATCAGTAAGACTTATGATACTTACACTTGCATAGTATTACAAGTAGTTTTCATTAAGAAGATAGTTACGATCTTATGATTCTATAATATTACTTCCTACACATTAAATCTTGGATAATTGTGGAGTTGATGATACAAAGGGGTAAATTCAAAATTCAACACATTTATATCTAAATCTCTACTAGTTCAACTTAGACATTAGATATGGTGCCTTAGAAATTAGTTCTATACCTAGTTTAAGAGAAATCTCTATCTCTATTTCTCTTTTTAGAGAAAGCCCTAATAATTATTTTGTAAATACATCTGAAAATTCATTGATTACTAGAATAACAACTATATCTTCTTTTTTAATTTCTAATTTAACAATAGCCATAAAGAATATATGTCCTTTTCTATACATTTTCATGAAATTCTAGAGGAAGGAAATTAAATCAACCTTAATGGATCTTTCTTTAGCTATAGCCAAGACTTATTATCCATATCCTAACTCTAGTTGAACTATCTTAGTCTTACAGTAAAGAAACCCATTTAATCAACATAACCAATCAATTCCCAAAATAATATCATATTCTTCTAAATCCATAATAAATTAATCTACACTCCATTCCTTATCTTATATCCTTAGCGTAGGATTCTTACATTAATTTTCTATCATGTATACATTGTGTCCCATAGCTTGAACAAATAATGGAATTTCTAGGTTTTGAAATGAAAATTTTAATTTTTCCACTATTTGACTATTAATAAAAGAATATCTAGCTCTAGAATAAAAAAGAATAAGGATAGGCTATGCATAAAGCATACCTTTAGTCTCAACTGTTGTGTTAGGTTACTTCTTTATATCTCTTCTTAGTATAGTAGAGATTTTGTCATGATTCATTGGTATCCTACCTCTTCCTTAATTATTGTCAATTCCTCTCTTCTCCTCAACCACCCTAGGATTATTAGCAACTCCTCTTATATTTTCTTGGATAATCCTAGGATTTGAGAACATAGATCATATTCTCTTATTCTACATAGAACTCTCCCTTTGAAGTAGCTTCAAATACTTTTTCTTAAAATGGTCAATTCCCTTCCAATAGAAGCAAATATTAGATCTTAGTGGGAACCTAGGATTAAATGGATAAACTAGTTCATTGAATCCCTTAGGTTGTTGTTGGACAGGTCCATTTGATTCCCTAGGTTACTTAGACTTCTCCTAATTAACTCTAGTTGATGCTTCTTTATTTTTCTTTCTATCTCCTTAAGCTACATCATCCATTTATTCTCTTTTCACAATAATGACTCTATCCCATGCCTCCTCATAATTATCCAACGTTAATGCTACAAATATGGTTTTAATGGAAGGCCTTCATCCTTTTACAAATTTTCTAGTAATGGAAACTTCATTTTGCAAAACATGAAGAGTATATTAATGTAGTTTAGTAAACCTATTATCATAGTCATGGACAAACATAAATCCTTGAATTAGTCAATTAAACTCATCTTTTTTCTTCTCCTGATAGGTCATAGATAGATACCTATCCTTGAAACTTTTATTAACTTGGTCCCAATCTATTTCTTCATCCTCCTAATGTCTAATTATTTATTTTCCACCATCATTTAGCTACACATTCTAACTAATATAAAGATAAAGATATCTTCTTAATAACAATGCAATGCAAACTTCAAAAAGCTTTCTTTAACCCATTCAGTTATTTAATAGCAACAATGGGATCTTTAGTTTCTGGAAAGGTAGGAAGTTTTAGCCTCTTAAAACTATGAATTAGTTGCCTCTACTCTTGTTAATTTCCTTCGTTTCTTAAACCTTTATTGTAATTATTCTTGTTTTGATTTTGAAGAAAAATTGATAGTTACTTAAACACCTAATTTTGTATTACTGAAGTATTTTAGGAATTTTCTCATTGGGTATCATTGACTAATCTTGTTCCACTCATTTCGTACTAAATCAGATTTAGAAAATATCAAACAAATCAAATAATGCCTAAAAGAATTCAATATGATGACATCTAAGAAAAAAAATCCTTACTCTCATACCACACATACAACACCCCTAATAATGATCTATAAAATCCTATAAATAACTAATAGAAATGCTATAAAACCTTGATTTAATTATTCAAGAAGTAATAACTAATAGAAATGTTATTAATTATCTAGATTTAACCTTGATTTACTAATTCAAAAAGTAGCTATAAATTAAATAAAATTTGTCAATTACATGCACAATTATAGTAGAGTAATACAACTTAGCAAAAAATTATATTACTTGCATAAATAATTAAATAAAATTAATTTTAGAAAAAAAGAAATTAACATAAGCACAAAGATGTAGATGTCAAAAAAATTAACTATCTACATCATTAAGTAGTATGCAAAATAGTAATTCTAATGATAGTTATTTCACCTCAATCAACCATCTAGAAATAAAGATATTCATGTTTGAAATTTATCAAAATTAAAGAAAAAATATTAATACAATATTAATGTATGATAAAATAATATAATTTTTCCCAAACATATCGCACACACCAAAATGAAAAATGATTATTAGAATATCATGCTCCAATTGGTACACATGGCAATTTCATATCATATTTTATTATTTATTCATAAAAATACGTACAAAACTCAAATATTTAAAAAATGTATTGATAAAGTCAAATTTTCATCATCAACAATATCTTAACAATAATATCACATCAACAATGTCATTTATTCAATATTGTAGCACATGCTACATCATCGTTGATACAATATCTTAAGATGTGTGCAACGCTATAAATATGACACTTGGGCACATAATCCACATAAGTTTCATTCCACTAGTAATAGAACTCTTGTAGTTTTATTTTATGCACTTAGACTTAGCAATTAGAAGTGTGAATGCCCACAATGTAGTATGACTTGGTGAACGACATCTTTGTTTGAACATCTTATACTTGAACACAAGTGTGACAGGTAATAAAGATTGAGCTATTTCAAACTATTACAGCTTTCTCCTAGTTTCCTATTTTACTTAGAATAAGATTTTCTATTTTCTAGCTTAATGTTTTACTTTTCCAAAGTACACTTTACTTTTACTATTGTTATTATGCAGAATGGATATGAGTGATTTCAAGCATAAGGTGTGATCATTTGGTAACCCAGTAGTATTATTGCTTGTTTCACCTAGTAGTGAGATACTTAGTAATCCTAGTAACAATTACATAAGCCCAAGATGTGTATGGAAAATCAAGAATGGATATCCATCACCTTAGGCTAGGGTAGATTTGTTACTTATTTTACATAGACTTAGAAATTATTTCTATTTTTATCATTTTTGCTAGGATTTATAATGGTTAGCTAACATCAGTTATCGTATACCTCATGGTGAGCTAAACCATACACATAGACCTCACTAGCTCCATGTCAAAAGACAATAGTCTTGACCTTAAACCAATTGCTAGCATAATAACATTGCCTCATCCATGGATTATGATCGAGTCATGCATGGACACTTGTGACTCTTATGGTTGGATGTTGGATTGCTCCACCACTCATCATTGGTGTTGTTGTAGGGGATGTATCAATGTATGTTGAGTAATTGATTTCACAAAGTCCATTGTATCAAAAACTCAAAGTTAAAATTCATAGTCCTTTAATAATTTCAAAAGTAAGCATACTTAACTAAGCATCTTAAATTTCAAAAAAAGATACATCACCACCTACCAAAGAGAGGAAAAGGGGCAATGATAAAATCAATGATGAAGAAGAATGGAGTATGCCAATGTAAGCAAGGATCTCATATGCTCTTCACAATCCTTAACTATCCCAATTTTACTTTCATCTTTCACTAAGATTGACAACTAAAGTGGAAAGATCTTCAAGGTAACATTCTTCTACCTCCAGAGCACTCAACATCCATCATGCTTTAGATAGCTCTAAGGGGCATGCATTGAAGTAAGGCACTTAACTCGTATCGTGTGACTAAACACATGACAAGGCCCTATTAACCCACTCAGAAGCAAGTAAAGAGAGATGCTGCCATGGAGATTAAGCATACTAATAATCAAGGAAAGTAGGTAAGATCTCTTATTATCTTAGAAGAGCTTGATGATAATATATTCATTGCTGAACAAATCCACTAAAATCATGAAGTTCATTCACAAACACCTATCATCTGATTGGAGGAACCTATCAAAGTGCAATTGCATTCTTCCTTAGCAAAGACATCTAGAAGGAAGGCAATAGACTTAAAGTATAAGTAGGACTCAAGGCCAAGAGTTTCTACTAGATCCACAAAGAAGAATACCAAAGTCATGGAAGGAGGACAAGCTAACATTGTTCACCCACTGCCTCATCTTCATCCTCAGGATCATCAATAGACTTTGATAGAAGGAGACACAAGTATCAAGACTAGGAAATGGAAGAGCAAAGGACTCATGATCACCATGACTATCTCCCAAGGCACTCTGATGAAGAGGATAAAAATTATGAACAAAAAAGGCATAGGGATAAGAGAGAAGATAGAGAAAGACATGAGCACCAAAGGGGGTACCACTACAACAAAGGTCATGAATCTAATTATGATGATGAACCCCTATTGGCTACTTAAAGTATGATTAACATCAAGGAAGTTATTTATATTCTAACCAGGCACATAAGGGATAGTCATATCAAATGGCTTGACATGAACAATATGCCTAGATTTAAGGGTGGTTACAATGCTAATCCTCAACACCACCTTCAAGCATTTCATGATGCTTGCTCCTTGCAAAATATTGAAAATGATTGGTAGAAATTGAAGTTGTTCCCATGAAAAGTTGTGAAAGAAGTTCAGAGCTTATGCAGATCACATGAACCAAATTCAATCAGAAGATGGAGTACCATGCTAGAGCTCTTCAATGACAAATATCAAACTTATTCCTAAGCATTCAATTTATAGAAATAGATCCAATGATGGAAGCAAGGGACTCATGAATCCCTTGATGTAGTAATGGCTAGGTATTATTCACTACTACATAGGTGCCTAGGTCATGGATTTTCCCAATGGAAACAGCTAAGGTACATTATTGATGGGCTACATAACAAGACTAGAGAGATCATAGGGGTTTATTCCTAAGGCCAATTGTTTGAAATGTCTATCCATGAAATAAAATAATTGATTGACCAAGTGACAAAGAAGGAAGGATAGCTAAGAAAAAGAGAATTAGTAGAAGAATATAACAAAGATCCATCTATCAAGAAAAGGGATGCAAGAGTTTGTGAGACACAAGAAGAAGAGACCTTGGAATAGGTAATTTAGTAGAAAACTCTACCTATCCAAAAATATATCATTGATATAGCAGCAAAGCTAGAGAAGATGTGGGACTTAGTTGATGAAAAATTTACAATAGCCTTGAAGATTATGGAGGAGCAAACAGGGAAAGCCTTTGATAAAGACAAGGCTAAGAAAAAGAAGAGAGATTTTAGACAAAAGGGCAAAGTGGCTTTAGTGGTTGAGTGTTCAAACACAAGCTCCAAAGATGAGAAAGGATGTGTTGTATGCCAATACAAACATGCCAAAGGATGTTGTTCAATAATGGCACACTTACAAGAAATAGTGGCATATGCACTTAATCCTAGATTTGTCATGAAACAGATGCCCAAAAGGTTACCTTACCCTCAAGGTAACTTCAGGTAAAACTTCCATCGCATGTACTATCCTAGTGAAGCTCTATCACAATCACAAGAGCAAAAATATCAGCAATGATAATAACCTCAATTGTGAGCTATGCTACCACCATGTCAACAGTATCCATATTGGCAACTTGATCCTTATGGATACTACGTGTAACCTCCAATCTCTCCAGGAAATGTAATAGTTCAAGTTTCAAAATATTTTCTAGCTGAATACCATAGATTGATGCCACCAAGGATAGACTCCAATCCATATATGCATCTACAAGCAGTTGATTCATGAAATCAAATTCCTCATTCTTTGCCATTAGTGCCACCACCCACTATACAAGGGGAATTGCCATAATAACTATAATAGAGAAAAGCTACAAGGGTGCTAAGTATATAGATAGAGGATCTTACTAGCAACACTAAGGGCCAATTGAAAAAAATTTCTTTCCTTAGGAAAAGTCCAAAAAAAAAATAGTAGAGTTGGAACCTCATTAGCACAATATTACTCTATGGAAGATCCTCCTAAAAACAACAAGCTTCCACCATCATTAGATACAAACATGCAGACTATCATGATAACAAAGATAGTATCAGATTACATCAAGCTAAGAACACTTCTTAGAAAAAGAATGGATCTAGGAGTTCAATTGATTTATCTACAAGTAGCCAAAAATCTACCATGCAAGGCTCTACTAGATTTGGGTTTCAGAGTCAACTTGATTTGTCTAGAAACATACAAAGCATGGAACCTGCTAACCTTAAAGAAGTGCAACATCTAGTTAGAGCTTGCAGATCAATTTGTCACCATCCCTATAAAACAAATAGAAGATGTGATGAACATTATCAATGGATGGTCATATCTAGTAGACTTTCTAGTGATTGACATGAAAAATAATGACAACAAATTTTTGATCATAATGGGAAGAGCATGGCTTAGCACTATGGATGCTAAGTTAAACATGAGAGACTTGTCTCTTGACATCTCTAAGGAAGATAATTATGGAGCCATACATTCACAAAATATTTCATGCATTACTACTAAAAAAGAAGGGTGTAGTTGTGGAGTAACCTTCTAGAATGTTAGCACAGTTATTACACCAGTCCACAACAAATGTGAAAAACCAAAGAGAGAGTATGTGCACAAGAGAAAGTAGGGGCCACTAAATCAAAAGATACCCACTGGTCAACAATTGAGAATGTTAAATTGTCCAAAACATGCATGGAATAATTTGAGCCACTTATTAACTCCTCTTTTAAGAAAATGATCCCAACTAAGAACTTACAAATAGAAGTACTCAACTACAATCATACACCAACAAAAAGAGGTACTAAGGACTTCGATGATAAAAATTCAATTACCATCATGATTACATGGGATGATAACAAAAAAACTAAATCATTCAAGATGGTATGTGAGAAACCTCAAGTGTATGATCTAGGGGAACTAGGGTGCATTTTTTGAACACTCACCCATGAGTTTAGTCATGGGGAAGATGCCTTACCATGATCTAGGAATTAATAAGTTCTTTTCAAATTTTTGTCTTACAATTCCTTTTGGTTTATTATTTTTTATTATACTTTTTCATATTTCTTACTAATTTCCACATTTTTTATATATTTTTCTATTCTTTTATACTTTTCAATTTTTCAATAATTTCTTAATTCTTTTACATTTATCCATTCTTTAAGGATTTTTCATTCTTTTAACATTTTTCATTTTTTAAATCCTTTTCTATTCTTACTATCTTTTTCATACTTTGTTCTCATTTTCTTTGTGCATATTTTGATTGTTAATAAAACATACGAAGCATAAGGCAAGATGTAGTCTAATAAGGTGAAGATTTCTCTATGTTAACAAGTCATAAGAAACTGATTATTGGTATAGTAAGACCACAACATCCATCCCCCCATACCATTAATAAGAGGTTCTTACCATGGCCATAATGATATTATTTCTCATTATAAAACTAAGAATAAACTTTTGATCAGTATGCTTGGAGAGAAAAGTGAAGAACCAAGTGCGAATGTAGATGGTGTTGAGGATCGTTGAGCTTAGAGAGGGGGGATGAATAAGTTCCCAAAAATAAAAATTAATCAGCCAAAGCACATATCAAATTTTAATGTGGTTTCCCAACTTGGGTAGTTCACACTTGGAGGGTAGTTCACTAGCACACCTCTAAACTTTGTTGCTCTCAAAATGTGGTTTGAAGGGTACCACACCCTATACAAGCTCTAAGCTCTACTTCACAGTGATTAGATGTAATGAATCCACTCAACCCAACAAGGTCCTAACAAGCTTAGAATGTGATTTCCAAAATCCCACAACCTTTACAACTTGAACTCCACTCTGGAGTATTGTGGTGCTACACCAACACTCAATCCCATAGGATCCTAACAAGCTCAAGCAAGATGCCTTTCCACAAGAAGTACATCAACCCCACAAGGTAGTAAAAGAGAATAACAATCACAAGGAAAGAATGCAACTAAGTTTGTTGATCATTGTAACTTAAGGTACAACTCACTTTGACCAATTTCAATAGAAAAAAGATAGTACAATGAGGAACAATAACAAGAGAATGATGATTACAATGATTTCTTGATAGTACTCAATTCTTGCTCATTTTCCAATGGAATGAAGTCTTCTTATAGCCAATATGTTTCCAAAATTAACTTGGAATTCATGTAATAGCTATCTAACAATCATTGGAGACATATTCTTTGAGGTTGAGACATCTTTTTACATTAGACCTTCATTCTAGAAAGATGTCTTTTCCACAAGAAAGACATCTTTGTAGAGACATCTTCATGAAGGCATCTTGCTTACTAGAAGGATGTCTACTATTTCTTAAAAACATCTTCTTGTTATCAACCTTCAACTCGACCAAGATGTATACTATTTTTCAAAGATGTCTTCTTCTGAGCAATCTTCAACTTGGCCAAGATGTCTACTATTTCTTGGAGACATCTTTCTTTAGTTTCCTTTGCACTTTGAAATATTTTTTCCTTGTCCTTGCTCTTAAATTCCTACATGTTTTCTTATAGATGTCATTAATCTCTCCTTTTGTCCAAATCCAAGTTCTTATCCTACAAACATAACAACTACACAAACAACCTTGTTCTCCATTTTTCTTATGGTTTTGGCATACCAAAATTTCAACAATCTCCCCCTTTTTAGTGATGTCCAAAAGTTAAGAAAATGGATGAGATAAATTAATAAAGAAACATATCAATACATATAAATTCCTATGGCAGCCAAGGACTAGGATAAAGCATTGAGGTTCAAGGTAGTTCAATAGTACAAGAAAAACAATGAAATGATGTAAAAGTAAAGATCAAAAGTACACCACACAGAGATAACAAAGGAAATACCATTATTCTATAACTCTTATGCAACTATTCATACAACTAACTATCCACATAAATCTGGAACTATATATACAAATGGTAGCATCACATCAACCACATATGTGAGAATAAAAAATTTCTTCCCCTTCTTGGAAATCAATAAAAAGAAGAGAGAAAATGATCACACAAGGTTCCTAATCACTAATCTCAGTTGCATCCTTAGATTCATATCTCTTTGTCATTAGGGATGGATGATAAGTATCCTCATCATCATCATCACTACTGGTGTTGTGTCAGTTCAATCACTTCTCATCTTGATCAAAGGACTCAACCTATTGGATGAGAGCTCATCGGGAACAAAGATTCACACAAAATGGAGATGAAGTTGGAGGATCTAGATAAATTGGAGGCTACTAAGCTAGTA
This sequence comes from Gnetum montanum, assembly GCA_015680685.1. NCBI lineage: Eukaryota > Viridiplantae > Streptophyta > Gnetopsida > Gnetales > Gnetaceae > Gnetum > Gnetum montanum. Next base: position 337,423 of record MNCI01003467.1, on the reverse strand, counting down.
TCCATTGGGATGTGGTCCCAAAGATACTCTCCATAGCTTGTTGCTCAAATAAGTTAAGAGCATTGGCTAATGGAGGAACTAAATGTATGGGACATGCATGATCATAATGCTCAAACTAGTACATGGGAACTTGATGCTCCACCTAGACACAAGCTAGTGGTGCCTCAGGCTTTGAATCAGACTCCATCCCTGATTCATAAGCAAGTGAAGGGTTGGCTATTGCAGAATGCCTTGGTGGGATAGGAACATCTTCCTCACTATTAGAAATAGGAGGGGTAGTAACCTCCATGAACTCCTTCCCATTAGAAGGAGGAGGAATACCAGTTGCATTCAAACTCTTACACATGTAAGAGAGGTTTCTACCAAGCTTTCCAATGGCTTGTGGAAAAGCTCAAAGAAGCTTCTTTAGTGAAGAAATGATCTGGGCACTAGTGGATTTTAATCTGCTTAGTTGAGAATAGGTTCTTGATAAAGATGCCTCCTTCTTTTGCGATCTGGTGCTCGGTCCTGCTTCAACTACATTTGAAAGACTTTACTTCTCAACATATTCACCAAGGCTCCTCTTACCTTTAAGCAAAGACATCTCTGGAATAAGTACACCCTTTTGATGTATCAATAAGCTAATAAGATATGGATTCCCAAGGACTCTTTCCTGTTAAATAGACTGATAATGTCCCAATAGGGTGTATGCCCTAGATCTAATGGCAATCCTATGAGAAGATAATAAAGCACAAAAGCTTGGAATGGTAGTAAATAACTATAACTTTCCCTTTTACCATAATGTTATACAACATGATAAGAGACAAGGTGGAAGCATCAGGAGTCATCATGCTTCTCTCAACATGACCTCTATCAAAGGATACATCTTTCTCAAAAAAAAAACATCATAAAATTCATCATATCCTATAAGAATTATACCATTTGTATAAATTTCATGAATGATATCAATGATTACCCAAAAGATATCTACATTGGAGATCCCAAGGATTTCATTCACAACTTGGAGAAACACCTTGATGAGAAGACTCCCAACCATGAAAGTGAATGCTCCAACAATAGCATTAGTGACAACAATATTGCAATAAAATTCATAAATTAAAACTTTAGGAACCAAAAAATTCATTGCAATAAAGTTTCTTGAGTTCAACACCTTGCAATAACCCATTCAAGTAGCTTGCCTATGTGTAAGAAAGGAAAGAGAATGCTCAGTAATAATACTTGTGGTTCAAGTTGCCTCAAACCTCTATTACACACTTTAATTTTAAAACTAGGACATGTAAGTGAGTGTTGCACTACTATAACTACCCTTGAATTTCTTCTTTGGTTGTTTCCTAGTCATCCCAATCTTCTTGTGGGCCATCTTTTACAAAATCTCTACTAATGATGGAGCTCTAGTCGTCTCTATGGGGTTAATTTGGAAGAACACAACAAAGGAATGAGGGTTTTGACTTTAATAGCAATGAAGAACAATGGCTCTGAATGAAAAAGAAGACATCTTATCCATGTTTAAAAATCACCAATAGATGTCTTTTATACATAATAGACATCTTTGCCACACTACAAGAAAAATCAAATAGATGTCTTTTTATGAGTAGACATCTTTCATTTGGAGTAGATGTCTTTGGGAGGACATCTTCAGGTAGACATCTTTCTAAGAAAGGCTCAATAGGATGGGTTTTGGGAAAAGCTTCCAAGGACTATAGTCTTAATAGTTGCTTATAAAAACAAAAACTTACCTCTACTTACCTACTATTCTATTGAAAACTAAAGGTACTTGAAGAGCTAGAGAGGAAATTTTCTCTTTTGAGAATTCTCTTCTTAGCCAAACTTCTTCAATGTCCAAGGCTTGGATTCCTCTCCTGAATTTTTTGGTGAGAGTTTCCTAGTTCCCCTATTCCTATCTTTTAATTCTTCATTCTTTCCTAATTCCTTTGTTCTTTTGAGTTGATGTCCAATATCTCCTATGATCTTGAAAAAATTCCTTTCTCAGTGCACTTTGAGAAGACCAAGGAGTCCTATGATATGACCAACTTTTCATATGATAATACTTAAGATTGCAATCCCATTGTTTATGCCCTAATTTATGACAATAATAGCAACTAATCTTCCAATGATAGTATGAATGATTTGGATGATCAAACCTTTTAAGATCATTTTGATGGATAGGAGCTTCCTCTGATTTTGATGTAGTAGCATTTTCCTTTGAAAGATCATTTGATTGTGATGTGTTTATTGATGGTGGTTGCTATTACATGTAGCATCACAAACCACTCTTATCATGTGGACTTCTTCCTTGTCCCAGTACCATCCGAGGTGATTCCTTTTCCTTTACTAGCCTTTCATTTACTAATTTGACATTTGCAATTTCTACTTTAGCCTATTCATAGGACAAGGTTACCTTTTCATTCTTAGCCCTTAGGTTTGAGAGTTCCTTTGTAAGGTTAGAAATAGTCAAATTCAACAAGGAGATCTCCTAATCCTAGTTTTGACTTGTTTATTTAACTTATTACAAAGATTTTGAAAAGACAAGAATTCAGTGCATAAAAGATCAAACCTCTTTTCATCATTAAGATCATCATCTAATTAATCATTGTCATTATCAAAATTTTTTGCATCATCCTTCACCTCTTTCTCACTCTACTTCCCATCATCCCAACCTGTATAAAAGTTGGTCTTATTTATGTCATCATTGGGTGTATTCTTGGGCTACAACCTACTATTGCTAGGATATTTAGAGGTCATATGGCCTTCCATCATAGATCCAACATTCTATAGAAGAGAAATCAAGATTGGAATTTAAAATTTTTTTACCTCTTTCTTTACCTTTAAATAGATTGAATGTTTTCTAATTTGACCTCTTATTCTTGCTATCAATTGTTGTAGCTTCCTTAAGAGAAAGGAAATCTAATCTTTGGTACCCTCATCATGCTCATTGAGTTCTTTCTCCTTGGAGGTAGTCTTTATAGTGATGGGTTTTTCTTGGATAGCTCCTTCACTCATGAGATTCATTTCATTAGGAATGAGAGCACTTTGAAGCTTTTCAAATTTCAAAGTTGAAAAATCTCTGATTTCCTCCATGGTTGTGACCTTTGGTCTGAACTCCTGCTAAAGTGTTCTAATCATTTTAATGGTGACATTGTTCTTGGGTAAATCTGTATCGATACCTCTAATGGCTACAATAATATCTCTAGAGAAGTAACCTTTTATTTTCTCACCTTCTCTCATTTGAAACTTATCATATTTGCTTTGCAAAACTAACAATTTAGATTGTTTGACAATAAAGGTTCCTTCATAAGTAGCTTCTCATATTTGCCAAAATTCTTTAGTCGTTTTACATCTTGCTACTCTATTAAACTCATATTTATTCAAAGTGCAAAAAAAATAATTTTTGACTTTTCAATCAAACATAAACTTATCTTTCTCTTGTTATGTCAGTTTGCTGTAGGGATTGATGATTCTAGTGGAGTTGTCGACAGATGAAGTGTAGCCTTCAAGGATGGACTCCCAAACTTCAAACTCCATAGATTCAAAGAATCCTTACATTCTAGCTTTCCAATAGGCAAAGTCAAATCCATCACACATGGGTGGACTTATATAAGATGTCCCCTCCATTGTTCACTCTTGAATTTGATGAAGAAAAGGAGTACCAAGCTCTAATACCACTTAAGGATCATTGAACTTACAAGGGGTTGAATAAGTTTCCCAAAACAAAAATTAATCATCCAAATCACATATCAAATTTTAACATGATTTCCCAACTTGGGTAGTCCACACTTGGAGGGTAGATCACTACCACATCTCTAAACTTTGTTCCTCTCAAAATATGGTTTGAATGATACTACACCCTACACAAGCTCTAAGGTCTACCCCAAAGTGATTTGACATAACAAATCCACTCAAACCCAAAAGGACCTGACAAGCACAGAATGTGATTTCTCGATCCCATAATCTTTACAACTTGAGCTCCACTCTAGAGTGTTGTGGTGCTACACCAACACTCAATCTTGTAGGATCCCAACAAGCTCAAGTAAGATGCCTTCCTTCAAGAAGCACATCAACCATGCAGGGTAGTAAAAAAGAACAACAATCACAAGGAAATAATGCAACTAAGTTTGTTGATCATTGTAATTTGAGGTATAGCTAACTTTGACTAATTTCAACATACAAAAGATAGTACAATGAGTAATAATAATAAGAGAATGATAATTACAATGATTGCTTGATAATGACACTTGATAGTACTTAATGCTTGTTCATTTTCCAATGAAATGAAGTCTTCTTATAGCCAATATGTTTCTGAAATCACCTTAGAATTTGTGCAATGCCTATCTAATGATCATTGAAGACATCTTCTTCAAGGCTAAGATGTCTTTTTGCATTAAAAATTTATTCTAGAGAGATGTCTTTTCCATAGGAAACATGTCTTTGTGGAGATGTCTTCAAGAAGACATCTTTCACACTAGAAATACATGTTCTATTTCTCAAATACATCTTCTTCTGAGCAACCTTCAACTCAGCTAGGATGTTTGTTGTTTTTTGAAGACATCTGCTTCTGAGCAATCTTCAACTTGGCCAAGAAGGCTGCTATTTCTTGTAGACATATTTCTTTAGTTTCCTTTGCACTTTAAAATCTTTGTTCCTTATCCTTGCTCTTGAATTTCTACATGATTTCTTGTAGATGTCCTTGAGCTCTCTTTTTTTTTTCAAATCCAAGTTCTTGCCCTACAAACACAACAACCACACAAACAACCTTATTCTCCATTTTTCTTAAGGTTTTGACATACTAAAAGGTCAAGAAGTGTGACATCAAGGGAATTTGTGGAATCTCTTGGATCACTACTATATGTTCTATCATGCTGCTAAGCTTTTAATTATATCCTTGTAGATTTAACAATAGATGGAAATACACATTGTCATGTCATTGGAAAGACATGTTATCCATACTTAAAGGTTGTTCTCTGGTAAGGTTGACACAAATAAAAATAAAACTCATGCACAGAATGAATTTCTAGAGGTTCCACTAGAAAGACATGTTATCCATGCTTGAAGGTAAGTGACTTCTTAGAAATTTCAAAAAAAAAAAGAGTGTAATGAATAAACTCCTCCGTTGGAAAAAACACCAAGTGATGATACTCCTTGCAATTGTGATAGTCTTATGGTTATGAATTTGAGAGGTGAAACAATGTAATATCACTGGACAGTGGTATAGACTTGATTTAGAGCTTGGATAAAAAGGCTAGTAATTACATTAACCATCACTAATACACAATAATTCATTATGCCTATGGTAAGACACCTCACATCCCAATTTCTGCAATCCCTTCTAAGTCCATCTCAACTCACTGTATTATTAATCATAACTTATGGGTTTTTATAATATAGCATAATTTTTCCAACCTAGTACTACTAACATGTGTTTTTTCCTAGATAAGTATGCATTACATTCAACTCCTTAAGTGGCTATGGACACTTTTAGGTGTGGTTATACAAGGGCACTAAGGGCTGTAGCCTACATTGGGGAGGATCCACTTGTATAACTATTGTATTTCATACTTTGCAAGAAATACCACATCATCTTGATCCCTCCAAGAATAATAACTATTAATAACTATCCTTAACATCCAGTAACTCTATTATATGCCAAGAATTCATTTCTTTTCTCATCCATCTCATAGCCACTTAATAAACTTTTGTAGCTTGAGATTCCTTTCTCATTGAACCTTAATGCTTGATTTTTGTAACAAGAGCATCATATCCATTCCAAAACCCTCTAGACATGTTGCATATCTTCCAGACATTTGACTTGACTCACTTTGTTTCTAAACATTTGATGAAAATTTTGAAAATTTCAATGGTGATATCGTAGCAATGATATCAAATCTCCTTCAATATTGTATATAAAATATATGATCTATGATATCGTGCATATAAAATAGTATATATAAAGCGAGGTGTTAGGGAAATTTTTCATTTCACTTTTTTTACTAAGAAAGAATTTTTGTCATTTTAACTTTTAAACAGAGCTCTAACACCCTAACTTCTAACACTCATAACTTCATCCTCGTACCTCCGATTTCCTAGATTTGTTCAACCTTGTTGATCATGGAGCTCTCAACTTAGTCATGGAGAGGGTGGGTAGGGTACTTAGCATGATATCATTACAAATTGAGTCAAAATTTTTCTAAGACCTGGAAGGTATTGTAGGGGTAAGTACAAAGGAAAAATAAAAAATTTCAACAATGATCAATCATATTTAAGCTATAAATACATAAATAATCCTTATAATATACCATATCAACTATTATAGGTCACAAACAAGAGAAACATTGATAAGTATGAAGGGTTATACAAGAAACAATACTTTAAGGGACTCCTTTTTGAAAATTTTTCTAGCTCTACAATCATAATAAGTTAAGAACTTGATCTAGCTATGGGTATGATTAAGGAAAAATGTTATGATGAATTGGAATAAGTATTTTAATAAATTCCAAATCCTGGATGATTATAGATGGTCACAAAAAGAGGAACAATAGGAGAACCCTCACAGCCAGTGAGTAAAAGACTAAGAGGCCATGGAAGAGGCCAAACAGGGAAACAAACCCCACAAGTAGAACATGCAACGTAAGAGGTTTGATCCTTTAGTATCCATCAAGAAACCCTTGCCATAGAGCACTTGACCTAGGTGAAAGTAGAAGATCCATAAGCACCAACATAAGGATAGCACCTCACATTGTCACCAAATTACCTCTAGATCATCTAGGAGAAAATGATCATGTCCATAGTGATTGTAGAGCTCAACTTTGATCCATTCATGGAATTTTCTCTAGATATGGTTAAGACACAACTCCAAGCATCATCATTATGGCCTGCACTCACAAGTAGTGAATAATGGTATTTAGGGAAAATGTACCAATTCTAGCATAAAAAGCAAGCACATGCTATAGTTAAAATTGAAGGAGTCTTAATATCCTATTCTATAAAGGTGAGAGTTGAAGTTCTTAATGTGCCCAATGAAGGGGAAAAAGCAACACATCTTTCTACTAAATCAGATATAGAGACAAGAAAACTATGGTTGCAACAATCATACAGCAAAGATGACAAAGATTATGATGAGCTGACCCCATAAGAGAAAATCTACTTCAAAATTAGCACTTATCAGTTGTTTCCAATAGAAAGATTGAACAAAATTTCAACATATGCAGTTATAGGAAGTACACTCTTAATGGAATAAGTTAATGAAAATATTTCACATCTCTACTTCTTGAAAATCCAAAGGTGATTTGAGGAGAAAAAGACAAGGAAGTTGACACCTCCATTTCTTTGCCTTATTAGGAAGCTATGCCAACAAGCTGGCATCCTTGGATATACCAATGACATACCTAGAAAGCCAAAAATGCCTCATATGCTAAGATGCTCAAGTTAGTGCCTCCAAAGAAAGATCAAGTGGAAACACAAATAGGCACTAAGGAAACCACTCAAATTACTAAGCAACAACAATAAGCAGGAACTAGTGGTCAGCAACAACAAGTTCCACCACCTCCTCTGCTATAAGATTATAGGCCTTCAATGAGTCACATGCAACATATTGTAGAGACTATCAATTTGGAAACATGTGAGGAGAAAAATATTTACAAAGTCATCGACAATTCCTTCCAACCCATAGTTTTCACAGATCTTGTTAGTTGATAGATTTCATTACAGTTAAGAGAAGGGAACCAATGGTTACAATAGATTTTTAGGAACATTACATCATTTCAAATGGTGCTAGAAACTAGAGAAGGAGCCATGGTCGTGGTTATGTAGCACCAGGATGTAGCAAGAGCTACAAAAGTGATCACAAATCACATAAAAGAATTATTCAATGCACCTGTTGTATCACTAGCCAATCTTTCTAGAGCCAGAGATGTTCAAATTTTATCTCATACCTCAATGACTTTTGCAAATCATGAGGATGTGCTTGATAGACTATTGTAGATGGGATAGGTCATGAAAAATCTTTTTAACATTCCAAGCAATGTCACTACAATGTAGTCTGATCTTATAGCCACCAAGGGAAAGTTGGTCATGGTAGAAACCAAGGAAAAGAATGCAAAAAATAAAATTTGTAGATTATAAGAAGGGCTAGTGATCCTAAGGGTAGAAAGGAGAGACCCCACTCAATTCATTGCACCTGACTAGCTAGACCAATTTAGAATAAAACAAATCAATCACCTTGTGAAGCATAACAAGGAGATGAAGAACAAGAAAGAAAATGTGGTGTTAGATGCCTCAATAGCAACAACAGAGACATATGCACATGCTAAGGCACATTGCATTACAAGAAGAAAACAAACAATTGGCTACAAATAATACTTGATTTACCAACATGGAGAAGTAGAAAAATGTTCTTGAAGAAAGCATCCATCAATTAAGAGACTTGATGAAGATCAACTAGGATATGAGCCGCCTAACACAAGAGAACATAACCCTCTCAATGGAGGAGGTACGCATAATCAGACAGAAATCAAATACTGAAATAAGTATGTGACAGATAAAAAGGTATAAAAGGCTCAAAGAACATTTTTGCAATCAAGTGGGCATGAACAAATAGATTAATGAGAGAGAAATTTGAATGGTTAAGGCCCAAATCAACTCAATATCAGCATAGAATCTAGACTGGAAGCCCATCTTGGATAGCATGACTCATGTCCACCAAGCGAAAATCAAAAACAAAGACCTACAAATCGAGGACTTAATAGAATACATGGGGCTAGCAAACCTGCGATATGCTAACTTAGCCATGTTGACAACAAGTAGGCCTAGGAATGAGCTTGAATAACAAGTGGCAACTGTGTATGCATTGTATGAAAAAGAGTTTGTAGACAGAAAGAATGTCTTATAGAAGCTACATGTGGCAAACTATAAAATAGAAGTGGTTAAAGCTAACTATTAGAGCCAAAAGAATGTTGTAGCCAACTTGGCCAAAAGAATGTTAGATTACCAAGAGTTGTGCAAAATGGCTAGAGCATTTGAAGAAGAAAGGAGGCAATTTGTAGCATGGTATATAAAAGCAAATCAGATGTTCCTGCAACTACCATGTCCATGGGATGTACTAGCTCCATCACATATCATCCAATCAGCATGGACAATACATGACCCTAAAACGGAGGAAGAAAAACTTCAAGTGTTGTTTAACAAATACAAATTTTAGAAGCCTAATGACAAGGGAAAGCGACCAATGGAGGAGCTGCCACCACCGAGCATTACTTAGGCTACATTGAGCTTCATTGGTTTTGCCTTATTTTGTTTTTTTGTTAGAAACTTGTGTCAAATTTTGTAAAACACCACTATGGAATTTATTGTCTTGCATATAGTCAGTCAGTCCTAAATAGTTAAATAGTTAAGTCTACCTCCCAATTTTGTAAAGGACTCTATCCTCATTTTGTTTTAACATGAGGACAAGTTTTCAGTCAATTGTGGGGGTATGATAAAGTCAAATGTTTATCACCAACGATATTGTAACAACCATATCACATCAACGATGTTGTTTATTTGATATCGTAGCACATGCTACATCCTCGTTGATACGATATCTTGGGATATGTACAATCCTATAAATATGACACTTGGGCACAATCTACATAAGTTTCATTTCACTAGTAACAAAACTCTTGTAGTTTCATTTCATCCACTTAGACTTAGCAATTAGAAGTGTGAATGCCCATAGTGTAGTGTAACTTAGTGAATGACATCTTTGTTTAAACATCTTATACTTGGGTACAAGTGTGACTGACAATAAAGATTGAGCTATTTTATACTATTATAGCATTCTCCTAGTTTCCTAATTGAATTGGAATAATATTTTCTATTTTCTAGGTTAATGTTTTACTTTTCCAAAGTACACTTTACTTTTACCATTGTTAGTATGTGGAATGGATATGATTTCGAGTGTAAGGTGTGATCATTTGGTAACCCAATAGTGAGATACTTGGTAATCCTAGTAATGATTACGTAAGCTCAATATGTGTATAAAAAATCAAAAACGAATATGCATCACCTTAGGCTAAGATAGATTTGTTACTTGTTTTATTTAGACTTAGAAATTATTTCCATTTTCACCATGTTTGCTAGGAGTCATAATGGCCAACCAACATCAATTATCATATACCTCACAGTGAGCTAAATCATACACATAAACCTCACTAGCTCCATGTGGGAAGACAATGGTCTTAGACTTAAACCAATTGCTAGCATATTAACAATGCCTCATCCATGGATTACGATCAGGCCACATGCGAACACTCGTGACTTGTATGGTTGGGTGTTAGATTGCTCCATCACTCGCCATGTATAAATTTTATATTTTACAAAAACACAAAATATACAAAGATTATTTTTCAAGTTTTAGAGAATTCATCTTATGTAGAATTGACCCAACCTATGCCCCACATACCTCTTCGTATGATTCCTTCACTACTATGCACTCTCTACATTGAAATGTAGGAGTTAAGACCCCCTCATATAAGAAAGTTTATTTTATTTCCCTATTCATGTTCATGGAGCATAAATGTTTTGGACCAAAAGTAATGGGATATAGGCTAGACAAAGGTTTTTAATTAAATATTCAAAAATGTTTTGAAGTCCATAAATGTCACAAAATTTCCAAAAATCCAAATATTTTATATATTATGTAAGAATTTTTTAAGGGTAGTTCTTGGCTATCCTCCTAAAAATATATTCCTATAGGTCTTGAAATAACCTCACTACTAACATCAAATTATCTTATTAAACATTTAATATCTAAAAATATCGCAAAACTCTAAATATTATATAGTTTATCTAAACATCTTCGAAGGCTAGTTCTCAATCACCCTACCTACCCCTCATTGCCAAAAGGATATACTAATAGGTCTTCAAATAACCTCATTATTAACATCAAATTATTCTTATGCTCCCAAATAAGTTATTCATGGTTAAGTCTTGGCAATTCGCAATAGCCTCACTACTAACATCTTCAATGTTTGAGGCACATGCATCATCAAAAAGATAGGTCTTGACTAGGCCTCATCATGTCACTAAACTCAATTGCTCAATGTCATGGTCTCAACTAGTTTTCCATGAACTTAAGAATCAAAATCCAAGGTAAAAATCCATCTAAACCCTTATCCCTATAGGGTGGATTGCACTATGGTATACTCCACTAGTGCATGATGATGGGAAGCATCTAGAAGATTCATAACTCCCACTACCAACTAAGCACAACATAACCAAGTATACAATGAAATATATTTGATAGCATTAAATTAAATAATTAAACCTATACAAATTTTAGGCTATGGCTGCCAAGAAGCTAGGTACCCCACCCTACCTTTGATGATGACACTTAAAGTAAACATTGATGTATCGTCCATCCAAGATGATCTAGAAGGAGAAATGCTAACATAACCTNTCGTCCATCCAAGATGATCTAGAAGGAGAAATGCTAACATAACCTACAGCTTCACAATTCTAAATGCCCACAAAATTCCATTTACCCTGAAAATCTTAAAACTTTGACAAATAAATTTCATAGTGTTTTTTTATTAAAGAAATCAATTACATACCTACCAAGAAATCCTCTAACCATAAAATTTAGTGTTTTAATTTAACTTTAGCAAGCTCGTGTTTACAGTATAATACAAAATTACTGCAAATTAAAACATGCTATGGAAATAGCTAAATTTAAAATCTCTCCAAACTAATACAAATCATTTCTTAACTTATTTTATTTTTCGTATATTAAAAAGATTTTGCCTCAATTTTCCAAACTGTAAAGAAAGCATCTAACAGAAGATTTTTACAGAAATTTATATTTACACAGACTTTGAATTTGACATGTTCCGAGTAATTAGTTCTACAGATTGGCTCGCAGCTTACAATTATTTTTCTTCTTTTAGAACATTGTGGATAAAGTACGATTCGATATGGGGTATGCTTTAACATATTCCTTCACCGTTGGGATTACCCCACTGATTTCATTTTTGCTGAAAGCATTGGTCCAGTATTGTTTCGTTCAGCCAATTGTTTGCTGGGTCAAATCAGCACACCTTAGCTGTAACAAAATTAAACAGAAATGAAAATCATCTTCAAAAAAAATTTGATGAGTTTTCCGCTGGAAAACATTCGAACACTTACTTGGGCTTTTAGGGCTTTGTTTTCAAGGTTTCTATTGCGTACCTGCAGTCAGTTACAAAATGAACCTGTTAATTTTTTGGTGTAAAGAAAGAAGTTGCCAGAGATAATCTAGGGCTACTTCTCTGAACTCCAGGAGATTGCGGACAATCACAAAAGTATTCACCTCGTCTGCCAATACATGGATCTCCTCATATAACAGTTTGATCTGCAAACAAAACCTCATTACTAAACCCTAAATAGTTTAACCAGTTCTGGGAAAAAACCATATTAACAGCAAAATCCTCAAACCTTGCGATTCAAAACCCTTCGTTTTGCAGCCTGAAGCTTTTTTTCAAGTCGCTTGAGAGACTTGGCAGATAATGAATCCAGATCCTCCCCCATAATATTCCTGTAACAAAACATCAGCCGTGAAACAAAGTATTCTCGCTAACACCATCAAATCGGAAGAAATAAAATTTTTCTTGTCTACTTTTGTGTTTGTTCAAGTAACTTGATCCTGGTAAGTAAAATTTCAGCTTTATCCCTGTCATCCGTACCAATCTGTCAGTTAAAGGCGTGCATCCGCATCATTAAGCAAAATTCGAAATTGAATGCATTTAGGAAATACATTCTTCAGACTTTAAAAACAGATGGGCAGAAAAAAAATTTAAGTAATGTAGGGTATTGAAATAAAATAAAATAGAATTCCAAATATCTCCATGTCCAAATTTGGTTTTTAAATAATCTTTACAGGTTTTGAATTTTAGTTCATTTTCAAAGGTTCTGTAGGTAGAAGAAACAAGTCAGGGGATTCTTCAATTTCAACTAATTCCTGGTGAGATTAAGCTATGTTTACTTAATGTAAGAGTAGAACACTGAGCTTATTTACAAAGTCTTACTTTTACAATGTTCTTATCTTTAGATTAAAAAAGATCAAAATCCTTGCATTCTATTTTATTTAATATACATGTTATATAATATATTTTTTAAAAGGGGATAGGTATTGGAACCCAAAATTTGACTTTAGATACACCTCAAAATATATAGCTAACATAACATATTATAAAATTTACAGCATAATATCTAACATAAGACATTGGTATTTTTCCAATATAACTTACTTTTCACATTTCTTTTTACAATGTAAGACTTATACCTTGTATCTCATGAAGTTATAAGTTTTGTGAGTTATGAAAGAAATATTTGGTATCCAATGCCACTCAATTATATGTTACTTCTAAAGCAACCCTAACCCTATTTTGCATAACTTCCTTCTAACATTTGAAGATAATTATAATTTTATATTAATTAATAATATTTTTAATCAATATATTCTATTTCATTATTAATATTAATCTAAAAGAAAAACTTTGACTGAATATTGATTATCTCTAGCAACTTCAAGTTGTATCTAAAATTCAAAATCAGTTAAAAGATACTTATATATTGCTACTGAGAATGAGAAATATATATTCTTTGCTTATAGGGATGGTTTAAAGGTAGAGAGAAGTTAATTAAGTTTCTACTCTACCTTACCAAGCTCAAAATAAAGGTTAAATTAAAGCCTAATTAGAGTTGTCAAACCCATTCTAAAAAATATATAGGATTTAAATATTATTGACTATTGCAAATAAAACAACTTAAATTGATTAATGGTACAATGAAGAGTCTAAGGATACTTATAAAAACATTATAAAGATAATACTCAAAATGGCCTAACCAAATAATTTGTTTCGCTAATTATAGTTTCACACCATTAAATTTATAAAGATTAATTCATAGTAAAGAATGCAAGAACTTGAAGGAGAAACAAGTCAAGGTAGAAATTACAATAATAGAAAAAGAACCCATTATAGTTTTGAAAATTCTTGGAAATAAATAAAATGCTTATAAAACTTATTTGATGAAGAAGAGATATTGTATCAAAAAAAAAATTTTTACAAGAAATACAAACAATGGCATTGAAATTTCTTCTACTTCAACTCAAATAAATTTATATGGTATTAAGAATGATATCAAAAGATTGGTATTAGAAAAACAATAAATTTAAAAAAATAATATACAAAGCTAATTAATAATGATGTTCACTAATTCAGAAACATGAAAAATGCTGAGTTTGGAAAGTAGTAATGTTGTATAAAAAGAGTAATAAAAAAAAACATGTATAATTTAACAAACTTAACATCTATAACACCTTTGTTAACCTTTAAGATGTATATCTTCTTGTGTATGTACCAAAATATTGGGTATGAGCTTAAAATTGATTAAAATTTTATTGGAAATGTCAAATGATCAAATACCTTTGTTTTTTGGTATATTATAATTGTTAATGGATTGTTTGGTCTTACCTATGTTTAATATTCATAATTTGTAATTGTACATATGGAATTTAATATTTTTATTTTTTGCAATAAAATATACAAATTGGTATACCAAAGAAGCATAAAAATCAATGATTCAACTAATTTGTAGTTCTTACATATGGAATATAATAAGAAAGTTAAAATTTGGTACATATTTGTTAATTATTATTTCTTTTGTTTAATTTATATTTTGAATTTTTTCTTCATAACTTTTTAATTTAAAACATTATTTTTGAAAATTTCAACATCTACTAGTACTAGAACAAGCACAAGGAGTTGTGTAAGGTATCATTAAAATAGCAACACAATTTTAAATGTAAAGTTGAAGTAAAATAGTTTAATGGCAAAAATAATTTTAGGTTATAGAAAATTAAAGTATAGGGCTCACTCATTCAATAGGGATTGCAGAAGATATACATAAGGAAGACAATGCAATCTAAGAAATGCATTTTTTGTTAGATGCCCAAATGGCATTAAATGGTATATACTTTGGGATGTGTTCACATAAAAATAGTCATCCAAAAAGAAGTTATTTTAATAAGTCCTTTTCTTTAAAAATAGAATCAAAATGAAGCTAAAGAAAAGTTCGTTGCAATAAGATGTTTTAGTAGAGGTGGAGATTTGGCAAAATAAATGCAACAAGAAACATACAAAAGAAGTTCAAAATATAGGTGAATTACCTTTGGATATAAGAAATATTCAAATTCCAATGCAAAGTACACAAACTCACATAGAGCTTAGAAGACCTTTAAGAACAAATAAGGGTATTCCTACAACTAGCTATGATGACAAGTATGGATGTGTTTCAATGATTGTTTATATATATAAGGTAATGTTTTATCGAGCACTAAAGAAAACAAGGAGTGGTAGGAAATTATAAAAGAAAAGACATCATGTTCATATAAAAATCAAACTTAAGATTTTTTGAAGCTTCCTAAGTGTAGAAAAACCATTAATTACAAATGGATATTCACAACATGCTGCAACATGTGTTGTTGATTAATTTAAAGTAGGATTAGTTGCAAAGAAAGATCTCCAAAAGATCATAATTTAATTATTTGTAATGTGCTTCCATTAGTTGCTAAAGAGTTACGATTGTTCTAGCTTTAACTGAGATAAAGGATTTGGAGTTGGAGCAACTATATATGGGAATTACTTGTCTACATGAAGAATTAGAAGACCCCAAAAAAATCATAAAGAAGCTAGAGAGATTTGTTAAAAAAGAAAAGGAAAATCTTATTTGCAAACTGAGAACATTCTTGTATAGGCTAAAACAAAGTCTATCATAATGGAATAAGAGATTTGATTCCTTCATGTTCAAATTAATTTTTTAAAAAAAGTACTACAAATTTATGCCCTTACAATAAAGAGTGAAAATATACAACCATTATTACATTAGTTTAATATATGGATGAAATGTTTATTACAAAAAAAATATAAAATAGAAATTACAATTATGAAGAAACTTATTTTTTGAACTTGACATGAAAGATTTGGAAAAATCTAAACATACTACTCATATTAATACAAGGTGAGATAGTAAAAATGAGCAAGTATACTTTTTTGAAGAATAATATATCAAAAAAAAAAACTTTTAAGAGATTTATGATAGAAAACTTAAAATTGATTGTTACTACCATTAGAATGCATTTTAAGCTATCTTTATATTTTAATGTAATTGGTAGTTTAATATACATGGTGGTTGGAACTCAACCAAACATTGCTTATGTTATGGACCTTTTTAGGTATATTTATGAATAATCCTAAAAGAAATATTAGGAAGTAGTATACTAGATTCTTAGATACATAAAGGTACAACTAAAGTCCATATTTAATATACTAAAAGTAAAATGAAGACTAAAGGTTACTATGATTTAAATTTTGGAAGTGATTTAGATAAAATAAAATCTACATTAGGCCAATTATTTATAATGATAGGAGGACTAGTTATCAATGAGATGTTAGCCTAGTGGTAAGACTCTTGATTCCAAAAGTAAAATGGAAACTGAAGGTTACTATGATTTAAATTTTGGAAGTAATTTAGATAAAATAAAATCTACATTAGGCCAAATGTTAGTCTAGTGGTAAGACTGTTGATTCCAAAAGTAAAATGGAGACTAAAGGTTACTATGATTTAAATTTTGAAAGTGATTTAGATAAAATAAAATCTACATTAGGCTAATTATTTAAAATGTTAGGAGGACTAGTTATCAATGAAATGTTAGCCTAGTGGTAAGACTCTTAATTTGGTAACTCCAAATTATGGGTTTGATTTTAATGGTCGAGTTATAAAGTTCTAATTTGAATATATATCTTAAGTGGTAAATATTGTTTAAAAAAATATTTCAAGTTCCACCATTGTCTTCCTCTTGAAAGTCCAAGTTGTAATCTATCAATGGAGATAAAGTTTATTACAACTTTAACAACTGAAAGAGGGGATTGAACTAAAGAGTGTCATAGAAGGATTGAATGAGTTTTAAGAGAAGGTTTCAATTTTTAAGGACAATAAAGAGCCATATTTTTAGCACAAGATGCAACATTTCTTGAGAAGTCAAAGCATATCTCAATAAAATATCATTTTCTCTACCAATAAATTGAAAAAGGATACATAGATTTGAAAAAATAAATAACAAGTTGTAATCTATCAATGGAGATAAAGTTTATTGCAACTTCAACAACTCAAAGAGGAGATTGAACTAAAGAGTGTCATGGAAGGATTGAATGAGTTTCAAGAGAAGGTTTCAATTTTTAAGGACAATAAAGTGCCATATTTTTGACACAAGATGTAACATTTCATGAGAAGTCATAACCTAAGTCCCTAAATTATCATTTTTCCCACCAATAAATGGAAAAAGAATGCATATATTTGAAAAAAAGTTATACATTGACAAATGATGAAAAGCCCCTTCTATAAAAGAGATTTAAATAATGCATGGGCTCCTTATAACTCAATTCAAAGTAGCTGAATAATTCTGCCAAAGACTATGCAAAAGACAAATTTGGCTCAAGGTGGAGATAGTTATGTATAACATCAAATTTCATTAAATTTCCATTGGGAATTTAAAAGCATTCAATAATCTTGTCCAGGTTGGGTTTTTTATCTAGCAATAAGAAAGTTCAATTTTAATATAGGTTCATTAATTGATGTTTCTTTTGTTTTATCTGCATTCTAATTTTTTTTGTTCTCAATAACTACATCTTAAAAAAATATTGTTGAAGATTTTAACTTCATAGAATTCAGATTTTCTTAATAAAAAAGTATTACCAGTATAGAATTATCTATGATAAAGATGAAATGTCAAATGAAACTTTTAAGGCTTAGATTCTTAGCAATGTGTTTAGGTATTGTGATGCAACCTTTAGCACTTGGATTAAAATGTATGGGGTTATGCTACATTTTTTAAAATGCAAATTGAATCTTTTGTGACAAACCAAGCTGAGCAGGAAGTTAAATCACAAAAGAGACATGTAATACTTATAACATGAATATTCTTAAGCAAACAAAAGAACATTCGTACCTTTTCTGTATCAACATCCATCCCATACTGATAACAAAATTTGTATCTTGCAAATATTGTATTCATCCTATACAAAGAACATGCTTTATTATATTTATAAAATTATGAAAACTTAAACATTAAATAAATTATAAGAAATTCAACAGAACAACTCAAATTTCTAATTGGCATGGTAAAAAGGCAATGTGCATGGTGAACCAGTAAACTCAACGGCGTTTTGCTATACAGCTTTTAACAATGCTAACCGCAATGCCCCGTTTTCCGAAAAGAGAGAGAGAGAGAAAAAATCATTTTTCTGCCTTCACTTTTAACATGCTTTAGGCCTTTATTGTATACAATTTTTCAAAAAGAAATTTAAAACCCTAACGAAGTCAGAGATACAAGAAACTTTACAACCCTATCATGTTTTCAAAAATTTTCTGGTTAAAGGGAAAGCCAAGCAGAGGTCAAAAATAGGCGTATCTGCTGCTCAAGGAGCAATAACCTGCTTGAAAGAAATCAGTCAAACCCACCAGCGAATCACTTATTAAAGAAATGAAAGCAAAGCAAAGCAAAGCTCTGAAAACAGAGCATGCATGATAATTAAATATTAGACGCACTCACATTGGATTGGAGAATTGGTAGAACTTTCCGGAGTCGGAGTAAACAAGCACGGCAACATCGGCATCACACAGAACATTGAGCTCGAATGCTTTCTGGAGGAGACTGTTTTTGCGCTTGCGAAATGTAACATTCCTTCGTGACCTGTTTTCAATTTTTCGGAGCTGCAACCGCGTTTTTGGCATGTCGGAGAAAGGCAAAGAAAAAGCTTAACAGTATTAGGAGTAGCAGTAGTAGACGAAGATGACGGAAACAAGGCAGCAAAATAAGACCGGAACCCAAGAGCATTTATGGTATGTTTGAAAGACAAAGCGACAGCACAGAATCGTACAAAGAGAGAACGAATGGCGGAAAATGCAGTATCGGGCCAGGGAAGGGCCCCTCTGTGGTTCCTATTTGCAACGCGTGTAGTGTTGTTGACTGGCTCTGGTTCGTCAGAAGCGCATAGAAGTGTTTAGAAATTTCCAGAGAACTGTAGAAATGTCAGGAAGGCAATTTTTGTTCCAGTGAAGTAGGGAAAGTTAAAATCCCAGCGGGTAAAGTCTTTTTGCTGAAGGTCCTGCCGAATCACGTGTTACTGCCTGTGTAGGGAATATAAGTATATTCCAAGATTTTTTGAAAAAGAAAAAAAGATAAAGGGCAATAATGTTCAAGGGTGGAAGGGTGTGAGTTCTTAGTTGGAGCAACAATGGAGCAGCTTTTAGGGTGGGACACTTCTTTAATGAGTCGCATATATCCTACTATGTAGGTAGGAATTGTGCTACCATGGAATTGTCCTACTATTTTGATATCCATTTGCCAAAAAGGTAAGGGGAAGAAAAAACAAAAAAGCAAAAGGCAACCACCGGTTTGACTATATGTTTTAATATATACATCTGTAATGTGATGGAGAGAATCTTTTCTTGTTGGGAAAATTAAAGCATAAGATTAAGTCTTAAAAATATGTGTATAACATAGGATAAAAAGTTTGGGAAATATGATTTAGCATTACATTATTTAGGAAATATCTTCGAGTGTACCTATCTTACCATTATTTTATCATTATTTTGGTGTTTTTATCCCATCGATATGGACTAATTGAGTAAATAGAAGAAACTGACAATGATTAACTCTTCTACTTAATTCAATAATCTTGAATGTATATTTTTATAGTGTTCCTACATGGCATGGTATACCACTTTGAGTTTAACCTAACTTGCGCAACCATAATAATGAGGTGTTAGCCAAGACACTTGATATGAAAGCTCCAAATCATGGGTTTGATTTTGGTGAGCAATGCTGAGTTATAAAGTTCTAATTGGACTATATATCTTGGAGTGTGCCTATTTTATAATTATTCCACCCCTAACTTACACAACCATAAGCCACCTACAAATCACCAAAGTGAAAGCATTCATACATCGTCAAGATTTGGATATTAAAAAGGTATCTCTTTTAAGAGGTGCTACCCATTACATTAAAGCTTCATATAGCAAAATTGCAATATGCCTCTTGAAGTTTTAAAAAAATAATCGAAATGAAAAAATTTATGTAATCTAGTGTCCACTAAATATTTATTTTGACTTTATAGTTTTCTAAGACAAATATTTTATACAAATTTTGCTATACGAATATATTTTATCTTTACCAATAAGAACATAAAACTTTATATGTTTCCATAGTTCTATTGTTTGATATTATAGTTATCAATTAATAATATATCATTTAAAAACAAAGCTTAATAAAGTATCTTTCAATACAATGAGCTTCTTCTTCCATAGTAAAATTTATCATAGATGTTCAAGTGCTTATTAAACTCCATAGATTGGTTCATTATTGAATTGGCATACTATTTTTTTCTAAATGGCCAATTACAGAACCAAGAATTGGAATAATTAAAAGAATTTTAAAAATGTACTTAGGCTTTAATGGATCTTTTTTCATATCATATCTAATAAGTATATGTACTCTACAAAAAATGATTTTAATAAAATTATGGTTATCAAACTCAAACCTATGAAGACTTGTGCAACATGCTGAATTAGGATTTGAAGTCAAACTAAATGAACTCTATAAAAACTCATTAAAATTTTAAAACGAATCATGATAAACTCTATGAAAAATTAGTATAATAAAAACTTTGTTGTTGCATTTTTGTCAATTTTGAACTAACTCATGGAAAATTGAGACTTGATGTCAAAATTATCAAACTTGATAAAAACTCATTAAAATTTTAAAAATAATCATTATAAATATTAGAAAAACTATATGTATTTTTCATTTAATAAATTAAAGAGTCAATGTCTACCATACACATTTTGTTTGTGCAAACTTATACTCTCTAATAACTCACCAGAAAATCTCTATTTTAGCAACAATGGGTAAGAGAAAAGAAAAAGATGAAGGAAATGTTTAAAACCCAACCATGTATATTTCTTAGGATGCTTGCATAGTAATTAGGTATAATCCTAATCTCTACAGCTTTTCTTGCTGCAAGATTAAGTGCAATCATAACCTTCTACTAATGAATTGCTCTCTTCTCATAACAAGTTGATTTTCAAGCTAAACCTAGTTAGTAGCATGATTACAATGTAATTCAATTGTTGATCAAGTATGATAATTGCAAAGTACTCCAACATTCATTTTACAATTTGTATGGTTTTTAAATGTCATTCTAGAGATCCCATTTTGTTGGGACAAATCTAGGATTATGATGATGATTGTAGAGACCTAGTGTAAGGTGTGTTGATTATTTTAAGAATGAAACACATTTTTTGTAATGGTTGTTATGCAAGCAAATTATTTTTGGTACTTTGACTAAACATAACATATTATGTAACCATGTAATATGGCCAAAAGATTATGTAACCATGAACACTTAATTTGGCCATAATTAATTATAGATTGTAACTCCATAATTTAACTTTTATCAAAACATGGCATTTATGCCCACTATATAAGTGGATGCTAATTCAAAGGTGTATATGAAGCTAATTCAAGTTATAGTCTCTTCTTCTTGTGTAAGCTTGATTCAAGCTTGTTGTAAGTCTTGAACTAAGAAGACATGGATGATAGAACCTAAAGCAATTATTATATTTTTTCTAGGATAATTATATTATTGGCCTTGAATTTATTTTATTATTTTTAAAATAATTTATGCCATTTCCATTTGAGTTTTTACATTTCTCCTACTTCAATGATGCATTAAAAATTAACACCTAGTAGGCAAAATGTTTTGTTGAAAATAAATTAAACAACATGTGCTCTCTCATGTATTTTTCATATGTTTCTTTTATCTCAAGTCAATTTGTATGGTTACTTCTATATTTGTAATATTTTTCTAATCATAATTTTTTAATTAGTCATGCTTTAATGTAAGGGTAAGATTAATAACTATGTAGCAATTATGAAAAGTTTTCAAAATAAGGGGCAATCATTTAGAATGATTATAAGGTGCTCATTTCTCAAGTCAAAGATGTGGGTTTGAGCTTGGGCATAGCCACTTTAAGAGGTTAGACTTTTGGTCATCTACCAATGCTTGGGCATAGCTCTAGGTGATGATCCTTTTATATGAAAAGTTTTTAAAAATAGGAAAGACACCTCCATGATGTTATTTACATGTCTAATGCCATAAATATCATAAATGATCATCCAAACCTATAAATATAGGTATCCTCCCTTATATCCAAGTGATTGTGGTTTTATTTTTTACTTTTTTTTTTCATTTTCAAGCATCAAGTTGTAGAAGGCATTGTATTCAAGCTGTTTTAATTTGAATAAGAATTTTCAGAAATTTCTTAACATTTTCTTAAAATCTCTTCACATTTTCATAAATCTCTCTCTCATCTTCTTATAGTCTCATTCCATTTCATATTTTTGATTCATTATCTCCTTCTTATATTTGATTCACATTCATTTACATTTCATTTTCACATCAATGTAGCATATATCTTATACATTTTGATCAACTCTATTAGGTCACATATATTTCAAAAGGTTTACATCATTTTATGTTTAGATATAAGGAAAATTCAAGCTTTTATATTAATTTTATTTTATCTTTAAATCTTAGTTTTATAGTTTTATCTAAGTTATAATTGTTTTATCTAAAGAGTTAATCCTTCTTACTTAAAGAAGGCTACATTCATGTTCTTTGTTTTATAACATATAGATTGACTTCAAATTCAAGGTCATCTAGCATTAATCTCCATTAGATAGTGCATTTAAAAATGAAAAATTTTGCCTATCACTAGAGATTGCCTATCCACAATTTCCAATGATAAGAAAACAATGTTGAAGCTACTTACCATGCCTTGCAATATTTAGTGATACAATTTAATTTAATTTTGGTGCTATTGTTATTGTCACTCACTAATTAACATGATGTACAAAAAAATTTGTTATAAATTATAAAGTAGTAACTATCACTTCCATTAGTTTCTATCAACAAGAAGTTAAAAACTATTGTTGCATGTTGCTTCCTAGTGATCTCAAGTGAGAAGCTTGCATTTCCAAATTTAAAAAATTACAAATTTTTTAAGCTTTCGTTATTACTTTGACTATGGTATTGAAGCTAAAAAGTTAAAATAACCTTAAGAAATCATAAGAATAGACCATTTCATTATTAAATTTTACTTGAACCTCATTCAAATGTTAAGATATCTCAATCTCATTTTTTAAAACTCATTTCTCTCATTCCAAATCTATTTCAAGTCAAAAATCATAAACCTTAGTCAAAATGAGCAAAGATATTCCAAAGTGTACCTTTACCTTCAATGGAAGTCAACACTTTCTATATTGAATAATGCTTATAAAAGCTCTCCTTGAAATCAATGAAGCACATCAAATACAAGACTTTTATCTCAACCTTTAAGCCTTTTCACTATCAAAGGTCAATCAAACCTTATTCAAATTCTAAGATATCTTAAGCTCATTAATTTAAAATTGTTAAACTCATTTCAAACCTTTCTTAAGTCAAAAGTTTTAAACTTTAGCCAAAACAAGCAAAGAAGTCTTTAAGTGTTCCATCATCTTTAATGGAATCTAAGACTTTACATATTGGACAAAAGTTATGAAGATTCTTGTTGAAATCAAAGCATGCTAAGATGTTACAATCCAAGAATACTAAAAGTATCAAAACACAAGCACCTTAAAGAAAGATACAAAAAAGAATTGAAGGAAAAATAAAGGGAAGTATGGTTCAATAAGAATGATTATATGTACTTCAATTTCAAATTCAATAGGATCAAGAATAATTAATAAGCCTAAATTCCATGATGCATCAAATCTACTTTAACAAAAGTACAAAGAAACAATTGGAAACATGAAAATCAAACTACGATATAGATAAGCCTTTAAATATCTCATAAGTTTCAAAGGAGGGTCAATTGAAGAAAAATAAAGAAAAGTATGCTTTAGTAAGGATGATTATATGCACTTCAATTTTAGATTAGGACCAGGAATTATTAATAAGGCTAAAGCTAATGAAGTATTGGATCTACTTCAACAAAAGTACAAAGAAGTAATTAGGAACATGCAAATCAAACAATGAAGATATAGAAAAGAATTTGAAGATCTTGCAATTTTCAAAGGTGAGCTCATTGAAAACATTTTCTTAAGAATGTATTTATGCATAAAGAATATTAATGAGTATGGATGTAGATATAGTGATGGTAGAACCTTGACAAAGCCATTCAAGTCTTATACAATGATCATCATCATATATTAAAATATATTATAATTAATATTATCTAAAATAATAATATTAATAAGTTTATAATTGATGGGACGCGATATCGCATGGCCGCTGCGATATTGTATCCCACGCGATATCGCGTTGTCCCTCGTGATATTGTGTACGTGATATCGCGGTGCATCGCCAAGTCTATAAATAAGAGGCGGCTTTCCCTTGTTTCTCATCCTAGGCTTAGACCGTAGCCAAACTTTGGCAATTTTACCTCTCCAGAGATAGATTAATTTCCATGTGCCCGCAGTAGAAACTCCAAAGTGAACGGATCTTTATTCAAGCAAATATTGTACCTGAACACAAGTTTGTGTATGGAAATAAAGACAAACTTCTTGGATAAACCTTGTAGTGCATGGAATAGGCTAATTACGAATTTATTTACTTTTATTTATTATTTGTCATTTAAATGCTTTATTATTCATTAAATCTCTCTCAACCCTTCTCTCCTAGTTAAGTGCCTTAGTATGACCACTTCGAGCATGTGCGTTGTGCTTGGTGATCCCAGCAACGACTAGCGTTTGGTAACCAAGGTTGCATCGGTTCAGCGTGTGAATGGTAAGTGAGAATGGATGCTGACGCTAGGTTAATTCATGCTTAGTTAGTTAGTTAAAGTTAGTCAATTAGTCTCTTCGCCCTTCACCTCACTAGCATAGAAGATAAAACAGAAAAGATATAAAAATCATATACCTTAGACTTACTTAACCATACAATCGTGACAACTACAAGTAAGTCTAGGAAGACAACAAATGATTAACCTTAAGTGTTCCATGAGGCGTGTAGGCACTTAGTCTACGGAGTTCGATCGGATCACGTGTGCTACGCTCGTATTCATATGGTTAAGTGTAGGGGTACCTCGCCACTCATCATTGGCACCATTTCCGGGGACTAAGTGTTTGTGCGCTAAGTAGAACATAGGAGATTATCCACATCGTTGGGAGCTTAAACGGATCCTTAGGGTTAATTAAATGAAAAAATTATATAATGGTTAAATAGCACATCGAATCAAATAACAATGTCTTCTTCTAATAAGAGAAATTCACCACCTAGGGATTATACTAGAAACAGTCGACAATCAAAAACACATAACCAAAATCTGCTAGTTCATCAACAGCATCGGATAGTCTATACTCATCCCGATGAGTATATTCCAGATTTTACCTTTATCCTCCATCAAGATGAACAGCTGCGATGGAGAGATTTGCAAGGTAACATAGTGTTACCCCCAAATCGTTCAATCCCAAACATGCTCCTCCGTGCTTTGGCACAGATTGGCATGACACAGCTCTATGCTGAATACATTGTAGGAAATTTTGACATGAGGGATTATCATCCCACAGAAGCACAATGTTGAAGGGACTCATGACAGGAGAGCCATCATACACTGTTGAAGGGCAAAGGGGTCCTGCACATCCTAAGTGAAATTGGATATGGTGAACCACTTATAACGAGTTCTTTATCGAATGATGTTCCTCCTCCTAACGATGGTGAGGAGGTGGGGTATCAAAACCTGTGATTTACAATACACAACCCTGGTTCTAACCCCCATGAACACCAACTATTCACTGAGGGAACAAAAACACATGACAAGGATAGGCACTTAGATTGTCACCACGATTGGGGCCATAGTCACATAAGAGAAGGTAAGAAGCATCATCATGGCAATGGTTCTCCTTCTTCTTCTCCTTCATCACATCACTCACCCTCTTCTTCCACATTTGGGCGTAGCCACTAAGAGCATAACGGTGAGGATAGAGGTAGGCAAAATGAGAGACCTCGATGAGAAAGTTGAGAGAGAGGACAAGGAAACTCACAAGAATCAAGCATGAACGAAGGGAAAGTAGGGAACAACATAGACACCATAGACGTCATGAAAGAGATGATCATGAAGAACCCCTACTTGCCACCCGAAGTATGCTAGATATCACGGAGACAGTTAGAATACCAAAAAGGCATCAAAAAGATAGTCGAATCAAACGATTAGATATGAATAATATCCCATGGTTTGAGGGGGGATATAATGCTGATCTACAGAATCATTTACAGGCATTTCATGATGCCTGCGCCTTGAAAAATTTAGAAAATGAGTGGCAAAAACTAAAGTTGTTTCCCAGGATGCACTCATAAAAGAAGTAGAGAGTTGGTACCGGTCCTTAGAATTGGAAATCATTAGGAGATGGAGTACGATGTTAGAGTTGTTCAACGAAAAATACCAAATGTACTCCAAAGTGTCTAACTTGCATAAATAGATCCAAGGATGGAAATAAGGTAATCATGAACCCTTGGATGCTGCCATGGGCCGATACTATGCATTGCTACATCGTTTCCTGGGCCATGGTTACGCACAGTGGGATCAACTTTGCCACCTCATAGATGGGCTAAGGTATGAAACTAGGAGAACCCTTGGAACTTATGCCCAAGGGAGACCATCAGAACTTAGATCCCATGAAATTTATCACTTGTTGGAGCAAGTAGCCAAAGAAGAAGGGGAGCTATAGAAAAGAGAGAGTGTGAAAGAATACAACCATGATCCTTCCCTTCGGAAGAAGGGAGTGAAATTTTGCAATGAAGAGGATGAGTCACCACTTGAAGAGTTGGTGAACAGAAAAACCTTGTTGATTCAAAAGCTAACAACTAAAGTGTCGGCTAAGGTGGATCAACTGTGGGATTCCTTAGACTCTAGACTTGAAACTATCTTGAAAATTGTAGAGGAGTCTAAGGTGGAATGAGGTAGTGGCTCTAATAAGAAAAAGCGGAGAGATGCAGGCCACGCACGTAACAATGGTAAGGGGAAAATTACTATCTCCGATGAGGTTGTGGATTCAGATATAGACAATGACGGTGGATGTGAGATCTGCCAATATGACCATCCTAAGGGATGTTGTCCAATCATCTCACATCTACAAAATTTTTGGGTGTATGCACTTAACCTGAGACATAACAAATGACAAACACCCCAAAGGTTACCTTATCCCCAAGGTAACCTAAGGTAGTTCCACCAACCATTAACGTACTATCCAAGTGGAACTTCACCATAACCCATCAAACAACATCAGTAGTGGCAACACCCACAGTCATGGGGGATGCCACCGCCTAGACAACGATACCCTCACCGGCAACCTGATCCTTATGGCTATTACATGCAGTAGCCGATTTCTCCAAGTGACTCTATGGGTCACACAACTCCCCAATGTCACTACCAAGTTCAGGAGTACTTTAGAAGGACTTCTTCTCCTCTGGGAGATACCCCACATGCCTACCATCCTTAGAATCCATTTGCCACTCTTTTGTCGGTAGTTCCACTACAACCTGCTCCAACAATGCAAGGGGAACTCCCCACTCAACCATAGCAACGTAACACTACGAGAGCTATAAACATTCAACCCGCTACTGGTTCTAACAACCACAAGAAGAGAAGACCTTTCTTTGAAACCAAAAGCCTAGACAAGCTCTCACAACAACAAGCAGTTGAGTTTGTGCATGCGCCTCCAACAAATAAGACTTCGGGGCTCCCTTCCAGCCGACAACAGAGCTTCACGCATACGGTTATGTTAACACATACCATAACCAACTAGATCAAGGTAGGCCACCTTCCCAGGAAACTCTCTAATCCTGGAAGCCCCTTAATCTATTTACAAGTCACCAGGAATGAACCACATAAGGCTCTTCTTGACTCAGGTTCTAGAGTCAACTTAATCTCACAAGAAATGTATCAAGCCTGGAACTTGCCCCAACTTAAGAAGAGCAATATCCAACTTGAGATGGCTGAACAGTCCATCACCATTTCTTTGGGATTGGTGGAGGACATCATTACCATTGTGTGTGGGTGGTCATACCCAGCCAACTTCCTGGTGATAGAAGTCAACAATAACAACAGGGGCTTCCCAATTATAATGGGAAGGCTATGGCTAAGTACAATAGATGCGTACCTAGGGATCCGCGATCTTTCCTTGGAGATATCTAAGGTAAACATTTATGGAAAGGTCAAGAAGAAGAAAGTTCTGTGCATCACATACAGGGACTCAGAGGGTGATGACATGGAGGAATGCTCAACATCTCTTCCATCNAGTTCTGTGCATCACATACAGGGACTCAGAGGGTGATGACATGGAGGAATGCTCAACATCTCTTCCATCTAATCGGTGTGCCCTAGAAACACAAATACAAAGGTGCATGTATGTAGCAACCACACAAGTAGTAGACACCCTGTGGTTGACAGCTGATCAAGAAAGCAGCTCATCAACATGCATGGATTAAGCTGGGGGAACAACTCACACTAACAATGAAGGCATAGACACATTGGAATATGAGCGTCGTTGACTTCCACCCCTTAACCTAAGAACATCAATCGGGAGAAGTTGGACACTTTTAAGAAATTCAAATAGACATTCATTATTTTGGATCTCTCCCTTTCCATTTATTCATGGTGGAGATGGCCACCTATGTTGATCATTGGAGACCCTCAGTTTTTTAAAGTTTTTTTTACACGTTTTTTTTACACATTTTTGTTTTATAGTTTTTGTTTTACACGTTTTTGTTTTACACATTTTTGTTTTACACGTTTTCGTTTTACAAATTTCATTAACTTTTCTTTTTTTTGTTCTACAACATTGTTATACTTTTTCATTTTGTGTGTGTGTGTGTGTGTGTGTGTTTTATCCATCCTGTAAGTTTGTCACCCAATAAGTGTTCTTCATGATGGTATAAACTATTTTCCTATTGATTGCTAATGTTTGGTTTTTACCTTTAAGTTACGATGTTGATACTAAGGTATGTTTCTTTTGATATGATAGGTAATGAGTCCACTTCATCCATTCATCCACAAAAGTCTATGGTCTCTCTTGGCTTGGAATTGTAGAGTCTCCTTTTTCAATAATCAGAACTATAACAAATCGGTGACTAGGAATCTCTCAAACTAAGGACTCAAGGATTGAAAAGGGTGTGACTTCAAGGGAACTTGATGCATTTTTGTTGGCCATTCTCCTGAGTGCTTGGATATTTTCTTCTTGAGTTCTCTTTCCATTTCGCNTCTTCTCTCCATCCTTCTCTTCATTCTTCACCTCATTGTCGGTTGTGTCATTAGTATATATCTTGGTGGATGCATTGTTTTCTTTTTGGTAAATACTTATGGTTAAGACTTTAACTCTTTTTTCAGATGACATTCCCAGAGCCTACGAACTCTTTGAATGTGGGTTTGTCAAGGCATTAAGGGCATGAACCTACTTTGGGGAGGACCCACTGGCATTCTTATGTGGTGCATCTATTAAATTATTTCCCTTAACATTTCTGCAATCTATTTTATTTTGTTTATTCCCATCTTGACATCCACTTTATTGACGTTACCGTTGTCTCTTTTTCTCCATCTTTCTTGTTCTTTTTCCTTTTCCATTCTCTCGCTACCAGAGGTTCGCGATTAGTCATGAGGGTACGGGGCCCAATTTTTTCAATTTTCTCCTAACCCAGCCAATGGACCTTTCACTGCAGCAAGGTATCAACTGCATTGAAATTCATTTACCCTTACTAATATAAGATTGTGTTGTGTGTGTAGATGGAAATCATGCAATAACAGATTGGATATAGAAGGAACACTTGGAATGGATTGGTGTTGAAGCAGCTATGTAAGGAACGAGATCAATGATGCATTTATGGATGGACAACGAAAGGCGCAATCCTGGCATTGGTAGCAGCAGACTTCTTTTCTATTTTCTCTTCTCTCTCAGTTGCCAAATAAGGCCTAATGTCAAATGTAATAAGGTGTTCACTCTTGTTGTCATGAACACCAGTGTTGTTATGTCTTGTAATGATGATCCGTTCACATGTCATTCCATTAGTTCCATTTGAGTCAATAATCCCATACCTTCTCGATATTATTGTAAGGAACTCAAGGATGAGTTTTCATTCAGTCATGGAGGTATGATGGGATGCGATATCGCAACCACCGTGATATCGCATCCCACACGATATCACATACGCAATATCGCGTCGTCCCCCACAATATCACATATGCGATATCGTGGTGCGCCGCCAAGTCTATAAATAAGAGGCAGCTCTCGCTTGTTTCTCATACTAGGCTTAGACCATAGAGAAACTCTAGTAGTTTTACCTCTCTAGAGATAGATTAATTTCCATGTGCCCATAGTAGGAACTCCAAAGTGAACGGATCTTTATTCGAGCAAATAGTGTACCTGAACACAAGTTTGTGTATGGAAATAAAGATGAACTTCTTGGATAAACCTTGCAGTGCATGGAATAAACTAATTAGGATTTTATTTACTATTATTTATTATTCATCATTTAAATGCTTTATTAGTCATAAAAAATCTCTCAACCCTTCTCTCCTAGTTAAGTGCCTCAGTACAACCACTTTGAGCATGTGCGTTACGCTTGGTGATCCCAGCAACGACTAGCGTTTGGTAACCAAGGTTGCATCGATTTAGGGTGTGAACGGTAAGTGGGAACGGATGTTGAAGCTAGGTTAATTCATGCTTAGATAGTTAGTTAAAGTTAGTCAATTAGTCTCTTCACCCTTCACCTCACTAGCATAGGAGATAAAACAGAAAAGATATAAAAATCATATACCTCAGACTTACTTAATCATACAATCGTGACAACTACAAGTAAGTCTGGGAAGACAACGAATGATTAACCTTAAGTGTTCCATGAGATGTTTAGGCACTTAGTCTATTGAGTTCAACCAGATCGCATGTGCTACGCTCATATTCGTATGGTTGAGTGTAGGGGTACCTCACCACTCATCAATAATAGAGGAGTTAGTATCACAAGTTAGGATACTTATAGATCTCAATACACAAGAATCTCAAGAACAAGCATATTTTGTAAAGAACTCAAGAAAGAGAGAGAGAGATTCTATAGAAGTAGAGTAAGATATCAAAATTTTAGAGATAAAAAGTCTCAAGATTCAAACTCTAAGCTTGTTTATGTAAGAAAAAGAGAATTTCAAAGATGATAGAGATCAAATATAAGAAAGATAAAACTTTATGAAAAGTAATCAATATGAAGCTTCATCATAAAATATTTCATGGTATAAAAATTTCAAGAAGAAAGATCATTATAAAGATACATGTTGGTGGAAGGTTTTATTTCTATCCCTCACCTTCAATGATGTACCAAAATCAAATGTAAACTTATCAAAATTTTTCAAATCATCAAGAAAAGCAAGATCAAGCTAAAGAAGGACAATCAAACTCCAACTTTGCTACATATCAAATTGTAAAGGAATTCACACCTCACATATGGGTCATTGATAGTGGATGTTGTAATTATATGACCTCTTTCATTGAAAACTTCATCATAGACAAGCCAAATGATCTTATTAGAAGCATTAATGTAGGAAATGAAGGTAGTGTGAAGAGTAAAAGAATTGATAATGTGTTGCTTAGTCTCTTACATGGCAATTTAATTAATGTCAATGACGTCTTCTATATTCTTCAAATTTTAAAATCATTATCATTAGTTGGAAAAATGATAAATAGAGAAAATCCAATCATATTTCATGATGATTTTGGAAAAATTTTAAATGGAAAAATTGATATTTTGATATTAAAGAAGTTAAATAATTATAGTTTTTTCCTTGAAGCATAATTTCATGGTTGTTCTTATTGGGACCATTTTTTCCTTCTCAGTAGCTCTTTACCATCCAATATCTTTGCAACATTTTCTAGTATCTTCATTTGTCTTTAGCCATTCATTTTTAGCTTATTTACAATAATCAACATCAAAATTAACATCTTACATCATTTTAAGCATTTTTTAACTTTCTTCAACTAATTAACAATAGTATCACATTAGAGTGAATTCAACTCTTTCTTTAAAATTAACATTAAAATAATATTAATGATCAATTTTGTTTGCAAGGATTATGAGGTACCCTACTAACCAATAAATAGGAGCATATGACACCTCATTTCATACGGATTTTTTTGCACAACACATCTCTAAGCATCAAATTAGCATTGAAGTGCTTTGAGCCTTACATTACTTTCCATCTCTTTATTCAACTCTAGTATTAGCATCATCATCAAACATTGACTAGTTGCAACAAATTTCAACTAGAGGGTCTATAGTAGATGCCTTTTCTCTTCATCAAACTTGCATGACTTCATTTTATTTTAGCAAATTAATGTTTCATCTTATTTACATTTTTTTGTCTTTTGGGCACTCTTTGTGTACAAGTTCCACCTAGGAATTTTCCTTTTTATTTTTCTCTTTAATTTTTTTTTTGTAATCCTCTCCTAGTTTACCGTAACCTAGAGGCTATACTCTCTTCATTTTGATCTTTTCATTTCTTGGAACTTGCACCATAAGAGATTAGAACATAACTTCAAGGATTTCCAATATGGGCCATTCTCTCAAATAGTGGGGAATGATACATGGGAGAAACTTACCTCTTTTGGAACAACTAAGAAGGAGATGCCACTATTGAAATCAAGGACATCATCATCTTCTACTCAGTTGAAGCAACTACTAAGACCCTTGGACTACCCAACATCGAGGTAAAATTGGCAAAGATATCTATGCAAGTGAACCAAAAAGCTAAGAAAGAATGGATTTTTTGGTGGTATGGGATGGACCGTAAGGAGTAAAGTTCCCTTACTAAGGTGGAGTGAGCATACTTCAAGATTGCAACTTATCACCTCAATCCAATGATAAGGCCAAGAAAGGTCATAGTCTTCTCCACCAAGGCATGTGTGGCTCTAAAAGGAAAATTTCTAGTCAACTTACCTCAACTCATCTTCCTTAAAATAAAGAAGCATTTCAAGGAGAATGATAAGGGTAGGAAGAAACTTCCCTTCTCATGCCTCATTAAGAAACTTTATAAAAGAGGAGACATAGCTTGCCATTCTAATGATGTGATTTGTAGGGCTCCTTGCACATCATGAAAAGAAATGATAAAAGATAAAGTACCTACCAAGCCTCAAGAGCACAAGCAACCATCACCACCATCACTTGTAGCATTGAAGACAACACCTAAAATGCTAGTAGCTACAAAACACATAAGGAAACTCAAATAACAGAATTTGCAACAATAGCAAGCCTTGCTAGAAGATGAGATGAAACCATTGTTCTCTTCACAAAGAAACCAGAAACTTGTTTGCTTCAATCCTAGTGCTAAAGAAGTCATTGTGTCCATGCTAGGACAAGCATTCCTAGAAATTTTAGGGAATGTAGTAGTCTTCATTGTAATGTTAGAAGAAGCTAAGGAAGTAATAGTCTTGGTAATGCCACATAAGAGCCAATAGCAAAGGTGGTGGCAAACCATATTGGAGAAGCTCTAAGTACTCTTACAACATTTGCCCTTGATGTTTCTACTATAGTAGATGTACAAGCACCAACGACAACAAGGAGTAGAAGAATGAGTGCTATGCAACACAAAGAAGTGTTGGAACAACTAGTGGGAGCTGAGAAAATAATTCTAGAGATATTTAATTTTTTGAAAGATATATCAACTACTTAGTTATAGCTATTGGAGATAAGGGGCAAGCTATTGATTACTAAAGCGTAACTTGAGGAGGCCACTGCTAGCAATCAATGGTTGGCTGCTGAGGTTACACAGCTTAGAGCCTGTCTATCTAATCCTACTATTCTTAGGCTAGAACTCACTAGAGATGAAGCTTTTCAATAGCATCAATAGAAATATCAAGAGGTTGAGAATGCCAAGGAAATGGTTATCTTTGAAGCATCACTATTAGAAGCAATGATAAATTCCACTAACTATGACCTCTCTTAGGTTTGTAAGGAAAATCTAGTGCTAACCTAAGATAATCATTGCCTAAAAAATGCTAAGTAATAGAATGAACAAATGGTAGAATACATTTTCTAGTAATAGGAATAGCTTGCCAAGGTAAACATAGACTTGAGAAGGTTGGCTATAAAAAATAGGAATCTCTTTATAGAGGATATTCATGCTCTTTGCCAAAAGATTGCAATTAAGATCATGGACTAGAAGAATGAGGTCCTAAAATATGAATGAGTTAAGAACCATTATAGGAACCAAGTCAAAATGCTCAATGAAGTTAACAAAAAGAAAATCAAGTTGGCTAAGGCAAAAATTAACGAAGCCCTCCAGCAATTCCAACAAAGGGGTAGTGTATGGTAATCCATCTTTACTTGTTAACCTTTTGGTATGTCAAAACCTTGAAAAATGAAGAATTCATAAGTGTGCTTGTGAGATCTTGCAAGTCTAAGAAAGGTGAATAAAGAATATTAAGGAGACCAATACAAGAGCATGAATTGACAAACTAGAATACTAAAGTTGACCAAGAACATGTAAGGATTTGGAGAAAATACCAAGGATGCAAGACATATCAAATTCAAAGAAGATGTCTTATAGACTGATAAGACATCTTATGCTACTACAAGATGTCTCTACTAAGAAGCTTTGATCTCAGGCAAGACGTCTCTATAAAATAGGAGACGTCTCAAGTTATGGTAAGACGTCTCTACAAAATAGGAGACATTTCAAGTTGTGACAAGACATATCATGACTAATGATACATCTCACCCACAAGATGGAGAACATTGTAAGATGTCTTGGGATCATGGAAGATATCTCAACTAGCCATTTCTAGCCATTGTACAAATTCCAAAGGACATATGATGCTGACAAGGCTATAAAAGAGGATGATACCTTTCTGGAAATGGCAAGCACTATTCATGTGATAAAGCACTCATTATATACATCTTTTGAGATATTTTATACTTCATTTCATTATCATTTGTTGAGTTGTTTATTATTTTTTAACCCAAAAAGCAAAGAATCAAAAGCTTAGTTCATTTTCTTTCTTGATCTTTCCACCTCTTATTGTAAGCCCTAAGGGTTTAGATGTGCTTCTTGAAGAGAAGGCATCCTTTGAGCTTGTTGGAACCTTGAGGGATTGGGTGTGTTTTTAAGAGCATCCCTTTAGTAATCAATAGCTTTTCGCTTGTCTCTAATAGTTGCAACTAAGTAGCTGATATATCTTCTAGGAGATCAAATATATCTAGAATTAGTTTCCTAGCTTCCACCAATCATTCCAACATTTCTTTATGCTAGGTAGCATTCATCCTTCTAATCCTTGCTTCTATTGATGCTTGTACATCTACTGTAGTAGCAACATTAGGGAAAAATGCTATATGAGCACTTAGAGATTTTCCAATACAATCCATGACCACCTCTACTTCTTTCTCCTGGGTCATATGTGGCATTACTAGGACCATCACTTCCTCACCTTCATTTAACATTACCGAGAAGGCTATTGCATTCCCTAAAATTTTTGGGAATGCTTGTCCTAGTATGGACATAGTGACTTTAGATTAGAGAAAATGGGTGCTTGGTTTCTTTGTGAAAAGAACAATGATATCATCTTATCATCTATTTAGCTAATGGTCCTTATGACCTAGTTTAGATGTCTTATGATTGGTTGGTACACCAAAGATTCTTCATCACCTTTGGAGGCTTTTTGTTGTTGCAAATGCTATTTTTTGAGTTTTCTTAGGTGTTCTATAGCTACTAGAATTTTAGATGTTGTCTTCAATGTTGCAAGTGGTGGTGGTGATGGTTGCTCCTCATTTTAAAGCTTGGCATGCACTTTGTCTTTCATCATTTCTTGTCATGATGCAGAAGGAGCCCTACAGATCATATGATTAGAATAGCAAGATATCTCTCCCCTTACATAGAGTTTCTTAATGAGGCATGGGAAGGGGAGTGTCTTCCTACCATTCTCATTCTCCTTGTAATGCTTCTTTATTTTAATAAAGATGAGTTGCGGTAAGTTAAATGGAAAATTTCCACTTAGAGTGGCACATGCCTTGGTGGAGAAGACTATGACTTTGCCTGGCCTCATCATTGGATTGACCTGATAGGCTACAATCTTGAAGTATGCTTACTTCACCTTAGTGAGGGCACTGTACACCTTACAGTTCACTCCATAACATTAGTCAATCTATTCTTTCTTATCTTTTGGATCCACTTGCATAGATATCTTTGCTAATTTTGCCTCAATGTTGGGCAGTCTAAGGGTCTTTGCAGTTACTTCAATTGAGTAGGAGATTATGATGTCCTTGATTTTATTATGGCATTGCCTTATTAGTTGTTCTAGATGAGGTTAGTTTTTCTCATGTAGCATTTCCCATTGTTGGAAAGAATAAGCCACAGTGAAAAGCCTTGGAGTTGTATTTTGATCTCTTCTAGTGCAAGTTCTAGGAACACTTTGCAATGCAGCTCCTAAAGGATGGAGCTTTGAATTTCCTTGATGCAAACCTTCTCCAGGTAAGCCTTAGTGAGTGTAACCTTAAGATTTGGTTGTGATCTTTAGATATCATCTTGCCTAGATTGTTCTATTTTTGCTATTGGAATTTGGCAAATCGATTCCACCTCAAGGTCCTTGTGTGGGGGCCTAGTAGCATGGGTAGCCTCAATTGCTTACTCTTGGGGTTGTTGTTGGCTTCTTCCATCACATGGTCACTTTTCCCTAGGCTATGGTGATCTTCTTGCTTGTAGGCCTAGCTTAAGTGTCATCTGCGATCATAAACATAACCTAGGGTTAGTTTCTTAGGCATAATATTGTTTTCTTTGGATACATTTTTTTGTTCAATTGGGTTATGTTTTTTGGTCAAATGTTTAGATTTTATTGTTAAGTCCTTATTTAGTGATTGTAGGCATATAATATTATTTTATTCATACTTTCACGAAGGTTAATTGTTAATATTAACTCTTTTGATCATTAATTTAATATTATTTTAACATCTTATTCATGAAAAGTTGAAAACTTTTCTAAAAAAATTTCTATAAAAACATAGTGTTTAAAGCTTCCATGATGTAAAGAGTACCTTTGGTAGCTTGAGGATCAAAGAATAGGTGAAAAGGGTTAAATGGATAGGAAGTTATATCTTTTGGAAGGTTCTTATCTCTAAAAAATTGCAAAAAATCCTCTTACATTTGTGAGAAAATGTAAAAAATGAGCTAAGTATCATACATATTTATAGGATTTTTATGTTGCATGACAGAAATGCATTGATAGGGTTGCATTGACTAATCTCATTGCATCAATGAGGATTTTTCACTTAAAATATTGAGGAATTTTGAATGAGTTTGGGGGTCAAAAAAAGAGCCAAATGGAAGTTAAAAAGCTAGAAAATCATATTAATAAACTAACTAATTAAGGATATGGTTCAAGAAATTGAAGCAATTCAAGCATGTGGGATGAGTTATTGGAGGATGTTTCTTATGCCAAATTCAAGTAAAAACTAGATGTTGTAAGTTATCAAGATGATTGAAATTGCAACAAGGCCTATGCTTAGGGATTTAAACTTGAAAAAAAAACAAAAGATATGCAAGTGGATCCTTCCTAGAGTAGGCTTATGCCTCATATGTCCTTGCATAACCTCATTACTAGGAGTGTGTAGGAACTTAGGATGATGAATGATTGCTTTAAGTTAGACTCCATATCCATGTTAGGGATTGTCTAAGGATTATGCAAACTATAAAACAAAACCATCAATTTACCATGACATGAGGGAGTGAGGTAAGAGAAAATGAAGTGTGAATGTTATAGAAAAAAAGGTAGATGATTAATTCACATCATGGTCACATAAGATTCATAGTGAAATTTGGGATTAAGATGATCTGATATTAGTTTGTTTCAGATCTAGATCAAGCCCATTTCAATTATAGTGATCTTGCATTAATGTATTCGTGATCTCCTATCATCAAGAGCCTACAACAATTGATGAGACGTGACATGCATAGTGCCGCGATATCGCATCCCATGCGATATCGCATACGCGATATCGCGTCTTTCCCTGCGATATCGCATACGCGATATCGTGGTCCGCCGCCATATCAATAAATAAGAGGCAGCACTCCCTTCATTTCCCAATCCTGGCTAGAAGTAGCAAAGCTCTGGCAGTTTGAACACTCCAGAGTTAGATTAATTTCCCATGTGCCCGCAGTAGGAGTCCTAGAGTGAACGGCTCTTTATTCGAGCAACTTTGTAACCTGAACACAAGTTGTGTACGGCAATAAAGACGAACTTGATTGGATAAACCTTGCAGTACATGGTTTTA
>MNCI01003467.1:279126-294083 GCA_015680685.1 Gnetum montanum | reverse complement strand
ACGGTCAAGACTTTAACTCTTGTTCCAAAGGACATTCCCTAAGCCTTCGGACTCCTTGAATGTGGGATTGTCAGGGCATTAAGGGCATGAGCCTGCTTTGGGGAGGACCCACTAACATTCCTATTTGGAACATTAGTTAACTTCTTTTCCTTAACATTTTGCAATTAATTTTCTTTTTGTTCATTTCCATCTTGACATCCATTTCACTGATGCCCTAGTTGTCCCTTTTCACCTATCTTTCTTACTCCTTTTCTTTCTCCATTCTAATGCTACCGGAGGTTCGCGATTAGTCATGGGGGTACGGGGCCTATTTTTTCGATTTTTCTCCTATGCCCTGGATTTTTTCATTTTTCTCCTTAACCCCTACACCTTCGGTAGTCATCATCTACATCTTCCCAGATCCATATCAGCCATACCACAATCTAGGAAATGAACCTAAACAGAAGCAAGGTATTAGCTACTTAATGGTTCAATTACCCTTGCTAATATATGATTGTGTTGTGTGTGCAGATGGCAATCATACAACAACGGAATGGATCTGGAGCAAACACTTTGGAGCAGCACTGAAGTAGCTATGCAAGGAGTAGAATGTATAATGCGCTTATGGATGGACAACGGAAGGCGCAATCTAGGCATTGGCAGCAACAAGACTCTTCTCTCTTCTTCTCTTCTATTTTCTCTCCTCTTTTCTCTCAGCTGCCAAATGTGGCCTGATGTCATTGTAATAAGGTGTTCACCATTGTTGTCATGAACACCAGTTTTGTCAAGTCTTGTAATAAAGACTGTTCACATGTCACCCCATTAGTTTCATTCCCCTCAATAATCCCATACCTACCTGATATCATTGTAAGGAACTCGAGGATGAGTTTTCATTCAGTCATGGGGGTATGATGAGACGCGACATGCATAGTGCCGCGATATTGCGGCCACCGCGATATCACGTCTTTCCCTGCGATATCGCGTATGCGATATCGCGGTCCGCCACCATATCTATAAATAAGAGGTGGCACTCCCTTCATTTCCCAATCCTGGCTAGAAGTAGCGAAGCTCTGGCAGTTTGAACACTCCATAGTTAGATTAATTTCCCATGTGTCTGCAGTAGGAGTCCTAGAGTGAACAGCTCTTTATTCGAGCAACTTTGTAACCTGAACACAAGTTGTGTACGGAAATAAAGATGAACTTGATTGGATAAACCTTGCAGTACATGGTTTTAATTATTGTTATTTAGTGCTTTCCTAGTGCGCACGAGTACGACTTGATTACGAGCATCTACAGATGTGTACGGCTAATCAAGGAATCGGCTACTCATTNGAATCAGCTGCTTATCACACTTAGGCTAAATAGGTGCCTCAGTACGACCACTTCGAGCACTTGCGTTACGTGTGGTGATCCCAGTAACGATTAGCGTTTGGTAGCCATAGTTGCATGGTTCAGGGTGTGTACGGTAAGTGGGAATAGATGCTGACGCTAGTTAATTTAGACTTTGGACATTAGTTAAGAGTTAGTTAGTTTCTCAACCATTTCCCTCATAGCTTAGGAGATAAACTGAAAAATACCAAAAAAATCATATACCTTAGACTTGCTTAACCATACACCGTGACACATACAAGCAAGCCTGGGAAGAAAACAAATGATTAACCCCAAGTGTTTCTTGTGGCGTTAAGGCATTTAGTCTGCGGAGTTTGACCGGATCATGCGTACACGCTGGTATTCATATGGTTGAGTGTAGGGGTACCTCGCCACTCATCAACAACCATGAGAAACAATCATCACTTGAAAAAAATAAGAAAATAGAAGAAGGAAGTAGGTAGGGCCTTAGTTATAGGGGTGCCTTCAGGCATGGATAACATGTCTTTCTAGCCCCATAACCAGTGCTTGTAGCCCATGAGATTATCAAAGGAATGTGCTTTGAATTCTTGTTTTTATACAAGAACCACACCATATAGAGACATTCTTCTTTTTATGATCAATAGTAGGAGTGATGATATACCATTGAGAAGCCACAAAACTGAAGAAGAAAGTTGAGAAAAGAACATAATGAATCTCCTTAAGATTACATCCTTTTCCATTCCCACTTGGTCCTTTTCTAGTTTGTTGGGTAACAAGATCACATGTTACTTTTAGTTTTAATGTGAAAGACCCCTCATGTTTTCATGATGTAGACTTCACATGGAATAGATGAAATGGGTGAATGTTGTGAAGTTACTACTTGATATCACCAAAAAACTGACAGACTATTAGTAAAGAACATAATCCAAGGACAAAGTTGGCCTTTTTTTTATCAATCATAACTTTTATAGCTACATCCACCATTTTCAAAATTTTCAATAGCCATGGAACAAAATTGGTGATTTCAAGTAAGACTAAATAAAAGTAATAAAAAAATTAAAATATATATAATAATTAGCAAAATAAAAAGAAAATGGAAAACATTTAAAGAACAATGCAAAATAAAAATAAAAAAATTTATTTTTCCTCGTTAAAATGTTATGGTAGATAAGTATCTCCTCCATGACTAAGTTGGAAGAGGAAGATTTTAAAAGTGGATCAAGCTTATTCTTGGTCAGAGGTGTTAATGTTGTGGTCGGTTACTTGGAAGTCAAAGATTGATTTAAGTTGTTGGATGTTGACTAGCATGTGCTTTTGAGAGCTTGTTG
The DNA here is from genome assembly GCA_015680685.1 of Gnetum montanum. Taxonomy (NCBI): domain Eukaryota; kingdom Viridiplantae; phylum Streptophyta; class Gnetopsida; order Gnetales; family Gnetaceae; genus Gnetum; species Gnetum montanum. Next base: position 291,426 of record MNCI01003467.1, on the reverse strand, counting down.
GGTGATAAATTATCATAGCCCTAGAAGGAAAATTTGAGTAGATGATGTAAGGTCTTTTTCATAATATCTAGAACTTAGTTCATTATGGTACATGCATCATATTCTAATAAAGGTTTGAATGTAACTTTCCTAATCTGTGCATCATGACGTTGTTTATTTTGTGCCTTGTGCACTTCATTCATCATTAGAGCTACTCTTTAGTTTTTATCTAGCATGCTAAGTGTCATGAGTTGTTGTTTTTGTGTTAAGTTAATGTCTAAGTTAAGTTTGTAGGTAGTTGTGAGTTTACAGTGCTTAGTTTGAATTGGAAGTTTGGGTAACTTTCCATATACTAACTCATAGGGAGAGTAGCCTATAGGAAGTTTCTATGTTGCATGATATGCCTAAAGGGAACCATTAAGTTTGGTACTCTAATCTTTCCTATATCTACTAATAGTTCACATTAGAATTTAGGTTATCTTCTTATTGGTTACCTTTGCTTCATTATTGGCTTGGGGGTGATAGGGTGTTGCAAGTTTATATTGCACTTGTAAGCATTGCATTAACTTATGAAAGATAGCACTTGTGAAATGTGTTTCATTATTAGAAATTATTACTCTAGGCATACCTACCTTGTTTGCCACCTATTGTTGAAAGAAGCAAGTTGTAGTAGTAGAAGTACAGTAAGAAATGGTTGCAACATCAGTCCACTTGATATAGCAGTTAATCACAATAATAATGTATGGCTTCTTATTGGACATGGAAGTGATGCATCCTATGAAGTAAATTCCCCAAAGATTGAAAGGCTTTAGTGGTTGAACTTACTATTGGGACCCTTCCATTCTAGTTGTCATTCCTCCATCTCATTGACACTTCTTGCAAGAATGGTAGAAATGATGAATGTCCTAGAAGATTGTTGGCAAAAAGTATTCTACCATTAGGATCTTTATAGTTATCCTTCTTTCTACATAGTGGTCCCCACAAGGATCCTTACGAGAATCTTGGAGGAGTCTTAGTTGATCTACATTAGGCACACACCATCATACCAAGTCATCGACATAAACCTTATAGAGGTTATCCTTAATTTCTATGTAGTGTTTGACCTAGTAAAGAAACCATTGTTTCTTCCTATGATTCCATTTAGTAGGAGTATCCTATATGAGTAGATATGAGAAGAACTCATCATGCCAATTTGTGATCCTTGATGCATGAACTTTGATTACCTTAGCAAAGAAAAGTTCATTTGGAAATTAATTGGATAAGGGCTCTTTATCATCATTGCTATCCCATCTTAATTGATGAGTAGCGAGGTGCCCCTATGTCCAACTGTATAAATCACTAAGGCATTCACACGTGATCCAGTCAAATTTCATAGACCTATAGTTCTCCAGTGCACTAGTTCCTATAGGAAGTGAAATGGGTATTAAGAATGTTTGTTGTCTTCCCAACTACACTCATGAAGCTCATGGATATGGTTTAAGTGTAATTGAGGTACATGATTTTCATCATTTTATGTTTTATAAGTTTAATTACCTACAACAATAATGAAAGGTAGAGTAATCTAGGATCTAATTTATCTATTGCCTAGCTAGCCTAACACAAGTACTCGTCCCACTTTTCTGAACACATCTTGAACACATATAGTACGGTTGGGCTACCAAATGTTAAGCATTGCTAGGTTACCAAGCACTATATGTATGCTTGAAGTGCTTGTGCTTGTGTTCATTAACAACTAGAAATTAATTGCTTAATTTAAATGCGTAAAGTAAAGTGCATTAAAGAAAAAATTAATCTATTCTTAGTGGTACAAGGATTGTTGAAAGAGTTCATTTTTATTCCTGTCACACTACTATGCTTAGGTACATCAGTGTTTGAACAAAGATTCATACACAATTAGACTCTTGCTATGGGTACTCAGAAAATATTCTAAATCTAGAGGAAACAAATTGCAAGAGCTTCACTAACTATGACAAAAATTGATATAAAAATTATGAGCCTAAGAGCTATATTTATAGGCTGGTGTATACCCTACAACATCAGATATCTAACATTGCATCTTGGCTTTGACATTGGATACCCAATGTTAAGGCTTTGATGTGAGATACTCAATGTTAGAGTAGATGAAAAATGTGATTCATCATATCCCCATGACTAAATGAAAAATCATCCTTGAGTGAAGAAGAGGAGGAACAAGTTCCTTACAAAATATTGAAAAGGTATGGGGTTATTGACTAACATATAAATTGATTCAAATGAAATAGAAAGACTCTGAGTGTTCAAGTGTATAGAGTTACAATCTTTATAAAATTGGTGGTTCATGATAAGAGAAGTGAACACCCTAGATAAAACTAACATCCAATGCCTCTTGGCAGTTGAAGAGTAAGAGAGAAGATCCCATGGTCATGAATGATCCTGATCATGTGGTACTACTGCATCATCCTTGGTGAAGATAGTCTTACTTCCAGTCCATGCTTCCCACTACAATCATAAAAAAATTATGAATTAGTATGCCATATGTAACACAGAGCTAGTAAGTACCTTGTCTTGTTAGTGGTTACACTCATCTAGGTTGTGATTGTCGTGGATTGATTCCTTTAGTAGTGTTAGTGGGAAGGCTAAAAACTAGGGTAAAATAGATAAGTGGTCCATGAAATTTGAAAAATTTTTACACAAGAAAATATTTGAAGAGGGTGTAAGAATTCGCAACAATGAAAAGAAAAGTTCACTAAAAAAGCTTGTGAAGATGTGCACAATTGGATGTCACTGATGAGGCAAAAAAAAGAATTTGATTGTAAGAGTGTCGAAGGGTAAAGAACTTAACTAATCCAACCAAAAGATATGTAAGTGGGTCCTCCTCAAAGTAGGCATAGGCCTTTCATGTCCTTGCATGACTTCAAACCAAAGATTCCATAGGCTCCATGGATGATTAATGGTTATGGAAGGCTAAGTACAAAAAATTGGAAGAAAATACCTAAGAATTCTGACACATGAAACTAGGATATCAAACAAGAACATGAAACCAGCAGTGAGGTGAGACATGGAAATCATAGATGGATGAGAAAGAAAGTGGGATGAAATTCCTGATTAAGGTCACATGAAGTCCCTTGTAAATTTTATGGTTAAATGACTTGATAGGATCCATCATTAGTTTAGATGAAAAACAACCACATTCAGTGACTTCACATCACCATTCTAAGACTAGTTCATCCCCCTGAAACAGAAGAGTGCTTCCACAGAATAACCACTATTCCTTATTCAAGAAGAAAAGAGAAGTAGGAAGTGAGAAAGGACCTTAGTTAGAGGGGACCTTCAAGCATGGGTAACATGTCTTTCTAGTTCATAACTAGTGCTTGTAGCCCATTTATTATGTCTAAAGGGTGTGCTCTAAATTTCCATATTTTTATTTTTTTTTGAAATGGAAACCACACCATGCAAAGACACATGCATTTATTTTGTCTAAGGGGTGTGCTTTGAATTACCATCATTTTTTTGGATGAGAACCACACCATGCAAAGACTTATTCAGGTTCCTTTTATTGGTTGATATGGAATGGTAAGAAATCCATGAAAACACACATGCACCTAGGTAAATAGAAAGGAATAAAGAATACTGAACCTCCTTGAAGTCACACTCTATTCTAGCCTTTGAATCCTTTCCAATTTTAGAAACTACCAAAGTCACAAGTTCGTTAAAGTTTCATTAATGAAAAAGGGATTGCATGTGTCTAGAACAAAGAAAACCATAGAGTTTTTGGATGTATGGATGTTGTGGACTCATTTCTTGTTGCATAAAAAAGATCCATGTCCTAATCATCAATAAAAAAATTTAAAGCTAGAATTCAGATACCAACAATCAAATAACAGAATAGTGCATACCACCATCAAATAACGCATTACCACTGTACTTGGCACTTATTAACAAAAGGTTAGAAAAATAGAACAAAATAAAATAAAATAAATTATAAAAGACAGTGTAAAATTTTCAAGAAATAGCTAATGTACTAACAATGGTATAAAACAAAAATTAGAAAAGATTAATAATCATGAAAACAAGAAGATGCAAAATAAAGAATGTGTAAAACAAAGAATATGTAAAACAAAAAGATGTAAAATTGAGGAGCCACTTATATGATTAGCATGGGTGGCCATTGCCTCCATGATTAAGTTGAAAGGAGAAGATTTGAAATATGGAGCATGGTTGTCCATTCGATGAGGCATTTGTTGTATTAGTTAGCTTAGGCTCATGGAAAGGTTTGATTTGTTGTATGTTGACTAGCTATTTCTTGTCTAGGCTCTTAGGTTTGTTGAAAATCATGGCCCTAGAAGGAAAATTTTTAGATATATGATGTAAGGTCATTTCCACAATGTTTGGAACTTAGTTCGTTGAGGTATGTGTGTGGGGTTCTAGTAGAGAACCTTATCTTTTAGTAGAGAACCTTATCTTTTAGTTATTTATCAAGAAGCGAATGGCACTGTGGTTTGTGTGCACAAACATCTTATATCCAAGCACATAATGCCTGAACTTCTCTAGAGAAAACACCATTTCCATCAATTCTTTTTCTATGGTGGTGTAGTTTAGTTGTGCACCTACAATGCTTTAGCTAGTGTAGTGGATGTAGTATGGACATTTCTTATCATCCATTTGTGTAAGCATGGCTTCCAAGGAATAATTTGATGCATCTGTCATGATGTGGAAGGGTTTGGATCAATTAGGTACTTGTAGTATTGGAGATTCTACAAGTTTTTCTTTCAGATGTTGGAATGTTTTTTCACATTTCACAGTATAGACAAATGGAACATCTTTCTTTGTTAGTTCCACCAACGGCTTTGCAATCTTAGAGAAATTATCTATGAATCATTGGTAGTAGCCAATATGTCCAAGGAATGATTGAACACCTTTGATAGTTTTTGGCTGGTGGGTGATTGCTTGGATGATGTTTATTTTCTTAGGGTCTACCTCAATTCCTACTTGTGATATTCTATGCCCAAATACAATGCCTTCCTAGACCATTAATTGACCTTTTTACTAACTGAGCCACAAGATGGTTTCAACACATTGTTTTAGCACTTGCTTAAGGTAGTCTAAGGCTTTCTCAAATGTAGCTCCATAAGTGGAGAAATCATCCATGAAGACTTCCACACCACTACCAATTTTCTATTGAAAAATGCTTAAAACTAGATGTTGGAATGTAGTAGGAGCATTTTATAGACCAAATGGCATCTTGCAATATGCAAAAGTCACCCAAGGACTTGTGAATGTTATTTTCACCTAGTCCTTTGGTGCAATTTGAATTTGGTTATAGCCACTATAGCTATCTAGAAAACTATAGTAGCAATGCCTAGATATTGTGTCTAACACTTATCAACAAATGAAAATAGAAAATGGTCCTTGAATGTTGCCATATTTAGTAGCCAAAAATTAATGTAGACCTACCACTTGCCATCTTTCTTTGGCATAATCATGAGTGGACTAACCCACTCACTATTTTCAATGGGATAAATAAACCTTGCCTTGAGGAGTTGTTCAATTTCCTCCTTGATGATATGCTTTAGCTTGGCGTGCAATCACCTTTGTGGCTATCTCTTTGGCTTCATGGCCAGATCAATGTAGATGTGATGTTGGCATATCCTAGGATCAATCCTTGTGAGTTTAGGATATGACCAAGAAAAATATGCTAACCATTTTTGAACCACATTTAATATCACCTTTTTTTGTTCTAGAGCAACATTTGCACTGATTATGATTGTCTTTTCAGTTTTTAAAAACACATATTCCATTTTGGTTGGTAGCATTTTTAGTTCAAGGGGCTCTTAGAATTTTTAGGAATTTCCAACTCTTCCCAATAAGTATCATCATTTGCATCATTAGAGAGTTAGTGATGAACATGCTCTAGTTCATCCATGCTTGCAACATATGCACATGTCAGGCTCTGAGTTAGTTCCATGCAAAGTGTGCTACTTTCAGAATTAGTGGTTAGCCACTAGGTGCCCTCTTGTTTTGTGGCTATTGCGTATAGACACCTTTGAATTTCTACTTCTAGTACAGTCTGCTTGCATGTAGAGATAGATGCTTGTTTCATAGCCCAGAGTTTTTGCACTTAATTACACGTTGTATTGTTGTATGCGATGCATGGAAAATGCTTCTTCTTGATCTTTCTAAATGCATTTTCTTTAGATATTTCTAGGGAAAGACCTTTGATGCCCATTCTTGCATTAATGGTGCTAAGCCATGCCCTTCTCATGATGATTGGGAAATCCCCTTTGTAGTTCTCCACTTTGATCACTAGGAAATTAGTAGGATAGGACCACCCATAGATAGTGATCACAATGTCTTCCACTAGTCCCAATGGAATAGTGATGGATTGGTCTACCAATTTTAATATGATATTTATTTTCCTTAAAGGAGGTAGGCTTCATGTAGTATACATCTTATGAGAGATCAAGTTGACACTAGAACCTGAGTCAATAAGAGCTTTGCATGGTTCATTCCTAGAAAGCTACTAATAAATCAAAGGACTTATAGGATCTACTAACTTCTTGGCAAGGTTTCTAGCATGGATCCAATTAGATATGACATGAGTAAGCATAATAGTATGGATCCTAGGTGATGTTTGGTTTGAAGGAGGCTTGAAGGTATTTGAGATAGAGGAAGACAAAGGAACAAGGTTATCAACCATAGGTGTATTTGAGGGCTTAGGTGGACTACATGGTCAAATTAAAGGTCTTTTCTTTAATCAAGTGTCTAAACCACTCGGTTGATTAACTAGTTGTAGGTTAATGACCCTAGCAGCAATGGGTTATTATGGTTGAGCTGGTAGTTCACCTTGCATAGGTGGAGTAGCTGGTAACTGTGTAATTGAAGGAGGAAGATGTGCATGAATAGGAGGAGGATAAGGGTAAGAGGTGGTATCCCTCCTTGTATGTGGAGAATGTGTTTGGTAATTATCAGGAGGGTAGTAGTGAGATTTGAAAGTAGAAATGTGATTGGAGGAGTCATGTGGAGACAAGGGTTATTAAACGTAATACCGATATGGATTAGGTTGTCTGTAAGGGTATTGCTACCTTGGTGGTACTAGTTCCCATGATTGTGGTTGTTCCCACTATTGATACTACTCGTATGATTATAGTGGAGTTCCATTGGGATAATATTGCTATTGCTGGTGGAACTACCTAAAATTACCTTGAGGATAAGGTAATCTTTTGGATGTTTGCCTTTGTGTTAGTCATTAATTCAAAGCATACATCCCAGAGTCCTATAAATGTGACATTATGGGGCAACATCCCTTAGGATGTACATACTGGTAGATGTCACACCCATCATCATCATCTGATTCACTTTTCACAACTTGTTTTATTGTAGCAATCTTGCCCTTACCTTTTTGATAGGCATGTTTAACTTCCTTGCGCCTCTTGCACTCACGATCACTACCTTATTCTTTGAAAACTTCAGCAATTTTTAGGATAGCTTGAAATTTTCTATCCATGGAGTCCCATAACTAATCAACCTTAGCCATAATTTTAGATTAAAATTTTTGGAGTGGCAAGGTTTTCCTATTCACCACCTCATGAAGTGCAAATTCTTCCTCACTATCATAGAATTGAACCTTCCTTTTGCGAATGAAAGGATCACAGTTGTACTCTTCTGCACTTTCTCTCTTTTTTTTTAATTCACCCTCCTCTTTAGCTACTTGCTCAATTATTCTTTGTATTTGATGGGCACTTAATTTTGATAGTCGTCCTTGGGCATAGACACCAAGGTTTCTCCTCGTTTTTGATTGAACTCATCTACAATGTGGCAAAGTTGATCTAGTTGAGAATAATCATGGCCAGGACATTTGTGCATCAAGGAATAGTATTGGCCAATGGTAACATCCAGGGGTTCATATGTTCCTTTTTTCCATCCTTGGATTTTCCTTCTCAAGTTTGACACTCTAGAGTATGTTTGATATTTGCCATTAAACAATTTAAGCATGGTACTCCAATGTCTAATAGATTTTGGTTCTAAGGACCAATACCAATTTTTTACTTCTGTAATGAGTGTCTGTGGGAAGAAATTAAGCTTTTGCTACTCATTCTCTATGTTTTTCAAGGCACATGCATCTTGAAAAGCTTGGAGATGGTTTTGCAGATTAGAGTTATATGCCCCTTCAAATCTAGGGATATTGTTCATATCTAGCCTCTTGATCTGGTGATCTTTCAAGTACCTAGTTGGAATTTATACCACCTTTGTAATGTTTAGCATACTTCAAGTAGTAAGAAAAGGCTCATTGAGACCCTAATTTTAATACCTACAATGCCCTCTACTACCCCTTCGTTCATGGAAATGTGCCTCTCTTGAATGTTTGCACCCTTGATCTTGCCTTTCCTAATGATTTCTTCAATCATTTTGGTCCCATTGGTCATTTTGGTCACCTCCATCATGGTCTTACTTCCTGTGGTTGTGATTAGAGCTAGAAGAAGATGTAGATGATGATGATGACAAAGGTGAAGAGGAAGAAGGACTAGCACCATCATGATGCTTGCTACCACCTCTTTGGCAGTTGTGACCATGATCACAATCTTATTTCTTGTCTGCAACCTTACCTTGACTTGCCTCTCTGGATCCTTCTTTTTCATTAGATCCATTCTTACCCAAACCAGGATTGTGAATTGAGGACTACAAGTTTTTGTTTTTACCTTCATCACTGAAGTCAAAGAGAGGAATTTCACTGAATGGAAAACCTCTATAGAAGGATTCCGCATCATCATTTTGGTATAAATGGAATGGAGAATCATTAAATCCTTTTTCCTTTACAAATTCATGATGTTTTTCTAATTGGAAATCCTATAGATGTTGTGTCTTAGTGGGAAAATAATCTGTAGCATCACTATCTTGCACAACATGCTCAGCATGCCATTGTTGAAGACCCAGATGGATAAGCTTTTGGTAAAGCATTATAAGAACAGATTGATCAAGCAACAACACAACATTTCCCTTCATGTCACATCACTGTAGCTCATCCTAATGTAGGATGAAGGTGAAATTGGATACATACTCATCAGGATGAGCATATATCATTCAATATTGTTGAGGCTCTTGCTGATGAGTTTCATTAGACTTGGGTAGAGAAGCACTCTTGTGAGAATAAGAAATTTTCAATTAGATGATAAAAACATTGTGTGCTTGTAAATTTTTTTTGTAGTGATTGCAAAATATGATATGACTGTTAGGTTCATTCCAACGATTTTGAACGATTTCCACTAAATCCTAGATAGCGCACAAAACAACCAAAAGATCCTCGGCAACAACACCAATGATGAACAACAAGGTATCCCTATGTCCAACCATATGAATCACTAGGGAATTCACATGTGATCTAGTCAAATTCCATGGACCTATAGTTCTTTAGTTCACTAGTTCCTCTAGAAAGTGAGATGGATGTTGAGAATGTTCATGTTCTTCCCAACTACACTTGTGAAGCTTAAGGATATGGTTTAAGTGTAATTGAGGTGTAATATTTTTATCATTTTATGTTTTATAGGTTTAATCACCTACAAAAATAATGAAAGGTAGAGTAATCTAGGATTTAATTTATCTATTACCTAGCTAGCCTAACACAAGTACTTATCGCACTTTCCTAAACCCATATAGTGCTGCTGGACTACCAAATGTTAAGCATTGTTGGGTTACCAAGAACTATATGTATGCTTGAAGTCGTCATGTTTGTGTTCATTAACAATTGAAAATTAATTACTTAATTTAAATGCATTAAATTAAAGTTCATGAAAGTAAAGTGCATTAAAGAAAACATTAATCTATTCTTAGTGCTACAACGATTGTTGAAAGAGTTCATTTTTATTCTTGTCACACTATTGCACTCAGGTACATCAGTGTTTAAACAAAGATCTGTACATACTCAGACTCCTATTGTGGGCACTCAAAAAATAGTCGAACTCTAGAGGAAACAAATTACAAGAGTTTCACTAACTATGAAAAAAATTGATATGAAAATCATGAGCCCAAAAATTATATTTATAGGCTAGTGTATACCCTATGACATTGGATATCTGACATTGCATCTTGTGCATCATTACATTGCCTTGCATGCCTTGTGCTTGCATTCATGGTGCCACCATGCACCATGCCGCTATCTTGTCTTGTCCTATCCCACCCCACACCATAAGAAAAGAAAAGAAAAAATAAAAAATGTGCCTACGTACCACATGCCTCCATGGCTCCTTGATGAGCAACAAGGTACTACTATGTCCAACCATATGAATCACAGGTGTTCACATGTGATTTAGTTGAATTCTGAAAACTTTAATTACCAAGTACACTAGAGCTAAATGGTGAGTCCATGTTGTTTATTTGTTGTCTTCCCAATCTCACTTGTGAAATGCAAGTGTATGGTTAAGTGTGATTGAGGCATAAGATTTTTATCATTTTATGTTTTATCAATTTGATCACCTAAAATAATAATGAAAGTGAGAGTAATTAATGCTAAGTGAACTATTTTCTAATCTATCCTAATACAAGTAACCATCCCCACTTCCTAGACACATCCTGAACTTCATGTAAACACTGCTAGGTTGTCAAATGCTAATCGTTTTTGAGCTACCAAGCATCACACGTATGTTTGAAGGGGTTATGCTTATGTATTTTAATCGATTTCTTAAGTAAGAAAATTTAATTACTAAATGAATAATGTTAAATGTAAACTATGTGAAATCATAATGAATAAATGCATAAAGAAAGAAAGTCTCAAGTGCTACAAGGATGAATCAAAGAGCTTGTCTTTATTGCCAACACAATGGTGTGTTTAGGTATATGAATGCTTGAATAAAGATACGATTACACTTAGACCTCCTACTATAGGCACTTGGAAAATATTCTAACTCTTAAATGAACAAACTACAAGAATTTTGCTACTTGACTTCAAAACAACTACTCCTAAATTGTGTGCCTAAGAACTGTATTTATAAGCTTGGGAGTACCCTGCAATATCGCATGCCTGATATTGCATCTTGGGTAGCAATATCACGTACTCGATATTGTGTTCCTAATATCGGGACTCATGTAAAACATAAGTCATCATACCCCCATGACTAAATAAAAACTCTTCCTTGAGTGAAGAAGAAGAGGAACAAGTCCCTTACAAAATATATTAGGAGGTATGGAATGTTTGACTAATATGCAGAGTGACATAGAGGAAACAAAAAAATATAGAAATGCCCAAGCATACATCATTATAATTGTGTACAAAATTGGGTGTTCATGACAATAGGAAAGAACACCCTTAGATCCAATGGACATCCAACCCATCTTGGTAATACAAGAATGAGGGAGAGGTTTAAGAAATCTAGCAATCATGAACAATCTCCTGTGAGTGATATTATTGCATCATCCTTGGTGAAGATAGTTTTGCTTCTAGTCTATGCACCCCACTGCAATTACAAGAAAATCAAGAATTAGTATATAAAGTGTAACACATAGCAGTTGAATACCTTGTCTTGTTAGTGATTTTATCTAATTAAATTATTATTGTGATAAATTGGTTGTTTGATAATGTTAGTGGGAAGTTTGAAAAATGGGTTAAGGAAGAGAAGAGATCCATAAAATTCAGAAAAAGCTTAACACAAAGAATATTGAATAGTGGCTATGGAAATTTACAACAATAAAAAGGAAGTATTCACTAAAATTAGTTGTGAAGATGCGCACAATTAGATGGCATTAATGGAGTAAATAAAAAGAATTCGATTGTAAAGATGTCGAAGGTAAAAGAACTGAACTTAACCAAACCAAAAGATATACAAGTGGGTCCTCCTCAAAGTAGGCATAGGCCTTTTATGCCCTTTCATAACTTAAAGCCAAGGAGTCCTTGGGAACTGTGGATGATTAATGGTTATGGAAGGTTAAGTACAAAAACCCAGAAGTAACTGATTGAGAATCCCGATACATCAAACTAAAACATCGAATCAAAACGTAAAATTGGCAGTGAGGTGAGGCATGAAAAGCATAGATGGATAAGAGAGAGAATGGAATGGAGTTCCTAATTATGGTCACATAACGTTCCTTGTGGAGTTTATGATTAAATGACTCAGTAGGATCCATCCTTAGTCTAGACCAAAACTAACCACTTTCAGTGACTTTGCATTGACATTCTAAGAATAGTCCATGCCTTGAGACACAAGAATGTTTCCACAAAATAACCACTATTCCAAATTGGAGAAGAAGTAGAAAGTGAGAAAGGGCCTTAGTTAGAGACAAGACAAGTCCCATAACCAATGCTTGTAGCCCTTTTATTTGGTCTAAGGGGTGTGCTTTGAATTTCCATATTAATTT
>MNCI01003467.1:265563-279099 GCA_015680685.1 Gnetum montanum | reverse complement strand
ATATAATGGAAACCACACCATGCAAGGACTTATTTGACTTCTTGTTTTGGAATGACATAGAATGGTGAGGAGTTCATGAGAACACCCCCGCATATAGGAAATAGAAAAGCACAAAAAATACCACATCCCTTTGAAGCCACACCCTATCTGAAGCTTTGATTCCTTCCCAAGTCTAGATACTACATAAGTCACAAATTTATTAAGGTTGTATTAATGAAAAGAAAAGGATTACACATTTCCAAAACAAGGAAAACCATAGAGTGTGTGGATAAGTAGATGATGTGGACTCACTACCTGTTACATGAGAGAAAACCATATCCTAGTTATCAGTAATGACATTCAAAGTCAGAAATTAGACATTAACAATCAAATCACAAATGATACATCTACCATTGAGTAGCACATTACCATTGTACCTAGCACCTTATTAGCAAAAAGAGTAGAGAATTACACAAAACATAAGAAAATATAAAAGAAAGTAAAAGAGTATTCAAAAAATATTAAATGTACTAATGATGGTATAAAAAAAACCTTAGAAAAGATCATTAACCTGAAAAAAATATGTAAAACAAATAATATGAAAACAAAAAGTTGTACAACAAAAAAAATGTATAAAAAAAAGTTGAAAGAATAAGGAGCTACTTAAATGTTAGTATGGATAGCCATCTCCCCCATGACTAAGTTTGACGGAGAAGAACTGAGAGATTGAGCATGGTTGTCCATCTGGTGAGGTGTTTGTTGAGTTGGTTGGCTTGGGCTCATGAAAAGGTTTTAGTTGTTGGATGTTGACTAATTGCTTCTTGTTTGGGCTATCGGGTTTATATATAATCATTGCCCTAGATGGAGAAGTATCTTTTATAATGTAAGGTCCTTCCCAAAACATTTGAAACTTGGTTTGTTGAGGTATGTGTGCAGGATTCCAGTAGAGAACCTTATCTCCTGGTTGAAACTTGACTTTCCTTATTTTGAGATCATGGTATTTCTTGTTGAATGCCTTATATATTTTGTTAGATGATAGGGCCATTAATCAATTTTCATCTAGCTAGTTGAGGTTCATTAATCTTTCCTTTTATGCTAGACTTAGATCCATGTCAAGATCACAGGCTATAGAGAGTGTATGAAGCTTAGATTGAATGGGTAGTATTGGTAATTTTTTGTACATGAGCTCATAGGTAGAATAACCAATGGGAAGCTTCCATGCAAAGTGATAGGCCAAAAGGGCATTGTTTAATTTGGTGCTCTAATCCCTTTAGTAGTTGCTAATAGTGCATGTTAAAATTTTTATAATCTCCTGATTAGTAACTTTAGCTTGACCATTTGCTTGAGGATGATAAGGTGTTCTGAGTTTGTGCTCATCCCCCAAGCGTTGCATAAGCTTTCAGAAAGTGGCACCTATGAAATAAGTTCCATTGTCAAATTAATGCATGAGGCATACCAAACCTATTTATGATGTTCTATTGTACAAACTGAGTAGCAATAGTGGATGTACAATTGATGACAGCTGTTGGTTTTGCCCACTTAGTACAATAGTTAACCACAATTATTATATACACCTTTCCATTTGACATAGGCATGATGGGACCCATAAAGTCAATGCCCCAAATATCAAATGGCTTGAGAGGTTGAATCCATTGTTGTGGCCCCTCCATTCAGGCTATCATTCCACCATCTCTCTGACAACAATCACAAGCACACACAAACTAGTGTGCATCTCTAAAGATTATTGGCTAGTAATATCCTGCCATGAGGATTTTTAGNAACTAGTGTGCATCTCTAAAGATTATTGGCTAGTAATATCCTGCCATGAGGATTTTTAGGATCATGCATCTCCTAGCATAATGGCCCCCACAAGGGCCTTCGTGAGCATCCTAGAGAATGTGTAGTTGATCTGTGTTAGGGACACACCAGCGTACTAGGTAGTTGGAGCATACTTTGTAAAGGTTCTTGTTGATTTCCATGAAATGTTTAACCTGGTGGAGAAACTATTGTTTCTTCTAGTTGTCTAGCCCTTGTGGTAGTTTTGCTTGAGAAGATAAGTAAGAATGGTGTTTTACCATCTTGGTTCATTGTACATTTATGCATTAATAGCCGCTAAAAAGAGATATTCATTAGGAAATTGATCAGATAAGGCGCTTTCTTTCTCTTTGTCATCCTATCTTAGTCATGATAAGTGGTCAGTGACCACATTTTTCACATCCTTTCAATCTAAAATTGTAAGATCAAACTCTTGAAAAATCATGAGCTATCATATGACATAGGTTCTCATCATTAGTTTATTCATTAAAAATTGGATGGCACTATGATTTGTATGCACAAACACTTTATAACCAAGTACATAGTGCTTGAACTTTTCTAAGGCAAACACCACCATCATCAACTCTTTTTCCATAGTGATGTAGTTTAGCTATGCACCTATGATACTTTGTCTTGCATAGTGAATGTAATATGAACATTTTTGATCATCCAGCTATATAAGCACTGCCCCCAATGCATAATTTAATGCATCGATCATCACATGGAATGGCTTGGACCAATTAGGTGCTTGTAGAATTTGGGTCTCAACAAGCTTCTACTTCAATTTTTGAAATGCTATTTCACATGCAGGGGTCTAGACAAATGGTGCATCTTTCCTTGTTAATTCAACTAATGGCTTGACAATTTTAGAAAAGTCCTCAATGAAGCACCGGTAGTAGCCAATATGACTGCAGTTCTTTAACCATTTCTGGTTGATGGGCTATTCCTTAAATGACCCTTATCTTTTAGGGTCCACCTCGATTCCTACTTTTGAGATATGGTGCCCAAGGCTATGCCTTCTTGGACCATAAGATGGCTCTTTTGCTAATTGAGCTGGAGGTTTGTTTCAACATATCTCCTCAACACCTGCTCAAGACTATCTAGTGCTTATTCGAACATAGCTCCATAAGTAGAAAAGTCATGCATGAAGACTTCTACCCTGCTACCAATCTAATGTTGGAAAATGCTAAGGACTAATTGTTGAAATGTAGCTGGGGCATTACATAGACTGAATGGCATTTGACGGTAAGAAAAAGTCCTCTAAGAACTTATGAAGGTTGTCTTCGCTTGGTCCTCTGGTGCAATATGGATTTGGTTATAGCCACTATAACCATCTAGAAAGCTATAGTAGTTGTGCCCAGAAATGGTGTCTAGCACTTGGTTAACAAAAGACAATGGAAAATGATCTTTGAAAGTTGCCATATTGAGCAGCCAGAAGTCAATGCACACCTACCATTTCCTTTTTTCTTGGGCACGATCATGAGTGGACTAACCCACTTACTATTTGAAATAGGGTATATGAATCCTACCTTGAGGAGTTGCTCAATCTCCTATTTGAAAATCTACTTTAATTTAGGATTAAATCATTACTTCAGTTGTTGTTTTGGCTTAACAGTAGGGTCAGTAATATTTGGTCTTGGTATATTCTTGGATTTATTCCTGTGAGCTCAAAATATGACCAAGAAAAGACTACTGACCATTTTTCCACAACATTCATGAACATATTCTTTTGTCACATAGTAATTCTGGTATTAATAATGACCAACCTTTTATCTTTTAAAAACACATACTCCATTCTAGTCGATAGTGTCTTTAATTCAAGGGATTCTTGTTTGAAATTTTCAGGAATCTCCAACTCTTCCTAATTGATCTCATCATTTACTCCATTGGAGAGCTAGTGATGGAATTGCTTGAGTTCATCCATACTTGCAACATAATCACATGTTAGGCCCTTAGTAGGTTCCATGCACAATGTACTACTACTAGAATTAGCTATCAACCACTGGGTGCCTTCTTGTTTTGTGGCTACTGTGTACAAACATCTTTGGATTTTAGCTTTTGGTGCACATTGCTTACATGCAGAGATAGATGTTTGCTTCATTGACCATAGCTTCTACACACAATGGCACCCTGAATCATTGTACACAATACATGTAATCCTCTTCTTCTCGATCTTCCCACATTCATTTTTTTTGGATATCTCTTAGGAAAGATCTCTAATGTCCATTTTGGCATCAATAGTACTTAACCATGCCCTTTCCATAATAATTGGGAAAGTCCCCCTTATAGTTCTCCACCTTGATTACTAGGAAGTTGGCAGGATATGACCACTCACAAATGGTGGTCTCGATGTCTTCTACTAGTCCTAATGGAATAGTGATGGACTAGTCTACCAACTCTAGCCTGATGTTGCTCTTCTTCAAGGGAGGAAGGTTCCACGTCATGTACATCTCATGTAAGGTTAAATTAACACCAGAACCAGAGTCAAGAAGAGCTTTATAAGGCTCATTCCTAGCAATTTGCAAATATACTAAGGAAATCCTAGGATTAGCTAACTTCCTAGGTAGGTTACTAGCTTGAATCCAATCAAATGTAGCATGGGTCAACATCATGATATGGATTTAAGAGGGATTTTGGTTTGAAAGGGACTTGGATAAAGGTGAGGTAGAGGAAGGTGGAGGAGCAAGGCTACTAATCACTGGTGTGGCTAAGGGCTTTGGTGGACTACAAGGTTGGAAGAAGGGTCTTTTCTTTGATCATGGTTTTGACCCACTTGGTTGGTTAACTAGTTGTAGATTAACCACCCTCGTAGTGTTTCTTTGTTGTGGTTGGATAGGTAATTCACCCTACATGAATGTAGTAGGTGGTAGCTGTGTAGGAGGTGGAGGAGTAGGTGTAGGAATAGGAGGAGCATAAGGATAGTAGGTGGAATCCCTCCTTGCATATGGTAGTTGGTAAAATTTAGGATGGTAGTGGTGAGGTTGGTAAGTAGCAACATGCCTAGAAGAGTCCCATGGAGATGAAGGTTACTAAACATAATAACCATAGGGATTTGGTTACCAGTAGGGGTATTTTTGTCTTTGAGGCACCAACACCCACAATTTTGGTTGCTACCATTGCTAGTACAATTCATAGGATTACAGTGGAGTTCCACTTAGATAATCCTACTATGGTAGTTGGAATTATCAAGAGTCACCTTGTGGATAAGGTAATCTTTTGGGTTGTTGCCTTTGTGCAAGTTGTGGATGTCAGGCATACACCCTAGATTCCTACAAGTGTGACACAATTGGATAGCATTTCTTAGGATGTTCATACTGGCAAATGTCACACCTACCATCATCATCTAATTCACTATCTATAACCATCTCTATTACATCCATCTTATCCTTACCCTTGGATATGGCACGTTGATCTTCCTTATGTCTCTGGTGCTCACGCTCATTACTTTGTTCCTTGGGCTCTTCAAAAATTTTTAAAACAGCTTGAAACTTATTGTCCATGGAGTCCCATAATTAGTTAACCTTAGCTACAATTTCACACTACAATTTCTAAAGTGGCAAGGTTTTCTGATTAGCCACCTCATCTCTGGTTAACTCATCTTGGTTGTCACAAAATCAAACCCTCCTTTTTTGAATGGAAGGATCCCTATTGTATTCTTTGAACTTTCTCACTTTCTCCATTCTCCCTCCTCCCTAGTTACTTGCTTAATTAACTTTTAGATCTAATAGGCACTTAACTCTGTTAGTCTCCCTTGAGTATAGACATAAAGGGTTTTCCTTATTTCGGATCACAACCCATTTATAATATGGTGGAGTTGATTAAGTTGAGAATATCCATGGCTGGGATACTTATGCAACAAAGAGTAGTATTAGCCAATAGTAGCATCCAAGGGTTCATGATTTTCTTATTTCCACCCTTGGATTTGCTTCCTCAGATTAGACACTTGGGAGTACATTTGATATTTGTCACTAAACAATTGTAACATCATAATCCACCACTTGATTGATTCCGGTTCCAAGGACTAGTACCAATTTTTTTCTTCCTTAATGAGTTTCCTTGGAAATAATTTTAACTTCTACCAATCATTCTCAATATTCTACAAGGCACATGCATCTTGGAAGGCCTAGAGATGGTTTTGCGAATTAGTGTTATAGCCTCCTTCAAACTAAGGGATGTTGTTCATGTTCAACCTCTTTATTTTGCTATCCTTTACATGCCTTGTTGGAATCCTCATGGCCTCTACAATGTTTAACATGTTTTGACTAGCAAGTAGAGGTTTATCAATGCCATAGTTATGGTGCCTATGATGTTTTCTACCAACCCTTCTTTCATGGTGATGGATCTCTTTGGATCACCCACACCTTTGATCGCAACTGTCTTGATAGTCCCTTTTGTTGTTTTGGTCCCATCGGTCACCTCTATCATGGTCATGCCCTCTACGACCATGATTTGAGATAGATGAAGAAGAAGAAGATGATGAAGGGGAAGAGGAAGGAGGACTTGCATCGTGCCGATGCCTACCACCTTCCCTTCAATGATCACAACCATGATCGCAATCATGACTTCCATTTGCCTTATTATCATGAATTGCTTCTCCAAATCCATTTTTGTCATTAGATCCTTTCCAACCAAAACCTAGATTATGAATTCTGGATTGAACATTTTGGTTTAGGTCCCCTTGACCAAAGTGAAAGAGAGGAGTGTCACCAAAGGAAAATCCCCTAGAGAAGTGTTCACTTCTATCCAATGGACCAAGCAGAGGTGGAAAAGTGTTTGACCCCTTGCCATTCAAAAGCTCATGATGTTGTTGCAAATGACAATCCATTATCCTTTGTGCTTTAGTGGGATGGTAATCCTTTGAAATGAGATCTCACATCTCATACTCCCTATGAAGATGTTGAAGTCCATGTTATGTAAGCATTAGCTAGAGCATAGCTAGAATAGATTGATCTAGTGGCAACACAATGTTGCCTTCCATGTCACACCACCATAGCATTTCATCTTGATGTAAGATGAAGGTGAAGTTTGGTACATACTCATTAGGATGAGCATATACCACCTAGTATTACTGAGGCACTTGGTTTGCCTTGGGCAGAGGTAGACTTTTATGAGAAGAAGAAATTTTATATTAATGGATCTATATGTAGTGTGTGGTTAAGATTTAAATTACTTGTAATAATAATTTTTTTATAGGATTCAACCTTTAGGATTTGCACAACAACGTTACTAAGTCTCACTAAGTTTAGATAGCACACGTAGAACTAAAGTCCTTGACAATGGTGCCAATGATGAGTAGCAAGGTATCCCCACATCCAACCATACGAATCATAGGTGTTCACATGCGATTTGGTCAAATTTTGCAGACTTTAATTACCAAGTATGCTAGAGCTATATGGTGAGTTCATGTTGTTTATTTATTATCTTCCTAATCTCACTTGTGAAATGCAAGTGTATGGTTAAGTGTGACTGAGGCATAAGATTTTTATCATTTTATGTTTTATCAATTTGATTGTCAAAAAAAATAATGAAAGTGAGAGTAATTAAATACTAAGTAAACTATTGTCTAACTAGCCTAACATAAGTAAATATCCCCACTTTCTGGACACATCCTGAACTTTATGTAAACACTATTGGGTTGTCAAATGCTAATCATTTCTGAGCTACCAAGTGTCACATGTATGTTCAAAGGGGTTGTGCTTGTGCATTTTAATTGATTTCTTAAGTAATCAAAATTAATTATGAAATGAATAATGTTTAATGTAAACTGTGTGAAATCACAGTGTATAAATGCATAAAGAAAGAAAGTCTCAAGTGCTACAAGGATGAACCAAAGAGCTTGTCTTTGTTACCAACATAATGGTGTGTTTAGGTACATCAATGCTTGAATAAAGATATGATTACACTTACACATTTTGCTATAGGCAGTTGGAAAATATTCTAACTCTTGAATGAAGAAACTACAAGAATTTTGCTACTTGACTTCAAAAAAACTACTCCTAAATCATGTGCCTAAAAGCTGTATTTATAGGCCCAAGAGTACTTTGCGATATCGCATGCCCGATATCGTATCTTGGGCCATGATATCGCATACCTGATATCATGTTCCCAATATTAGGGCTCATGTAAAACATGATTCATCACTCCTACAACCACATTGGGAAGAAGGGGATTGCCCCCTTGCAGCCCCTGCAACAGCGCTATGGGGTACATTCACCCTTGTGGTTGTTTGCATCCCCTAGTAGCACATGCGACATGTCTCCTTCTCTTTAGTGCTCCTCTTGGCTATGCCCTAGTGTTGCATGTCCTCTTTTCCTCTTTGGCCATGCAATAGTGCTATGGAGTGTAGATGCCCCCATGGTACCCCACAGTCCTAACATGCCTAAGCCCCACTTACACATTCTTGTCAAAATAAAAAAATAAAAAAAATTGTAGGGTGAACCCTTGCCATCCTTGCTGTATGGCAAGCCATCCTCGATCATTGCCCATGCCCTCAACCTTGCCTCATGTCCAAAAATGAGAAAACAAAGAAAATTTTTTTAAACCCTTGTCACCTAATCCACATCGTGGGCAGTGGCTCCTAGCTACCATAGCCAAATCCCAATCCTTGCCCTATGCACAAAATAGAAAATTTTCAGAAATAAATTTTTTTTTGCAATAAACTCATGAGCCCTACAACCCCGTGCGTGATCCTAGTAGCAACTTGAGTTCTCCATCATCTACTGCACTGGCTACTACTATAGTCATGACCCTAGAAATCCTTCGCAAAACCCTTACCTACCAAAATCTCTTACACGTGCTCACTCACATTCCCTACAAGAAAAACTCTCATTACAATACAAGACCAATCCCCTTGTAGACCTACGCACCCTTTCTCTAGCTATGGTGGCCAAAATGACCCATGGTGGCAGTGACCCCTACCATGGTAAGGCACCAACAAGCCAAAATCCAAAGTCCCTGAAGTGTAGAGAAAATGTAGAAAAAATGGCTAAGGGAAGAGTGTAGTTTGGGTACTTGGAAGACTATGGTGCCCTCTTCTCTTTCATGCATGCTTATGGCAAGTGGCCCAGTGCTTGTTCTCCCTCATTTGCATTTGCTAGTCTGGGGTGTAGGTGTCTACTTCAATGTGTCATCCTGGTAGCAACTACACTCTCTACCAGTAGTGCACTACACCAACAACAAGTCTATGCTCTGAACTTTGCATTTTGCAACTTTGAAAATGTCAAATTGATCTATGGTAAAACATGCTTTTATACCCCCTAGGACCACTTAATGATTTACCAACCCCAAGACTACACTCAACATTGTTTATGGATAGGAGAGTGTAGTTGGATGGAAATGTAGTTGGGTGAGAGTGTAGTCACCTAGACTTAGAGAAATTTTTAATTTTTCTAGCAATTAAGTGACTTAGAAAAAGTTTCAATTTTTCTTGCTACCCTGTGAACACCCAGGCCAATGCCACTTATCCATGCACTACTAGTCTTGCCCAAAATGATACATTTAGCACATCTATGATCTACTAAGACCTTAAATTGGTACAAAGATGGCCTGCCAAGGCCTAAAACTAGCATCAACATGCTTACCTTCTTTAGAAACCCATGTTCATACTTAGGCAAAACTGCATTGCATTGCTTTCTTTACATTTGTTCATGTTTGTCTCGTTAAGATAGGTGCAGCTTAACCCTATTTTCTAATTGATTTTGTAGGACTTTCAAAGGAATACAACATGAATACATATGAGCATCTTCACTCACCTCTGGTCCTCACTAGGTCCCATGGTCATCTCACACAATGCATTGATCCACAATGCCTAGACCTTGAGCCATAGCCTATGACAAATAGATAACATTCATAGAGTCACTGCTAGATTGGCTTGACCATCTAGTTAAGGCTCTTGATATAAAGGTAGGTGACATCATTGAGGATCCCCTCATTGAAATCCTTGTAGCTACAACTAGTAGCAAGGTAAGAGCATTGAAACTTAGTTCTTTGTTAGAGGCTCAACATGTCTAGAACATTACTAAAGTGCTCAACAATAACATTAAGGCATTCACATGGCCTTATGAAGACATGCCAAGGCTAGATCCTCATGAAGTCAAACACAACATTATCCTTAATCCTAGCATTAAGCCAATTAAGCAAAAAGTGCATAAGATTAGGCTTGAGGTGGCATTAGTAGTTCATGATGAGATCACCAAGCTCTACAAAGCTAGTTTCATCCTAATCATACACTACATAGACTGCATTTCCAACATTGTGGTTGTGTCCAAGAAAAATAAAAGTATATGAATTTGCATAGACTTCTAAGACTTGAACAAGGAAACCATTAAAGATGATTTTCCATTACCTAGTATTGATCAATTGGTTGATACTACGGTTGGTTATGCCTTGTTATCCTTCATGGATGGGTTCTTGGGCTACAACCAGATTTGGATCAATCTAGAGCACTAGATCAACACAACCTTTATGACCCCTTGGGGTACATTCTATTACACCATGATGCCTTTTAGACTTAAGAACACAGGAGCAACTTATTAGTGTGCAATGACTTATATCTTTAGTGATTACATGTTAGGTTTGTTCAATGATTATGTTGATGACATTGCAGTTAAGTCCAAGGCAGCTCATAACCATATAGATGATTTCAACTTGGTACTTAAATGTTGCCTAAAACATGACCTTAGGTTGAATCCCAAGAAATGTGTTTTTGGTGTCAAAATGGGCTAGATGCTTGGTTTTGTAATATTTGAAGTAAGCATACACGTAGATTAAGGTCATAACCAACTTAGCACCACTATCTAACCTTAAAGAGCTATGAGGATTACAAGGTAGATTGTAATTCATATGTAGGTTTATTGCATCGTTGATCAATAAGTTATAGCCAATGTAACATCTGCTCAAAAAAGGAGTCCACTTTGAGTGGACAGCTCAATGCCAATAGGAATTTGACAACCTTAAATAGGAGCTGGCTCAACCTCTAATAGTTTACCCTCTACAAGGAGATAAGCCCTTTTACATCTACCTTGCTACTTTTGACATGTTCATCACTTCTCTACTTTGCCAAAAGTGAGATGATGGCACAGAGGTCCCGGTCTACTACTTAAGCCATGCATTAGTTACTCATGAAGCAAAATATAATGATGTGAAAAAGAATTACCTTGTCTTAGTCTTTGCACTGAAAAAGTGGAGGTACTATCTTTCCTATAGTTAAGTCAACATCATCTGTAAGAGTAATGTACTCTGAGTGATTACAATGAACATTTACGAGAGTAGTTGTGTTGCACAGTGGAAAGAAATAATAGTAGAGGTTGACCTACATTACATTGCACAAGCATCAACCAAAGGTCAAGCTATAGCTACATAACTCACAACCTTACCCATTGATGATCAAGCAATAATCCATCTAGAATTCTTAGATGAGCATGTTAGTAGCGTCAATCAAGTGCTTGATAACTTCAAGGCACTCTTGCACTTTGACGGTGCTTCGACCTCTCAAGGAGTTAGCATCATTGTTTTTATCATGTTTTCCTCTAGGGAGATTTGACCCTTCGTATATTGTTTTGCATTTTCTTGTACTAATAACATGGTGAAGTATGAAGGTCTTGTTAGAGGTATCCTAGTAGCTTGCGAGCTAGGAATCTAAAGCATAAAAATTCGAGGTGACTCATAGTTAGTGATTACTAGGTAACTGAGGTTTACACCTATCAAGCCCAACATTTATAACCTTATTATGACCTAGAAAAGCACTTGCTTAAATAGTTTGTAACTTTTGATGTTTAATATATCCCTAGAAATGAAAATGTCATAGCCAATGCCTTAGCAACATTAGCCTTAAGCATTGCATCTAACATGTTCCATGTGTTGCCCACCTCCATGGTAGATTGCACTATGCGTATCATGCAAACCACTGATATTGCATCCATAGCCATAGTTAGCATGACCCACATAAGTGAATGATACAATGACATCAAGGTGTACCTTCTACAGGGTGAACCTCCACAACATCTAACTGTTGTCACATTTGTCCATTTCATGGAGCAGACTTCAATTACTTAAGAATTTGTGAAGAAGTAGCTTGATTTTCAGTTTTTTTAAAAAAAGAGAATAAGTACACAAAGACATTCTCATATTTTTAGGAAAAACACATATGAGAAAAGCTTGGTTGAGAAATACAAAATCATCAATATGTTATTCCACTTTATAATTCAATGAGGTTAGTTTATGAATACTGCAAATTCAGCAGTCCAGGCAGGGTGAAGTATTTCCTCTGTAAAGGTTGAGAATATATTTCTCTATAAGCAAATGCTGCAGAATGAGAGAGGTACTTGTATTATTATAAGAGACCATGAGAATATAACAATTCATCATTTCACAGAATAGTTTCAAACAATATACTGTGCAAAAGTAAACGTTTATGTGGATAGACAAGAACAGGTTTCCTCAGCACTTTGTTACTGGAATCCCCATTCTCTGTGAACATTGCTTTGCCAGAAACATGTAAAAAAAAATATAAAAATCTGCAGTGTCAAGGAACTAGAGAGGGCCTCCAAAATGGCACACAGAAAACAATTACTGGAACTTGCAGCAACAAGGTCAAATACCACAAGAAAGAAAAACAAAAAACGCAGTATCGATGGAACAAAAACGTAATGATGCTAGCTGCTGGAATTGAGCAAGAAAATGCCAAGAAATCACTTCACATTTGATTTATAATTTCGTCAAACACTTGTCACGGAGGGCTTCTCTGTTCTGCTTTCACAGTGAGCTGCATTTTCTGAACAAGGGTTATCAAAAACAAAAAGAATACAGCAGGGCCAGAATGCAGCCGGTTGCCACGCCTACGCCTTTGCCTACAACCCCGGACAGCCGTTTCAACCGCAAACCGTGTTTGTGGGAGTAGATGACACACGATCATGACGAACGCGGAAGAGGTGGAGAAGGCGGCGGCAGGGTTTCAGCAACAGCGGTAATCACGACTTTGGATAAACCTGATGCAGAGCAGTTGGGCATCGAGAGCACACAAATCGCGGAGGGAGCGCGCGCAGCAGGAGCAAGCGGGGCAAAGCGGTTCACGTTTACGATGTATTCGCCCTTCATACGAAATCAATGTTATAACTTATCATATTTCTAAAAAAAAAACATGAAACGATAAGATAGCCTCAAAGATAATTATTTTAAACTATATTTAAAAAACAACAAAAACAACAAAAGACCAGATTCTTGTATAATGAATGATATAAACACTTGTAAGTTGTAGATTTTCCTTCATAACTATCTAAAACTGTTGTAACTTCCTCCTAATTTGTTGAGAAAGTAATCTTCTAATTGGTTATTGAGGTTACTTGAGAGAAAAGTTAGGAGAGATATTTTTGAATATTTGAGAATTGCAATTTCCTTGTACATCATTTAGAAGACTTAACATCTTACGTTGGAGAAGCAAAATTAAAAGGATATATACCTCCATATATTTTAGGAATTGTATTTTAATGATGTTGTAACCACCAAGGCCACTTGTCAATTGCAACCTTTTTATCTCTTTTGTGGTTGAAACCACCTAAAATTGTTGTAACTTACCTAACTTGTTGGGCAAGTAACCTCCTAACTTGTTGGGCAGGAAATTTTCTAATTGGTTAGTCAAGTTACCTGGGAGAAAAGTTAGGTGAGATATTTTTAAGATATTTTTGAAATTGTAACTTCCCTACCTACCTTGGAATCCTATAAATAGGCTTCAAGGGTCAAGGAGAA
>MNCI01003467.1:18520-256221 GCA_015680685.1 Gnetum montanum | reverse complement strand
TGTCTATTTCCATTGAATCTTGCTCTATTTCTAGTTTTCTTGTGGAACTATATCTCTCTCTGGGGAAAATTAGGAGTAGATTTGTGGATTTGTGCTCAAATGTTTATACAAAATTTTATTTGTTACAAAAAGGTATTATAGGGACCGCGTAGACTAGGTAGTTGAACAAAATAGGAAACTTTCAATAACTCACAGTACTGGACAAAGTTGGCTGAATCTCTTTAAAGTAAAGTCATTTATAGTTCACACACAACGAAATTGTCACATTTCATACAACCGCACACCGCAACAGCACACACACATACTCACATTAACTACTGAGTTATTTGGAGGTATCTGGGCCTTGGTGTAGCCAGAGACCAGCAGGCACCTAAATCCTGTTCGAGGACACTCGTTGGCGATCGCGTCCCAAACGGTCGCCAACACTAACCACCACCCAAAAGGATGCAGTGCACAAATGATAATGATAGTATGTCATCTTAGGTGATAACACCTTATGTTGTAGATCCTACGATGGCATACTATTAAGTTGCGTGAGCAACAATAAAGTGGAAATGATCATTGAGTAGGCCTATGATAGATTGTGCAGAGGTCACATAGTACCCAAGGAAATGGTAGTGAAAATTAGACACTTAGGCTTTTATTGGCCTTACATGGGGTGCTATTGTGTCTCCAAGGTCAAAACATGTGATATTTGTCAACGACATGACAACCTGATGCATGTGCCACCAACCTAGCTACACACAACGTAGATCATGTGGCCACTCTAACATTGGGGTTTGAACATCATTAGACCTATAACACTCAAGTCCTCCATAGGGCATAGCTTCATTATAGTTGCAATTGAGTACTTTACCAAGTGGGTTAAGGCTATTCCCCTTAGGAAGACAACATCATAGTAGGTTTGTAAATTTGTGCTTGATAACATACTGACCCATTTTGGTTTACCCATGACCATAGTAATAGATAATGGACCACAATGTAGCAGTGTTAAATCTAAGGCCTTTTGTGAATGCTTCATTATTAAACATTCCTTCTTATTTCCATACTACCCATAGGTGAATGGCCAAGCGGAGGCCACAAACAAAATCATTGTCAACCTTCTAAAGAAGATGCTTAAAAGTAGTAAACAATGATGGCATGAGCAATTAGTTTACGCACTTTGGGCCTATTTCACAACACACAGAATAGTAACAGGTAAGATGTTGTATAGCTTTGTTTATGGGTCTAAAGTAATTTTGCCTCTTGAATTGTAGGTTGCATCACTTCGAGTGATCCTTTCAAACTTCATCGATGAAGCTTAGAATGATGGTGTAAGAATGGTAGACCTCAACTCAATATAGAAGGAGTGCATGCAGATGATTGATAGCATTAAATGGTACCAAGAAAAGTAAAGGAAAAAGCATTGCCATAGTTAGCATTAACGCCTGATCAAGAAAGGGGACCTAATCCTTAAGGCCATTCATGAATCTACAAATAAATTCTTAACCAATTGGGAAGGGCCTTTCTTGGTCACTAAGGCCTATGACAATGAAGTATTCAAGCTTGCTAATCAAGATGGCAATGAATTTTCCAATCTAGTGAACCATTTGTAGTTGAAGCCTTACTATGCATAGTACGCAGTGCCACATCCCACCAAAGCAGGGTAAACAGAAGTTTGCTATGACTATAAACTAACACAAAAATTCCGCTATGACTATAAACTAGCACAGATAGTCTGCTATGACTATAAACTAGCATAGAAGTCCACTATAACTATAAACTAGCATAGATAGTTTGCTATGATGTTAAATTAGTATAGATCATCCACCATGACACTAAACTAACATAGCTTGTTCTTGGATCATGATGTTAAACTAACTAACATAGTAGCACATCCACTACAACATTAAACTAGCATGCAATAGTCTACTAGGACTATAAGCTAGCATTCCATAACCTACTAGGACCTTAAATTGGGCCCATGGTTTACTAGGACCTTAAACTAGTATAGCACATGGTGTACCAAGACCTTAAACTAGGTTCACAATTTGCCACACATAGTTTTGCAAGCAAGTGAGAATACTTCCAACTTCTCCCATCCCCATCTTCATTTGTTTACATCTCATGGGTGGGGTGGGGACATTTCAATCCTATAATGGAATTCTTGTCATCAGGAGAGGCCTCTAGAACATTTTTAGCATTACCATCCCCTACCATTTTGCTGATCTTTTAGAGCTCCAATCATCAGTGCATCCTTTGGGCAGCACTTGTAGCACTACCATCTTTGGTCAGCACTTGCAGAACAACCTCCAAAAACCTCTAGCATGTAGCACTGGCATCGACATTAGCTCCAACACATCTCCAACAAGCAATATTAGCAAGTTTCATTTCTTTTTGCATCCCCCATTTATCCCAAAATTGTACCTACGCTCAATGCCACTCGAGAAAGTGGACAACATAGTCCCAGAGCATAGTCTCCAAGCTTGCACTATTTTGCACTTTTTAGGTACATTTCAGTCTCCTTGGCACTCACACATGTAATTATATAGCATATTCATAGTTTGGTAGTCTTATAGGATCCATTGGAG
Organism: Gnetum montanum; assembly: GCA_015680685.1. Lineage (NCBI taxonomy): Eukaryota > Viridiplantae > Streptophyta > Gnetopsida > Gnetales > Gnetaceae > Gnetum > Gnetum montanum. The sequence goes on along the minus strand of MNCI01003467.1, from coordinate 253,651 downwards.
CACACTAGCAGAACACCGTTTGCTTTAGTGGAGAGCATAGTTGGGTGTAGCATAGTCCCAACTACCCCATTACCATGTAGCACCTGATCCATAATTCATGGAAATTCTAACCTTATAAATACCCGAATGTTCTACATTTTAGGGGTTGTCGTCTGAGCATTTTAAAAATTTTGGCTAGTAATTTTTGCATTTGGTTGGCAAAAACTCAAATGCACTTGACAGTTTTGGTTGGCACCTTTGGCATTTGTTGGCAAGAGTAGTTCAAGGAAAGAATTAGTACACATGTAGGCACTTTTGCACATCATTGTAGACCACCATATCCCATAGGACACCATAGCAACAAACCCAATAGGCATAGATACCTTGGTAAAACATCCATCTTCAGGACCAGACACCCTGAGACTATGACTATGCTACCTACTGTGCCTGTTTGTACACCACATACCTCCTCACCCTTTTTGTAGTTAACTATGCTCTTCCCATTTTGGGTGGTGTTTCTCTCTTTCTTGCTTTCTTCATGCATATTTTTTAGCATTTTATTTGCATTCTGGCATTTTACTTGCATTTTTTTGCTATTTTTGCATGTAACTATGTATTGACACCTATATTTTTGGGGGAAACCCTTGGCTATGCTCACCTCATTGACATCATTGATGATGAAAACATTATGAAAGCACTGACCATTGTTATGGAATTGCATTCTATATGTCCCCATTTGATTAAGAAGACCATTCTAGGCACCCCATCTTCACCTTTAGCAGGCCCTCACATAGACACGAGGTCAAGGCTGTGCACCCATGAACCTCTTGATGTTCCCATTTTAGCCATCGATGTTTTTGGTCACAATACCCATCAAATTGATTTTCTAGGCCAATTCATTTAGGTGACTTATTGCTGGTCTATACATAGATGGGTCCTCACCACTCATACCTATTCATTGCTATTGTTCACTCAAAAGCCATTCTTGGTATTCACCCAGCTATTGAGTAGTTGTAGTGATGTCTTGCACAATTGTTTGAGTGGTAGGTGGAGATGCTTGTCATTGCTCCTCTTCTTGGATAGTCATTGTAGCCATCTTTTCTTTTATCATTTACACCTAGTTAGTGGCTAGAACTTACCTGATGACATCATTGGTGTAGCAAGCTATTCCTCCCCTCTAACAAATTTTCTTGATGAGGCATGGAAAGAGAAGTGCCTTCCTTTGATGTTCATTTTCTTTAAACTACTTTTCCATCTCTAGATAGATTAGTTGTGGAAGGTTGACTAGGAATATCCCACTTAGAGTAGCACATGCTTGAGTAGAGAAGGTGATGATTTTTCTTGGCCTCACTGTGGGATTGAGGTGGAAGGCCACAATTTTGTAATGGATCCTCTTTGCTGATATGAGAACACCAAACTCCTTTTAGTTGACACCATAGCACCACTGAACCCATTGTTCCTGATGCTAGGATCTACTTACATTGGGATCTTAGTAAGACTTGCCCTTGTTTTGGACAACCCAAACATTATAGTAATGGCCTACACCAAGTAGGACATTGAGATGTCCTTGATTTTCACCACTAATCTAGGCTACTTGTTGTTCTAGAATATTAATGTCTCTCCCATGTACAACTCCCTAGTGGAAGTGATGATTAGACACATGGGAGAGGCCTTTAGCTAGTCATGCACTACTTTTGATGCTTGCTCTAGAAATGGGCTAAATTTTAACTCTTAGAGAACTATTTTTTGGACCTCTTACTATCTGATCTAATTCAGGAAAGCTTCTATCAAGGTTATTTTTAGATTTTCTTATGGTGCTAGCACACCATCCTGATGGGAGTATTCTATTGCTACTGCTAGTTCTAGAATCTATCTAATAGATTCCACTTCTACCTCCTTCTTAAGAGGACCTATGATGTGGGTTGCTAGGGGTTCCTGTTGGGCCTATTCTTGGCCTCTTCCCATTCTAGGCTATTTCTCCCTTGGTTGAGATGGTCTTGCTTCCTGTGTGTCCTTTTCCTTTGGTGCAATCTATGGTCACAACACATCCATGGATTAGTAGATATAATGTGTAACTCTAAATATTTCAATATCATTTCTCATTAGTTAGTTACACCTTGGCTAAGGTTGAACCATGGTAGATTGATTATTTTATTAATTATTTATTGTAAATGTCACTAGAGCTTGTTGGAAAGGTTTAACTCTTGTAATTTGGTGTTTAATAGTTGATTTCTTAGTTAAATCTTTGTGGAAGTTAGAAAAATGGTGAAAAGTGTTCTATCAATAATGATACATTTGTAGCCCCTATGAGGCCCCTATGATGAAGAGCTTACCTCTAGTAGCTACAAGGTTGAAGAATGGAGTGATTTGGATAAACAATTAGGAAGTTATGAGCTTTGAAAGATTTTGGGCTTTGAAAATTTGAAAAAATCCCTTGGTGTTTGTGAGAAAATGTAAAAATTTCCAAGTGGGGTAACACATATATATACTATTTTTTTCCTTATGTTGATGGGGCCCTATATATGAGGCCTTATATATGGGTTTGCTCCATTGACGGGGCCTTGTATATGGAGCCCATAGGCAAAATTTTCAACTTTAAATATCTCAAAAAATATAAGGAATTTTTCAATAAATTTGGAATCTATGGAATCCTAGAAAAGCAAAGAATATGATAAAATCATTGAATAGGATCTTTAAATGCTCAAATATTAAGAAATTCAATGGAGAACATATTTAATGAACAAAATATGCAAAGGAGCACATGGTATGATGTAGAAGATGGGTGTATGAAAGATTTTGATTGCAAGAATGTCTAAGGATAAGGTACTTAAAAAATCCAACTAAGAGATATGCAAGTGGATCATTTCCATAGTAGACACATGCCTTATTTTCCCTTTCATAACCTCAACCTAAGGAGTCCTTGTGCTCCATTGGTGATTAATGGTAAATGGGAGTTAAGGACCAAAACCTAGAAGATTCTACCTAAGAATTCAAATACATTAGACCAAGACATGAAATCAAGAACATGGACATTAGTAGTGAGGTGAATTATAGTAAGCATAGATGGATGATGGAGAAGGGGGAATGTAATTCCAAATTGAGGTCATGAGAAGTCCCTTATGGAGTTTTATATTTAAAATGACCTAAGAAGATCCATCCTTAGTCTAGACCAAAACCAACCTCTTTTAGTGACTTCGCATTATCACTCCAAGATTGATCCAGCCCCATAAGACATAAGAGTGCACACGCAGAACAACCACTATTCAATAAATAGAGAAAACAAAAGTAAGAAGTAAGAGATGACCTTAGTTAGATGGGATGTTCAAGCATGGGTAACATGTCTTTCTAGTTCCATAACCAATGTTTGTAGTCCATTTATGTTTGTTGTAAAATTTTATTTTTGTTTATTTGTTTTTCCTTTTTTTTGGATGGGAACCACACCATGCAAATACTTTATTTGACTTCCTATTATTGGATGATATGGAATGGTAAGAAGTCTATGAAAAACACTCAAGCACCCAAGTAAGTAGAAGAGTATAAAAAGTATTGAGTCCCCTTGAAGTCACACCCTGTACAAACCTTTGAATCCTTCCCAATTCTAGAAACTACCAAGGTTACCAATTTATTAAAGGTTTGTTTAATGAAAGGGACCTCAACTTCCAAAATAAGGAAAACCATAGAGTTTGTGGATGGGTGGATGTCATGAACTCACTGCTTGTTTCATGAAAAAGAAACCATGACTAAGCCAATAGTACAAAAATTCAAAAATAGAAACAAAACATTAAACACAAACCATCATTAGTAATAGCTATAACACCATTGTTTCCTATTGGCACCAAGAAAATTTATTAGTAAAAACTTGAAAATCATACTCAAACCAACAAAGTAAAATATATAAGAAAATGTAAAATATTCAAGAAAGATTCAAACATATTAATTATGGTGTAAAACAAAAAATGGTGTAAAATAGGAAGAAGTTTTAAAATAAAAAAAGGTAAAATAAACAACTATAAAAATAAAAATGTGTAAAACAAAAAAAATATAAAAATTGAGGAGCCACATGGATGATTAGCATGGATGGACATCTCCCCCATAATTAAGATGGAAGGAGAAGATTTGAAAAATTGAGGATGGTTGTCTATCTATTGAGGTATCTATTGCACTGGCTTGCTTGGACTCATAGAAAAGGTTCACTTATTGGATGTTAATGAACTAATTTTTATTTGGGCTCTTAAGTTTGTATATGGTCATGGCCCTAGATGAAAAGGTTTTATCAATTATATAAGGTCCCTTCCACAACTTTTGGAACTTTGTTTTCTGGGGTACATGTGTGGGGTTCCAGTAGAGAACCTTATCTTCTAGTTGAAATTTTAATTTATAAATTCTTAGGTCATATCAGTGCTTGTTGAATGTCTTGTGCACTTCATTCAAAGATAGGACCACTAATCAGTTTTCTTATAGCACATTCAAGTTGATCAATCTTTCTTTTTGTGCTAGACTTAGGTCAAAGTTTAGTTCATAGGCTATTAAGAATGTACAGAGCTTGAATTGAATTGGGAGCCTTGAAAGTTTTCCATACACTAGCTTGTAGGGAGAGTAGTCAATACGTAGTTTCCATGTTGAGTAGTAGGCCTAGAGAGCATCGTTGAGTTTTGTGCTTCAGTCTTTTCTATATTTGCTTATGGTTCTTGTTATTCCAATGGATCCTGTAAGACTACCAAACTATGACTATGCTGTAGAATTACATGTGTGAGTGCCAAGGAGACTGCAATGTACCTAAAAATTGAAAAATAGTGCAAGCTTGGAGACTATGCTCTGGGACTATGCTGTCCACTTTATCGACTGGCATCGAGCATAGGTACAATTTTGGGATAAATGAGGCATGCAAAACGAAATGAAACTTGCTAATCTTGCTTGTTGGAGATGTGTTGGAGCTGATGTCAATGCCAGTGCTACATGCTAGAGGTTTTTGGAGGTTGTTCTACATGACTACACTCGACTACAAGTGCTACAACATCTAATAATTAGAGTAACCACTCTAATAATTAGAGTAACTACTCTAATAATAACCATTCTAATAATTAGAGTAACCACTTCATCAAAGATGATTATGAAGAAAGAAGAGACAGGGTCATGCATGAAGAGAAATAACACTATGAGAATCAAAAGAGACACCACTGTAACAAAGCTTACAAACTTGATGGCCATGAAGAGCCTCTATTGGTCACTTAAAGCATGATGAACATTAGGGAAGCATTATCTATTGAAACTAAGCATGTAAGGGACATTTGCATCAAGTGGTTAGACATGAATAACATTCCTACATTTTAAGGTGGATATAGTACAGGTCTAGAAAATCATATTCAAGAATTCCATGATACGTGTGGCGTTCAAAAAATTGAAAGTGATTGGCATAAACTAACGTTATTTTCCAGAATGCTATCAAGAAGGTAGAGGGTACGTATAGATCCTTAGAACCAGATCAATTCAAAGATGGAGTACCATGCTAAATATTTTTAATGATAAGTATCACACTTACTCAATATTTTCAAATTTAAGAAAACAAATTTATGAATGAAAGTAAGAAATACATGAATCCCTTGACATAGTAATGGACAAATACTATTCTCTACTATGTAGATGACTAGGCCATGGATTCTCATAGAGGAAACAACTTAGACATATCATCAATGGGTTAAAAAAAATTAGAGAGACCCTTGGGGTGTACATTCAAGAAAGATTATCAGATATGATTTCCCATTGAATTTAAAGGTTGATAGACCAAGTAGCAAAAGAGGAAAAGGAAAAAACTAAAGAAAAGAGAATCAACTAAAGAGTATAACTGAGATCTATCAATAAGAAAATAGGATGTCAGAATGTGCAATAAGAAAGAAGATGAAACCTTGGAGGATGCCATCCAAAAGAAGACTCTACCAATTTAGAAATTGGTTAACGACATAGCAATAAAGTTAGAGAAATGGTGGGACTTAGTGGAAGAGAAATTTGCTATAGCTCTTACGATAGTAGAAGAAAGAACTAAACATGCACTAAATAAAGGCAAAGAAAAGAAGAAGAGAAGAGATCATAGATGAGAGATTTATAAATAGAAAGGAAAAGTTGCTACAATTAAGAAATTTATAGAGTCTAGTTTAGAGGAAAAGGAGGCATGCAAGGTGTACCAGTATGAACATCCTAAGTGATGTTTCCTTGTTATGGTCCACTTGCAAGAGTTTGGGGCATACACACTTAATCCTAGATTTATTAAAAAGCAAATGCCAATATAGTTACCTTATCCTTAGGATAATCTTAGAAAACCCTTCCAATTGACCTACTACCCAAGTGGAGCCTATCCTCAGCCACAAGAGCAATACTAGTAGTAGTGGCAACAACCACAAGCATGGTCAATGCCACCACCAAGGTAATATTATCCATATAGGAAACATGATCCTTATGGATATTAAGTCTAATATCTAGTATCTCTAAGAAATGCTTCAGTCCACACTTCTTTTCATTATTATCTATGAGAGTATTACAAGTTCATGACTCCAAGGATGAATCCAAATCCTTATGCACATCAACTAGTAGCTAGTTCGTCAAATCAACCTTCCAATTCTCTACTATTAGTGCTACCACTAGTCATGCAAGAGGAACTACCATCATAACCATAGTAGAAGAATGTTACAAGGGTAGTAAAAACATAGGAGAAGGTAATGCTGAATGAACTTTAATCCAGGAAACAAGTCTAGAAAGAGTTCAAAGGATGGGAGCTACATTAGCATCAACCCCATCAACATACACTCTTTTAAGGAATACTAGGCTTCCACCTTCTACCAATCCAAATTTGACTACTATCATACTCACTCAAACCATTACACATTGTATTAAGGTAGGAGAACTTCCATAGAAGAGAAGAAATATAGGAAGTCCCTTGATATATCTTCCAATAGTAGGTCATAAACCATGCAAAGCTATGCTGGATTCTGAATCAGGAGTGAATGTGATTTCACAAGATATGCACAAAGCCTAGAATATTCCACCAATAAGAAGAAGAAATATTCGATTAGAGCTTATAGACTAGTCAATCATTGTCCTAATTAGATAGGTAGATGATGTCATCACCACCATTAGTAGCTGGCCCTATCTTACTAACTTCTTAGTAATACATGTGTGGAAAAATAAGAGAGAATTGCCTATAATAATGGGAAGGGCATGGCTTAGCACTATGGATGCTAAGATAGGAATTAGAGATTTTTCCTTGGAAATTTCCAAGAAAGAAAAAGCTAAAATTATACAAAGATACTAAGTTCCATGTATTGCATACAATAGTAATGGGTGCAGTTGCATGCAAAAAATATGGACTATTAAATAAGGAATTAATATATCATGAAATTGATGTGTAGAAGAAATATGTGTGTAGTAATGTCTATATGCATTAGCCACTAAACAAGAAGGGACCTAGTGGCTGATTATTGATAAAGAGACATAATTTAAAATATACATGGAACCAACTAATCATATCATAAGTGCCTCATTAAGGAAGTAGATAAGTTAGAATAGTTAAGGAGGAAACAACCCTATGCACATTCATTCCAAGAAGAAGACATTGAATGGGGACAACTTGAGATCCTAGATAAGTTTGAGTTAGAACTATTAGAGTTAAAAGCCCTATTGGAAGTGCAAGAATATGCTTTTCTAAATAATAAAATACTATTAATCATTAACACAAACCTTGATAAAGACCAAAGGAAAATAATACTAAAATTGGTTAACAAAGGCTAACAACATTCACATGGTCTTACGATGAAATCATAGGCATAGATTCGTGAATATTTTAATACCAAATCTACACAGATTTAGCTATCAAGCCACATCACTAGCCTTAGAGAATGTTGAATTCCAAACTCAAAGAAGTAGTAAAATAGGAATAAAAAAAGATGTTAAAGGCAAGATTGATCTATCCCGTTGTGAATAGTAAATGGGTTAATTCTGTAGTAATTGTCCTACAGAAAGGTGACAAGTGGAGGGTATGTACTGATTTTTGGTTGTTGAACTCCATGACATTCAAGGACCATTTGCCTTTATCATTTTTTGACTAGGACCTCGATATCATAGCATGACATTAGTACTATAGTTTCCTTGATGGATATAGTGGGTACAAGCAGATCCGCGTTACACCTAAAGATCAAGAAAAGACTACATTTATCAGTCCATGATGAACATTTTCTTACAAGAAAATGTTTTTTGGATTGTGTAATATGCCTGCTATTTTCTAGAGATTAGTACTAATTTTCTTCTAGAAAAAAATTAGTAACTGCATAGAATTATTTATGAACAACTTTTCTACTTATGGGGTAGATTTTAGGCAAGCATTAGACCATTTAGAGGAAGCATTGAAAAGATGTGTTAAAAAAAATTTGAAGCTCAATTGGTAAAAGAGCCATTTAATGGTCCAAGATGGGATTTTCCGAGGACATAAAGTATCCTAGAAAGAAATAGAGGTAGATCTAAATAAGATAAGAATAATTAGAACATAATATAGAGGCCAAAAACTGTAAAGGATGTTGGATCATTTTTGGGCCATAAAATCTTTCCAAAATAGCAAAGTTGTTGGTAAAATGGACAAAGAATGATATACCATTCTAGTGGATAGAGTAATGTGAGAAGGCATTTGAGATACTAAAATACAAGCTAATTGAAACACTAATCCTTCAAGCTTTGGATTGGTCCAAGCCCTTCCACATAATAATAGATGCTTTCAGTTATACAGTGGATGTAGTACTGATGTAGCTTGATAATCAAAATAGGCTATACTACATACACTGTGTTAGTATAAGCATCATAGGAGCACAACTTAATTACACCACTATGTAGAAGGAGCTTATGGCTGTGGTGTATGGAATGGAAAAAGTTAGACATTATGTGCTTGGGTATCTTATTTATGTTCACATGGACCATGGTGCAATAAGATGTTTAATGAATAAACCATCAATGAGTCCTAGGATGATAAGGTGGCTCATAATACTATAAGAATTTAATATCACTATGATTGACAAGAAATGAATAGAGAATTTCATAGCAGATAATTTGTTAAGGCTAATATGGGAACCATAAGAGCAAGAGTTATTGTTATTAGACTAGTTTCTTGATGAGATTTTGTTTACTAAGATAATAATGGCTGTTAACTCAATAGAGAAGCTATGGATCATTGACTATATGACTTATCTTCTAACATAAAAACAACCTCTTGAGTGGAATAGAAAATAGAAAGAGCACTTCCTTCATAAAGTGAAGTGATATATGGAAATCAATGAAAATATCTATAATATCTATGTTGAGGGATTAGTAAGATGATGTGTTTAGTAAGAAAACCAACAAAGACTTCTACAGGATGTGCATGAGGGACGATGTAGTGGTCACTATAAAGGATGTAGGAAAGCACTTAAGCTGATGATGATAGGCTATTTGTAGCCCATCATATTTCAGGATGGACACAACTTCATCTATTCTTGTGAGAGATGTTAGTGTGATGGAGAAATAATGATGAGGAATCAAGGGCCACATTAATGAATTTAGCCATTAGAACCATTTGACATATAGAGAATTGATTTCCTGAGGCCCATCATGCTGATGTCAAATGGGAAAGCTCACATTATAGTGATAATTGATTATTTTACTAAATGAGTAGAAGTAGCTATAGTAAAGGATTGTACAACAATAATAGCTACTAAATTTCTTCAACAACACATGGTAAATAGGTTTGGAGTACAAAAAATGCTCATATCTAATAATAGAGCACACTTCATGGGTGCTACATTCAAAAAGCTCATGCAACAACTTGGGAGTGAATCATAAGTTGACTACATCATACCACACCAAAGTGAATGGTCAAGCAGAAGTGACTAACCAGAAAATTATAGGAATATTAACTAGAATAGTTAGTTGATTTATGAAATATGGAAGCACTAAACTAAATGATGCTCTATGGGCCTATACGACCACATGGAAACTTTACATAGGATATTCATCCTATGAGCTAGTCTATGGAAAACCTCCTACACTACCAATCCAAGAAGAGCTACAAATGTTAGCTATTGCTAGTAAACTTAATCTTGTCTTAAGGTTAGCTTAGAAAGAATGTCTCATGAATCTCAACATTTTAAAGGAAAATAGACTTGTAGCCTTGATGAGTAATTAAATACTTAATAAGTACTCTAAAAATAGGCATGATTCACACATATAACATGTATCAATTCAACCAAGTGATAAAGTTCTATATTATAATACTAGTTACATACCACAGAAGGCTAAGTTGCAATGCTTATGGAAAGGAGCCTACATCATCCAAGCAACATATCCCTTAGGCATCATGTAGATACACCATCCAATGAGCCCACACAAACTCATTCTAGTCAATATTCAATAGGTCAAATTGTACCATGAACATCCTGATTCCTCTGTGAATTCTATATAGCTTACTAAACCATCCTCCATCCATTTGATCTTCATGGGGGTGTCCTATGTGATACTTAGGCACTGAACTAAATCTTTTTCTTTTCTTATTACTTTTTCATATTCAATGATATCTTTTCATTCTTTTATACTTTTCCATTTTCTATTCATTTGTTATTCTTTGATATCTTTCAAATTCTCTCTTTATTTTTCCATATTACTATTGTTTTCACTATTTTTGTACATATTTTTGTTGATTTGTCAAATAAAGTACAAAGGAATAAAGAAAGATGTAGTCCTAATAAGGTGAAGATTACCCTATATTATCAAATCATGAATGACTAATTCTATATACAATGAGACCATATCATGTATCTACTTATTTACAATAATAAGAGATTCTTACCATGTCTATAATGATATTCTTTTCATAATATAATTAACAGAAGCTTGTGAACATTATGCCTATATAGAAGAGTGAAGAACCAAGTGGGAATAAAAAGGGTTTGACATCAAGGGGATTTGTGGATTCTCTAAGACTAATGCTATGAGCCTTATCTTAATGTTAAGATTGTATTATTCTCTTGAATTCTAACAAAAAAAAAATGGAATTATGAGTGTAATAAGTGTTGTCTTACCATGTCACTGAAAAGACATGTTATCCATGCTTGAAGGTAGTCCTTTGGTAAGACTGACATAGTAAAAATATAATAAAAGCACAAAATAAAATTTTTGGGGGTCTTACTGGAAAGACATGTTACTCATGCCTAAAGGTAGGCAACTTCTCAAAAATATCAAAAAAAATGTAATATTAATAAATTTCTTTCTTAAACTACATTGCCAAGTGATAATGCTTCTTGAAGTAGTGGAAGTCTTATGGTTGTTAGTCTTGAGGATGATAGAGTGTGATGTCATTGGAAAGTGGTATGGACTTGGTTTATATCTTGGATTGAAAGGATAATGATTACTTTAACCACATATTACACCCAAGGATTCATTATGTCTATGGTAAGACACCTCAAGTTATAATTTTTTTAATCCCTTCTAGTCCCATTCCACCTCACTAGTATATTTAATCATAACTCAATGATTTGATATAATATAGTGTTATTTTTCCATTCTAGAAATACTAACATGTGTGTTTTGTAAGATAGGTATATTCTGCATTCAACTCCTTGAGTTCCTATGAACACTTATAGGCATGGTTATACAAGGGTACTAAGAGTTGAAGCCTTCTTTTGGAAGGATCCACTTGTATGACTCTTGTACCTAGTACTTAATGATCAATTCCACATCATCTTGTACCTCCAGGATACTTTAGCACTCATGTTTACTTCCCACAAATTTTATAATCTGTCCATATGTTAACAATTCTCAATTCATCTCATATATACCTAATTGACCTTCATTGGATGAGATTCCTTATGATCTTTGAATGCTAAATATTCATAATCCAAACATCATCTATGATTCAAGACTCTTCAGACAACCTATGCATCTTTCAAACTATCTAATTAACTTAATTTTTCCATCAGAAATTGCTTAAAAATTTAAAATTTTCCAATGGTGACATTGTAGTTATGATGTATTAGGTGATATGATGTTGCATTAATGATGTCACATATATAAAAAACTATATATATACACGAGACTTTAGAAATTTTTTTCATTATGCCATTTCAAAGTAAGGAGAGTTCTTGCAATTTTCATAGGACTTGCTAGTGGGTAGGTATCTTTGTAGGTAGTAGAAAAAGATTGGGCATAGCAAATATAAAGAAATGTTACATCCTTTTAGGTGATGCTAGAAACTAGTGAAGGTGCCAAAATTATGATTATGTAACACTAGGATGCATCAAGAGAAGTAGAGGTTATAATCGATCATATCAAAGAATCTTTCAATGTTCCAATTGTGCCATTGGTCAATATTTTTGGAGCCAAGAATGCTCAAATGCTAGTTGGCACATCCATGATCCTAGTAGAACATGAAGATGTCCTTGAAAGACTACTGTAGATGAGTCAAGTGATGCAAAATCTTTTTGATATCCCTAGTGATATCACTGCAATGTAGTCTTATCTAATAGTCATAAAAGGAAAGCCAGTTATGGAGGAAATGAGGGCAGAGAATGTCAAAAATGAAGTGTAGAGGCTACAGGCTAAATTAGTATATTTGAGAGTAGAGATAAGGGATCCTACATTATTTGTCATTCTAGATAAGCTAGAATAATTCAAGATTGATCAAGTAAGGTAGCTAATTACTAGAAACATAGAAGTGAAGATGGAGAGAGAAAAGGATGTATGGAATGCATTAGTAGTTGAAGCTCAAATATACACACATGTCAAAGCTCTCAATGCCTTAGAATAGGAAAACAAAAAGATTGTTATTAACAACACCATGTTGATAGACAGAAGTAGAAGAATGTTCTTGAAAAAAACATACATCAACTATGAGAATAGTTCATTCATGTCAACTAGGATATGAAAAAATTGGTCCATGAAAATAGAACCCTATCAATGAAGGAAGTACACACCATTTGCCAAAATCTACAATTTAAATAAGTGCATGGCAGAACAAGGCCAAGAAACATAAGAAGTTCAAAGAACATTTCAGGGACCAAGTGGGTATGTATAAGTAGATAAATGAGGTGGCAAAGTCCAAAATTAATTTCATCACTACAAAAACACCAAATTGGCAACCCATCCTAGACAACCTTGTCCATGTCCACTAGGTTGAAATAAAGAACTAAGACCTATAGATCAAAGATTTGATAGAGTACATGTGGTTAGACAACCTTCGGTATAGTAACCTAGCCATGTTAATAGTAGGACGACAATGCAATGAGCATGAGTAATAGGTAGCATTCATTTATGCCATGTATGAAAAAGAGTTTGCTAATCAGAAAGATGCCATATAAAAAATGACATGTGAACAAATCAAATCTCAAAATTATCAAGGCCAACTATTAGGGATAAAATGATGTTGTAGCAAACCCACTAGCTAGATTTTTGATTACCAAGAGTTAAGAAATGTAACAATGACATTCAAAGAGGAAAGACAATAGTTTATAGCATATTACATCAAAGCCAACAAAATATTCCCATAATTTCCATGCCCATGTGATGTACTAACTCCATAAAACATTGTACAATATGCATGAATGTTACATGACCCTAGGATAAAAGAAGAAAAGCTTTAGGCACTCTCAAATAGATGTCAATTTCAAAAGCTTGATGATAAAGGGAAGAAGTTGATGAAGAAGCCTCTATTACCCAAAACATAAAAGGCTACATCAAGCTACTTCAATTTTTTTTGTTTTATTTGTATTATCATTATTAAATGTGTCCATTTTGTAAAAATAACAATGTGACATTTAGAGTCATGCAAATATTTAGTCATTTCTAGTCTACCTCCTAATTTTGTAAGGAACTCTATCTTCATTTTGTTTGAACTTGAGGAAAAGTTTCTATTTAGTCATGGGGGTATGATAAAATCATTTTTTCATGAGTATGATATCATATTTACGATATTATAGCTACAATATTGTAGCTCATGCTATGTCATCATTTAGCTATTGTAGTTCTATAAATACTGATAATTGAATGTACAAGCAACAATAATTTCTTTCAACATTTAGCTAGACTCTTGTAGTTTTATTTCATAATCTTAGCAATAGAGTGAATGCCCATAGTGTGGTGTTAAGAAATTGTATGGAGTCTTTATTCGAGTGAATTGTACTTGGGCATGTTTCATGATCCATAATAAAGATCAAAGCTATTTTTCATCATTGCATTGTTCTCTTAGTTCTTTTATTTACTTAGCATAATTTTCCTATTTACTTAGCGTAATTATTTATATTTTCAAGTACTTTACTTTTCATTCTCATTAGTTAAGTAGAATGAGTACAACTAGTTTCGAGAGTTTTAAGTGTAATTTTTTGGTAACCTAGTAGTGGTTTAACTTGATTTTCTTAGTAGTGACTCCACTTGGTAATCCCAATAACAATTACACAAGCCCAAAATGTGGTTGACAAGCTAGGATTGGATACTCATCAATCTATGCTAGAATAGATTTCCATTTCTGTATCACTTAGACTTATACTTTGATTTCACTTTCAATCATTTTTACTACTAGGAGTAATTTGAGCCTAACAACATCATATATCATATGCCTCATTGTGAATTAAATCATACACTTAGACTTCACCAACTCAAAGTGGGAATACAATGATTGAAAACTTACTATCAACTCCTAACATACTTACATTATCTATCCATGGATTATGATATGATCACACATGAATACTTCTGACTTCTATGGTAGAGTGTTGGGGTACGTCATTGCTCATCATTGGTGCTATTGTTGAAGCACATGAAGAGGAAAGATGATAGTTTGCAGCATGGTACCTTAAAGCTAACAAAATCATCTCACAACTACCATGCCCATGGGATGTATTGACTCCATCAAACATTGTACAATTTTCATGGAAGATACATGACCCTAGGATAGAAAAAGAAAAGCTTCAAGCACTCTAAAATAGATTCCAATTTTAGAAACTTGATGATAAAGGGAAAAAGCCAATGGAGGAGCCTCATCCACCTAGAACATAAAGGCTACATCGAGCTACTTTATTTTTGTCTTATTTTATTTGTCTTGTCATTGTTAAGTATGTACATTTTGTAAAAATGTGAATGCAACATTCAAAGTTATGGAAATAGTTAGTCATGTCAAGTTTGAGTGTACCTGATAATTTTGTAAGGAACTCTATCCTCATTCTGTTTGACTGAGGATGAGTTTCTAGTCAATCATGGAGGTATGATAAAACTAATTTTTCATGAGTACAATATTGTAGCTACAATATTATAGCTCATGCTACATCCACATTGATGTGATTTCTTGGGAGCTATGTAGCCCTATAAATACTAATACTTGGATGCATAAGCAATAAACATTTCTTCCAATACAGTTTTATTTCATAATCTTAGTGATAGAGCGAAAGCCCATAGTGTGGTGTTAAGTAGTTGTATGAAGTCTTTATTCAAGTGAATTATACTTGGGTATGGTTCATGATAAGTAATAAAGATTGAGAATATTTTTCATCATTGCAACATTCCCTTAGTTCTTTGTTTGCTTGGCATAATTTTCCTATTTACTTAGTTTAATTCTTTACATTTCCAAGTACTTTACTTTTCATGCTCATTAGTTAAGTAGAATGAGTATGATTAGTTTCAAGCAATTAAGTGTAATTGTTTGGTAATCTAGTAGAGGTTTTTCTTAATTTTCTCAATAATAACTCCACTTGGTAATTTCAGTAACAATCACACAAGCCTAAGATGTGATTGTCAAGCCAAGACTATATACTCATCACTCTAGGGTAGAATAGATTTCCATTTCTATATCACTTAGACTTGGACTTTGATTTCACTTTTAATCATGTTTACTACTAGGAGTAATTTGAGCCAAATAAAATCATATATCATATGCCTCACTATAAGTTAAACCATGTACTTAGACTTCACTAACTCAAAGTGGAAAGATAATGATTACAAACTTACTATCAACTGCTAGCATACTTACATTGTCCATCCATGGATTATGATTAGGTTGCATGTGAACACTTGTGACTTGTAAGGTAGAGTGTTGGGGTACCCTACTACTCATCACTAGGTATCATACTTTCCAACATTTTCTCTTGGTTTCTAGCTAATTCTACTAGCATTTTTGGTCTTCTAGGCTTGTTTATGTTAACATTTTTGTTTTTTGACTACATAGAATTATGGTTTTGATCTTTTGACAATCATAGCAAAGATATTTTGCATTTTTGATTTTTTATGGATACATGAATAGTGTTTTTTTGATTTTCTCCACTAAGGGTTAGCATTTTTAATCTTTGTGATTGAGAAAACCATTAGATCAGGGTTTTAGAATTTGAATGTAGTGTTTATAAGTTTTTTAAGGTTAATTCATGTCAAATTGGGATTTTTAACATGATAAAAAACTAGGGTTTATTAATTTTGAAAAAAATAGACAACATTTTTGGCTTTTTCTCTAATTGTGATAACGTTTTCAATTTTCTTCATTATATTGCTACATTCCCAAGGTTTTCATGCTTAAACTATAGTGAATTAGGGTTTTTCCATGTAATTTTTTTTGGCAACCTAGGGCTTTTTCTAGAATTGAATAGGTAAAATTTTGGTCAATCTTGGCTTAATGGACAACATTTTCAAAATTTGTGGCTTGTGATTAGTGTTTTGCAATTTTTTCCATCCTTGGAGGCAACATTTTCCACATTTTCCAACTTGTATCTAGGGGTTTAAGCTTTTCCTTTCTAGTTTTGGTAGCATTTTTGGTGCTTGGTACCTGGGATGACATCATTGTAATATTTTCCTGATCATGTGATCAATATTTTTATCTTCTTTCTATAGGAGAGTAGCATTTTTGACTTTCCCCTACCTAGGTAGGAAATGTTTTTAGCATTTTTGGATTTTTTGGGGAAGGAATGACCAACATGTATGCTTAGATAGGAAACCTCATCATTTTTGACATTTTCCTCCTTGCACACAATGTGTTTGACTATCTTAGTATTCTAAGCGAGTATGTTGGACCTCCCTAGGCCCAAAAATGTTTTATGTTGGCTACTTATTTTATGTAAGTTTCAATGTCAAGAGGATTCTAGGTTTCTTGAAAACTATTTGTTAAAATGTCTAACTCAATCAAACTTTGTTTATAATGATTAAATTTCAAGTTAAAGTGTAGTCTTAGTTATGTTCATGAATTTGATTATCTTGTATCCTAGTTTCCTTATCAATGTTGTCAATTTTATGTTTTATTTTGGTTTTAGTATTAATTCATGCTCAAATGGCTACATGTTTTATGACTTGTGCATAGGGCTATGTTGAAATGGATCTTGGTTTTTGTAGAAATGGTGGGTTTCTTGTGTTGTATGAGGATGGTCTTCCTTAATAGTTCCATGTCTAATATGACCCTACATGAGGAATCCCATGTGTGGTTTAGGCCTGGTGCAAAGGAGTTCTTACTGTGTTTGGTACAGAATTAGAGTGTGATAATATGGTTGCACTTGGCTTTAGATGTCATTGCTATGATCATAGAGACCCTTGTGCTAATATTGTTAAATTACATTCTAAATTATATAATAGATGATCTTGAGTCTCATATAGAGTTGGACCATCATAATAATTCATATTTTGTAGGTATTTGATAGTTATCTCACGAGGATCAAGAACTTATAAGAAGGGTTGAATAATTTCCCTAATTAAAACAAGATCTAGTCACCAAATTAAACACAAAATTTATGTGGTTTTCCAACTTGGGTAGTTCACAGTTGGAGGGTAGATTCCATGCTCATATCTAGACTTTTTTTCTTTCAAAATGTGGTTTAAAGGACACCAAAACCTTTACAAGGTTTGATCTCTACTATGGAGAGTTTTATCACTATGAAATCTCTGAATCTCATAAGGTTCCAACAAGCTCAAAATGTGGTTTGAAAGGCACTACATCTTATACAAGTTCTAAGCTCTACTTTGAAGTGTTTCATCATTATGAAACCACTTAACCCTACAAGGTTCCAATAAGCTGAAAATGTGATTGCAAATCCAATGAACCACTTGTACCTTAAGCCATACTACATCTAATGTAGAAACAAGGTAGGCATCCATAGTTTGTTATGACTATAAACTAGCATAGATAGTCTACTATGACTATAAACTAGCATAGATAGTCCGCTATGACTATAAATTGGCATAGATAGTCTACTATGACTATAAACTAGCACAAACCATCCACTATGATGTAAAATTAGTAGAGATGGTTTGCTACGACCTTAAACTGGCCCATCCACCATCTGCTACGACGATAAACTAGCACAAAGGCCTGCTAGGACCTTAAACTAGCACAATGGTTTACTAGGACCTTAAACTAGCACATTGTCATCTATTGGGATCCTAAACTAGTACATCTAATGGTCTACCAAGACCTTAAACTAGGTTCACGACACAATGCTCTCAGCCCGCATCCACGATCCTACAAGCAAGGCAGCATGCATAGTGCCAACGCAGGATGGGACGTTGTAGTTGTAGAATGTGGTTCACGATAACAAGAAAACACCCTCTAGAACATATGCATCCACTACCTTTGGCATCTTGCTGATCCTTCAAAGATTTCATCTAACATCTTGCTAACCTTTTGAAGCTACCGCTACCACAACCCATTGCCCTGGCAGTAGCTTCTGTTGTCAGCCCCTATTGCTGGAGTTCTAGCACATTGTGGCCCAGCCACAAGGTCACTATCCTCTAGCCCTTGCCATCATCCAAGCTCAAAAGACATTCAGCTATTAGGCCTCTCACCTCACAGCTGAATTGCATGATGTTTGCCTTGGGTAGGGACTCCTAACCACTCACATCACGACAACTCCTAGCCCCCTTGGTGCCAGCCCCTTCAGCGTGCCACTACTAGAGCCGCTGTTGGCCTTCCTGCTTTAGATGTCACATGCCTCAGATATAGTGCCTACCATTTCAATGGTGTCTAAAGCAAGTAATACCTTTGCCTAACTACATTTCATGGTTACATTTCTCTACTCTACTTTCTGTTATGCTTGCAGGATATGAGCCAAGATGGCGTCCATCAAAAATGCATTTCACCAGTAGGACAGGACACTACATCATCCTGAGATGATCGCTCTGACTAGTTTAGCTACTTGGGAGTGCACATCTTACCCTTCCTCTTAACCTTCGTCATCTCATTTCTTACACCCACAGTTTCCCTTTTCACATCTCTTTTACAAGCTTTCTCGATGCATGTAAAGCCCTCCCATATGCTCAACCAAAAAGTCCATGATGTACATAATGTAGCTTGCCACATGGGAAGCATCTGTAGGTAGGTCAAAGCCCCACATGGATGTAACACAACTCATCTTGGGGAGGAAACACCTGTCCTATAATAACAAGGTTGTTTGCAAGTGAACATGGCTAAACAACAAAAGAAAAGCGCAAAAGAGAAAAAGAGCTCAAAAAAAGAAGCATGTGCCCAAAACAAATGGCACACTAGCTATTTTACAATGACCATCTCTATTCATTTCGATGAGAGGTCAGAAGCTAGCAAAAGAAAGATGTTTATATGAGCCAATCCCCTTACAAGAATTTCAACAAGGGACCGCGCTATGCTTCATTCTCCCTTTTCCTGAACCTATCCCCTCAAGTCTACCCTTTTCCCCTTTTCCTGCATGACTATCCTAATACTCCCAAGCATAGCAAAGAGACATCTGAGTGACCATCGGAGAGTGATGTTGGTGTCTTGTCCTTCATGGTGTTTCATTTTCTTTGTTGATGTCTATTGGGTGGATCCTCCAAATGTAGACAAAGAGGGGCCAGTGAAACATCATAAAATTTTACAACCCTCATGCTTTAGCAGAGTCTTGGAATTTGGGCAAGGACTTCCACAAGTGCAGCATCATGATGGTTTGGTAGGAAAGTATAGGCACTGAGGATAGACTATCTAGTCCAGCAAGTTTTCTATCTCTAGGGCTAACAGGCCCGCCGGACTCTTTGGCCTGCCCAACTAGACAATTGACCCAACTGACAGTCTACCCACAGACTATGCTAGGAGTTGTTGAAAGTGTTCAGGATGAGCAAAATAGTTTGGCAAGTTTTCTAGTGAATAAGTCTACTACTATATGCTACACTGTGCAACGTAGCGAGCCTTCAAAGATAACCACTTAAGTATCCAAATGCAAATTGATGAAATGATTGCAAGACAAGTTAGGATTCAGCCAACACAAGGTGCTACGCTATGCTACACTATGTAGCATAGCACAACGTAGCAAAGGCAAAGCAGAAAGGCCCATCTTGCCAAGTGATTCCAATAAAAAGACTACAATTTAGCAAGACTTCGGCCTCCAAAACTCCTTGCCCCACTTAGCCTGTAGGCCTCAAGCAAAGTTTCTTGCTAGAAAATGGCAGATCGAACAAAGAAGCATGACACATTGGCCACTAGGCTATGCTATGCTACATAGCATAGCACAGTGTAGCAATAATGCAAAAACAATAGAAATTTTCCAAACATGAATTTAGCAAAGTTTGAAGGCTTCTCAGCATGAAGGACAAAAGTTGTAGTTGTTAGCCTAACTATGCCTAAGACAAATGCTCTTCAGCTCCACAAATTTCTATCAAGACCAGTGGCTATGCTATGCTATGCTATGTAGCGTAGCACAGCGTAGCATGTAGCTACTTATGTTACACCAATGTGCTCAATAGTGTGAGTAGTGCAACACTGACATGGAAGCATCAAGATGTCTTTGGGTAACTCTAGAACTTGTTGGCAACAATCTTTCTCACATTGGCATCTCCTTGGAAAAATCAACAGTTTTACTTCATTTTTCATATCCTTGGTCAACTCCCAAAAAAATTGTTC
This sequence comes from Gnetum montanum, assembly GCA_015680685.1. Classification (NCBI taxonomy): domain Eukaryota; kingdom Viridiplantae; phylum Streptophyta; class Gnetopsida; order Gnetales; family Gnetaceae; genus Gnetum; species Gnetum montanum. Next base: position 232,803 of record MNCI01003467.1, on the reverse strand, counting down.
CTATGCTTGACCCTACTTGTAAGAGCAAGGAAGACGTAGTCCTAGAGTATAGGCTCTATTTTTCTTACATTATTAGCACACTAGATTTCGGCACATGCAATGTCGGCAGTATAGTCACAACATAACAAAGTTCACATCTAGCATCACATACCTACACGGTACAGACATGTTAGCACTTTGTGGGGTCCAGGACATCTGGCATGTAGACCACACTTCTCTCCTACTCTTGGCCCTATAAATACCTCAACGAAAAATGCTCAAGGGATTGGCTTTTTGGTGCAGTTGGCTTTCAGAGAGCATAGTTAAGCATATTTGTCATTTTGAGCATTCTAGTTACCTTTGAGTTCTCTGGTTAGCTCCAAACATCCCTTTGTGAGTTAAACATTTTGACATCTTAGCAAATAGAGTAGTAAGTAGAAGACCTATGACTATATTGTTCAGTGTAAGCAGTGTCTCTCTAGTGTTGCATAACCTATTGTACCCCTTTTAGCAAGGCAAAGAATCAAATTCGCAACCTTCTCACCCAAGTTTGATTTGTTACTTCCTTACTATAATCATTTGTTGCACTATTTTCACCATTTTGCATTTATTGATCATCGATTTACTCCATGTGTCTCGCTTCCAAAACCCACATTTACAAAAAGGTTCAGATACACCTATTAAGTCCCTGTCTAATCGACCAGACCATTCAAGGTGCCTCATTTCCATTTCTCTCTAGCATGGCCCTCACAAAGATCTAGGGTTAAACTGTTCACCTGGCAACCTTTCAGTGTTCTAGCCACTGATGTTTTCGGTCGCTGCATGGGGGACATCTTCTTATGAATGCACTCCTCTCACCTAAGACATCTTTTTCTTAGAGACATCTTTTCAACCTTTGGGCTCTAGTTCTTGAGGCTTTCTCTCATTGATTTAGCTTCTTTCTAGTCCTTATAGCATCTTCATATAGCTTGTGGTTGTCATACATGTCCATGCTCACATCTTTCCAATGTAGGATTCATGAGGACATCTCTACATATATCTTATGACATCTCAACGTAGATCTCGTCTTCAAACTTAACTCTTGTTCTAAAGTCCTTACTCATTTATGGCCTTGCTAAACTACAAAAACATTTCCATATTCTCCATTTTTCTTAAGGTTTTGACATACCAAACGGCCAAGATATCATAGTTTGGAGATGCCAACTTACTCATAGTATAACACCAACAACACTTTAATGTTAGGTAATATGCCAATCACTCTATTTTAAAATTCTCTAGAAAATGTCTACATGTTGGATGGATAAGCTTTGATTTGATTAAACATATATTTTTTTATTTTGGGACTACTTGTTTTATTGATTTTATGTTTATGATTTATAGGTTTAAGGTTTAAAGTGTAGGACTAGTGTTGAATGACCAAACCTTGTCCTTAGCCCCTATAGTATTGGAGGAATTGAAGCAAGGAGATAACATTAAGGTATAGGTGATTAACCAACTTGGTGTAGACTTTGCCAAATATAGGATGGTGTATTCTTAAGTGTACTTAAAATGCATGGCTACCAAACATTTCCATGAATTTTTGGATCTTTAAGATCTAGAAGTGCATGTCCTAGTTCAACCTAAAGTTTTAGCCTTAACTACTAAGTCGAGAAAGTATAACTTGTTTTATTTTTATTGTTGTTTATTATTTTTAAATTTCTTCATGGCCTATTTTAGTCACATTGGCTTGAGGCTAACTATACTATGCATAATAGATTTTGTATGGAAGTCTACCATCACCATGATTAGTTTTGGTTGAACCATGGAGAAACTCCTTTTCAAGTGGGGTGACGTAGACAAGGTATAAGAATGACTATCCAATAAGGCCTCTATAGGTATTCAATGGAGAATAACCCATACAAGCTTGTTTGATCTTTTTATGCTTCCTAGTTCATCTATTTGGCTACTAAAATGTTAAATATGATTAATTCATTTAATGAGGATGTTATAGAGTTCTACACTTGTGTACATGGTTTTCCTATAGTTTTAATTGTTTATGAAGATTTTTTTTATAATATTTTTGGCATACCTCTTAAAGGTGTTATGATGGTAGCCAATGTAGAAAAGGATTCAAGTTGTAGGGAGGATCTAGAGGCTTGGCTCAAATCACCTCTTGGTGTGACACAATCTTTTGAAAAGTGTGATATTGAGAAGGTGAATGAGTGATACCCTTTGTCCCAATCTAGAGTGTTCCCTATGTTATTGTTACAAAAGAAAACCATGAAAGTATAGCAAGCATGGATGATGAAAAAAGTGCTTGTAAATGAGACTAGATTTAATTGGGTCACAATTTTGGTCATAGGTCTTAGAAGTGAAATCCAAGAACTTCATAAGAAACTCAATTGTGTATCATATACACTTTACATTTTTTAATGTCTATTTAAGAATTTTTGTAGGGTTTATGATTGTTAAGTATAATGAAAAATGGGTTGAACGTGATATGTCTAATTTTTCTAGGCCTTGCACTCAATACTTTGTTGATATCATGTGTCCAAGGCCCACCCATTGAGAATGTTGATGATTTACTGTCTATTACAACCAAGGATATGAGGTGGATTTTCCCCTAAGAGCATAGGGTTTGAGCTTATAGTTACATAGGTAAAGGTAGAAAAGGCTAGTTTCTTATTTGTAGAGGTTGAGGGGATTGAGAAGAAAAGGAAGAAGCACCTAGGAGTTGAGAAGGATATTGTAGTTTAAAGCAAATAGGTGCCTCAACCAAAATTGGCAATAAAGATTAAAAAGATCCAATAGGTGGTAGTAGATATGTATGTGTGTTTTTTGATTTTATTTGTTATTTGGTTATCTTTGTGGTTGAATTGTTTGGATTCACATCTAGGTGAACCTCTTGCCATCACACTAGAGGGTCTTTTAGATACTTATGATTTTTGGTTTCATATGTTGTATAATATATATTTTTTGTTTCACGTTTGATCTTGGTCATAGTTTTTAATTGTTTATTATGCTAATTTATTATTTGGTTATCACTATATGGGCAAAGGACTAATAGAAATTAGTAACTAAGGCTACAGTAGAGGAGGAGCAATGGTGCAAGGAGGAAGAAGAGAGGATGGCCAAGTGTAATGAATCACTTTTCCTCTATTTTTTGCATTAACGATTGTAATAGTCTTTCTAAATGTTTGTGTGCATGTTTTGTTGATAGGTTATGTGTGTGCTTTGTTTGGACTGTGGTGAAAATGGCTAATTAGAATAGTAATAAATTTGTTGACCAAATTTTTATGTGTATTATGATTAATGTTTAAATACCTTATGCATAAGAAATATTATTTAAAATACATTTTGGGAATTTTTTAAGATAATAATAATAATTAATTTATGGGAAAAAAATATTTTTGGTTCTATTTTAACAAAGATGTTGAGAAATAAGAGAAAAACACAGGACACTATTCTAAGATGTGCCTTAATAGCTAAAACAGGCATGTTGAGATGCAAAAAAAATGCTCATATTAAGGAACTTGACCTATGAATCAAGTTGGAGTAACCTAAATCAAGGATATTATGTGTAAATACCATAGCTTTATATTTTATTTTATTTATTTTATCTAAATGTGATGCATTACTCTTTTTATTTTAAAATAGTAGAGTATAAGTACCCTCTTCATGGCTATAGAAAGGTTACATGATAACCTTTCAAGGCTCGTAAGATAATGGAAAAATTCACATCATTATTGACTTGAAAAGAAAGGTGCCTTATTTGATTATGTATCTTGAACTATCCGTATCATGAATCTATTTTGAAAACTTTTTCCTTGCATCTTATGACAATTCTAAATGATAAAGAGATAGATATTATTTTGGAATGTTTTGTAATTATCAAGAGGAATTGAACCTACAATCTAGTAAAATCTAAATTTTGAGATATCAAAAATTGTTGATTTAGGAATTCAACCTACAACCAATGAATATACATATTTTATTGATTTTTTGTTGATAGTGATCATGAATATAATTGGACTCATGAATCATTGCCAAAAAAGAAAGAGACAGAGAACTTTAAAAAGAAGGAAAAGAAAACATAAAATTCCCAAGAAGTTAGTTACAAGAAACCATACATTATCCCTTATTCCACCTACAAACAAGGAGAGGAGGATAGGAAAAAAACATACAAGGTAAAAGTAGCTAAGTAGGATAAAGGAAAGGGATACAACAATAGGAAGTATGGCTAGGAAGGGAGAAAAGACTATGGCTACTATAGGAGATAGCAAGGAGGAAGAAAAAAAGTGCTGCATAGTAATCATATATTCTGATAATTCCTCCTAGCAAGCAAGATATCAAGGCAAGGAGATAAAATGATCTATCTCTATTATGTTTCATAATGGCTAGTAAGGGCTGATTTTCTCAAACTTTTCTCTTCTTGCTTTCCTAACTAGCTTTACAATGCTTGTATGAAATTATCAAGATTCTTGTTCTAAGCTTAGATTGTTAAAACATTTATTAACATTTTTGGATCTCTCCACCAACCCTCTACACTCTCACACCTAAATGACTTGGATAAGAGTTGTTTCTATAATGATTCAAAAACACCCATAATGATTTTGGGCATTTTTGGCAAAAGATTGTCAACATGGGTCAAGGATCCATAATATGAGGATTGGTACCATTGATAGAAAGTGAGAGTATCCTTGAGTGCATGGATAATTATGAATGTTTTAAAATTGTTGAGTTCTTAGGTTTTGGTTGGAATTTGGTTGATGAACCCTCCTCCTTTGAATGCACAAGTCTTGGATCTGAATCTTGAATTATACCTTTCAAGTCTGATTTTGATGCCTTTATATAAGCTGATGGAGTGGGGGAAAGCCTAGGATGTTAATTTATGGTTGTGATCTATCTATTCTTTGCTATTGAACATATGAATTTCTTGATTAAATGATTAATGGTAAAATGGTTACAAGAGTTAAATTTAGGTGATCTTATTTATGTGTTGTTGGAAATTATAAAAATATTATTATCTCATTGAACAAATATGAGATTATAGATTGATTTACTTTTGTGGTCATTTTTTCCTTTTACAAATGTGTAAATGATCTTAATTAGATATTTCTTTTTTGGTTGAATAAAAAAAATTGATTTTTTAATCTAATGAATTTTGCACAAATATTTTACTATGGCTATTTCTTTTTAAAATTATCTCTTAATTCTTAAAATTAATATTGATTGACCTATTTTAAAGCTAGATATAGGTGCTATTGATTTTGTTTTAATTTTATAGGTTAATGTTAGTTTGATTGTTGTAGAAAGAAAACCATTTATGCATTTTCTTATTTCAAGTAGCTTTATTTTTAGGGGGGCTTTAGGTGTTAGCTCTTAATTCCTATGAATGGGCACTACACTAAGGAAGCCCATGATGTTCTAGACTCTATTTTCATAGATAAACTTCTTATAGAAGATGATCCTCTAGTGGACATTGCTTACAATATTTCTAGTAAGTGTTGAAGGCTTTGCTTGATCAATTCAAAGGCTTTTGTTTATATTTTCATTGCAGACATAGGTGATGTTGGTTTACTTGGTCACTTTGGCTATACAAGAAATACAGCTCATGCAGAAACATCCACATTCCAATATAAGCCTTGGATAGAGGCTGTGAATAAGGTAGAGTTCATGCAACAAATTATGGATGATATGGTTAATAGGCTATAATAATTCAACCTATGAGTTGATAAGGAATGTTGAAAAAAATTATTTTAATTTTTTTATATTTATGCTTTTAGGATTTTGAATGACTTTTCATTTTTATGTTTTTATGCTTTTTATGGTTTTACCATCTCTAAGATTCATTGGAATCATACTAGACACATCAAGTTTGATGAGCTTCTAGCTCTATTTTCTAATCATGAGAACATTTCTAGGAAACTATAGGAAAGATCTATAAAATGTATTACATCCTATGCTGAATTCTTTTGGGAATATCAACATTGCAATGAGTTTCTATGCGAATGTCTCTTGGCTATAGAGAAGCAAAACAAGAAATTGTTTGATGAGATTAAGAGCCTCAACAATTGAGAGGAGTTTATAGAAGCTGATATGACCACTAAAGATTCCTTGAGAACCAAGGAGATAGAATGGACTCGATATTGATCAACTGTACAAGGAATAGTTGTTGTAGCTAAGAGAAACATGAAGAAGGAAGTACAAATGGAGATGATGGTACGTAAGACATAGAAGTGGAGAGATTATTGTGCCTAAGTGTTAGAGTGAGGTAAAAAATAGATGATAGATAAAAGATGGTACAAGGAGGAGAAGGAGCGTTACTAGAAGTCTTAGAGGGAAGAGGCTGTTGAGAGGCATGCACTTGAGTTAGTTGTGTAGGGTATAGACATCAAGAGGACTTTTAGATATTTCTAAGAATTGGTAGGTGTTCTTGATTCTCCCACTCCTTAGATTGTGATTATAACTAGGAAGAAATATACAAATACCTTTTATCATCCTTCTCTTGAGTGGACAAATATTGAGAGAGAGAAGATCTTTGAAGGAGTGAATTTTGGCAATATTGACTATGCTAACATGAGCAAAGAGGAGATTCTTCACAAGCTTAAGGCTTGTCTTTCAAAGTTTACTCCTAAAGATATTTCTCCCAAATATTATTAGATTTGTAAATTGTGTTTTATGTTATGGCTATTTTATTGTTTTATTTTGCTATGTTGGATGTTCACTATGGTTACTAATGGTTGTATGTTTTATTATCTATAGGCCATAGGTGATGGTTGTGATGGTTCTAGTGACATTCATCCTCTTCCTACAGCTTGGTTAGACTATTTAATGATGATTTACTATACTTATTATTTGTTATGACCATTGGTTTTTGTGATTTTGTTATCATTTATGGGTTTAGAGACTATGTAATGTTTATTTCTTGTTACATTGTGTAACTATGGCTACTATTATGGACTACTTGGTTATATTTGGCTATATGATACTACATTTTGGTTTCATGCTTCATGCTATTCTTAGCCATAATTTTTTGGTTTTTAGGTTTTATGTAAACAGTAAATGTCGATTGCAAATTAAAATAAAAGTAAAAAGAAAAACAAGGTGATAAGGTAAAACTTAAAAATATAATGTAACAAAATATAACTGTAAAAAAATACATAAAAACTATAAATAATGCACTAAAGTATAGATGCCACAACTTATATACTAGGGGAGAAAAAAGATAATGCTTTAATTATGTAGTTATTTCTTGATATTTGATAGATTACTTAACTAGTAAGGCTTTTCATGTATGATTTTGTACCCTATGTTCCATTTACCGATGATGCTAAATGGGAGTTGCTTCCAAGGTTCTTTCAAGACTTTTGTATTATTGGTTATAGCTTCATCATGCTCACCATGGTCATTGGTTTCCTTGTTGGTTATAGGAATTTCCTATTGAAATTCCACCTCAGATTCTTGTACAATGTCAACATTGTTTATAGACAAAGGAACTATGTTGTCTCCATGGATAATGATTTAACCTTTCTCATAAGGTAGATGAATATCTTAGTGAATAGGTAATGAAATTGCTCATAACTTAGCCAACCATGATCATCTTAGAATCAAGTAAAGCTTGGTGTTTTTTCAACTACTAGGAAGTCAGTTAATGTGGAAAACTATTCCCTAGTCACAAAGTCTAATGAAATGAACCATATAATTGCTACTCATGACCTATTGAAGGATTTGAGTGTTGAAGTAGATTTATCCTAAATGTTCTTGACTAGGTATAATTGTTTGACAATGGGAAAGGGAATGAAATTTTTTGCTAATCTATCATTCACATGGACACGATGCACTTTATATTGGCCAACTCATTTAGTGATAAAAAGAGGAGTATGCAACACTTTACTACATTGTAAATCAGTCTTAACTTTACTATTGAGAAATGCCAAAGTGATTTGTTTTTGTTCTTTCTTGAGTGGAGTTGGCATGATAATGGAATGGATGGTTTCCTCACTAATAGACATATCCTCACTCATAGGGCTGAATATTAACATTTTAACAAGGTTTTTATGATGAACAAGAGAAGTTATAACCAACTTGTAAAGGCTGAAGGAAATTTTTTATCTACTTCAGTAAGAGCTTCACTTGTTATAGGGTAGTGAGGAAGTATTTATCATTGATAGATGGTTTCTCTATTTTATTAGCTTTGACTTCCTCTATCTCACTTAGGATTTTAACTTCATCTTTACGCATTTGTTGTTTTGGGCCATTTCTTTTCTCTTATTTGTAACTTTTCTTGGGCTAGCTAGTTGATGTAGTAGGATTCTTGGGTATAATTGAGATTGGGGTAGGCTTCGATAAATCTACTTCTTTCTAGATATTTTGTTTAGTATTTTCCTTAGCTTTTGGCTTTAGAGCTAATGGTTTTCATTGATTTAATGGTGATTTCTTATTGGTTGGTTGAGAGGATGTCAATGCATTAGCCAATATAAGTAAACTCTAGTGATTACTTGTTATAGGATTATTAGTATGAGGGGAAGGAACTCTAATGATGAAGAGCTCTCTAGGAGGTGTAGATGGTGGTACCCTTATAAAGAAAGGGGTTGTTGAACTTGAAGAAATTGAAGAATTATCATTACAAGAGGATACTTTAATCAAAAATGAATTCCTTAAAATTTTAGACTTATTGGGAGTATTAAAAATGGCTATGGTATAGGGATCATTACTAGCATTGAGGAAATATTTGTATACCTAAATTAGTTAATTTTGAGGCCTTATGGGATTGGAAGCATCTATCACCAATTCTCCACTATCTATCATCTTTTGAAGATCATCCTTTAGGTTTAGCTAAAAATTAGTGTCATGACTAGAAAGTTGATGATAGTGGAAAAATTATTCTAGTCGGAAGTACTTAGTCATTTGCAGATCATATTTTGTAGCTATGGTTGGATCCTTAGTGATGTCACATAGACAAGCATTTCTCTTGCAAGCATTCTTTGGTAGTTTCTTGTGTTGGATAAAACGTTTTTTGAGTAACTGATCAAGAAGCTCAAAGAGTTATAGGTAGTTTTGTGTACTTAGACTAGTCCTTATGCTCAAACTTTGGATTTGGAAGATTGCATGCATTAGAAGTGCCTATGGTTGATGGTTGGGATGAAATAGTAGGGATCTTGAGTTCTGATGTCTATTCTCCCTTTGTCAGTTTCACATCCTTGGCCATGGTAGCTATAGCTACATGTGTCTATTTACCCTTATCCCTATCCATTTTCATATGTTAGTTCTTGTAGGCTAGATAAATTTGGTCATTACTAGCTTTTGCAATATCCTCTATTTTCTTAATATGGGAAAAGACTTGACTGAGTGATTGAATATCTATGTGGTTTAATTTTGACTTAATAAAGGCATTAATTGCTTCCTTGAAGATAGCCAAAATGTGGATTTCAAAGATGAATTGAGGAATTTCATTAAGAGTTACATTCCATATTTGAATGAACTTCTATATTGGTTTAAGGGACCCTTGTCTCACTTTCATGAGTTGGTTAAAGGTTGTATTTGGCTTTAATTTGTATTTGAAGAAGTTCACAAATTATGTTATTAAATCATCAAGAAAATAGATGGACCTTTTGGTTGAGTTTGGTACTAGTCTAGAGCTTTTCTTGATAAGGACATAGGAAATATTCGCAGTACAATGTGAAGCCAAGCCTATAATAGGAAGCATAGATGGAAGGTTATAAGCTTTGCATTAGAATCACCTTCATCATTATACTTAGTACAATGGGGGATGGGGATGCCTATGGGTAAAGTTATTTAAGGGATAGTTGGGTTGATGGGGTCATCTTAGTAAAAGTTCATGAATTTTACCATTTGGGTTGTACTAGTCTTAAGTTTTTGGAACTCCTAAGTAAGGTTCTAGATCATCTAAAAGGCTTGATCCAAGCCTTGTGGAGATCTTGAGGATTGCACTAGTAGTTGAATAGCTCATGGCTATGAAATAGAAATGGTGTGGACTAGAGGAATCTTTTGACCACCATTATAGGAGGGTTCAACATAGAAAAGGATGTCTACATAGGAACATATGGAAAGAAGGGAATGTAATCATAAAAAAAATTAATGATAGAAATTGAAAGAATCTATGTGGAATATTTTTATGTCAAGATCCATAGGTCTTGAAAAGGATCTAAGGTACCTTATGTAGTCTTGTTGATCACTTGAGGACTTGAAAGTTTGTTACCAAATGAAATAAATAAAAACAAGCAATAACAGACAAGAAAATGAAGAAACAAAAGATTCAATGCTAGATCTATGAGAATTGTAATATAAAGTTAAAAGTAATAGTAAAAAGATGTAGCCAAAGCAACTACAAATTTTTTATTTAATGCTACCAAGTACAATGATGAGAGAGTATAGTGTAGAATTGTGAATATTCCACATATCTCTATGAAAATGGTGCTAAGAATATGGCTTATGAACAAGTGGTATGTGTCTTATAGTCCTCTCAAATATGTTTGGTATGCTAGATTTCCTTCCCAATGTAACTATAATGAGTTTTCTCTATTCTCCTACTAAAAGGGTCTACTTGCCAAAGATAGGTCTAACAAATGTTCTAAAATTGATGCTAAATTCTACTTAAATAGGTCACAATTTGCTATTTCTCCATTATTTGGACTTTGATAGGCTTCTCGACTAGTGACACAACATTTTTGACCATTTTTATGGTTCAAAGATGCAATGTTTTTGTCACAAATGTTTTTTTACCTTGAATTTAATTGTAATATTTTTGATAGTATATTTGATAATTGCAAGCTCAAATATGCTACTTTGATGTAATTCATAATATATTTGACATTTTATATCATGAATTCATTTACAAAGTGAAAATGTTCAAATATTTTGATAAAATAGGATCAAAAAGTGTATTTTTGAAGGGAAATTAAGGCATTTGTGTTTGCTCTTGAATCCAATCAAAATTACATGGCCAAATCTTGCTACAAGGCTTCTTGTTTACATCATGAATTTTCTTTAAGGTGTTTTACTAGCTTCTCTTTATTGATTTTTTTGAGGATTAACTTGAAAGACATCAAAAAAGAGTGTGAAATGTTGCCATAGATTCATCATGAACACTTATATCTTTACATTTAATTTTGTAGTTGTTGAATCATACCAAAGAGTGTTCATGATGGTGAAGTACGGTTAACATGGAAAGGTGCAAATCTGGAGTGAGATAATGGCTACATTGGCCATTAGAGAATGGTCAAACAAGCTAGTGAAGAACTTCAATTGTCTTGACATCATGGCCATGACATAGTGATGTAATTATTTGTTGATGAGGTCTTCATGCTTTATGCTTGATTAACTAGCTATGTGTACTTGGATATGGATAAAATAGTGGTTTTTTATAGGTTTTTTTGGCCACTTGACTCATTTTCATTTTTCACTTTTCTTCTGAGCCATTTATTTATTTAAGTTTAGGCTACATTAGCCTCTTGGATTTTTTGGAATCTCTCCATTTTTGTTTTATGGAAGGGAAACATTCTTAAGGTTTTGTCACCAAGGTTGGATTTTTATTTTCTAACTAAATGAAATGTTTGACAATTTAGTGAACTGATTTAACTATAGGATATGCCACATGGCCATGATGCATAAATGTCAAACATATGCTTTTATCATTAGCATGTTAATGCTAAAATTGGTATATGACTATAGCTATGAAAGCTTACCAAAAATGATATGGGGTAAGCACTTTTGGCATCATCAAACAAGCTAGTTAAATCTCATGTATTTAGGTTGTGTGGTCACTCATTGCTATGATGAGTCACACCTCTACGATGACTCTAGGCTTACCCTACAAACACAACTCAGAGATAATAAGAAAACAAGTCAAAGAACCTAGAGATTTCAAGAGGGTACAAGTAAATATGATTCATCATGAGTTCCAATTGGTAGAACTAGAGAACTTTGCAAGATTTATATAAAGTTTGTAGTATTTGAGGCCAAGAAGAAAAAAATGTCATGTAGGCTCACTTGTTATAGGTTACAAGATCCATCAAGGCTTCATATTCATTTCAATCTATAAACAAAGGCTTACATTACTAAAATAAAATATGTCAACATTAGATGCAATAAGGACCATATGAAGGCATTTATGTTTCATTGTAGGGATTTGGTGATGTCTTGAAAAAACTAAGGTTCTAGTGAGGAACTTGGTTTTAGGGTTTTCTCCTCATCATTGTGGATTGAAATGGGAAATTCCACTAGGAAATTTTCTATGATGTTCCTAGCCTTAAGGTTAATAGCAATCAAGCCATTACAATATATTAAGGCTATATCGTCAGAAGGATTTTAGGCTTAAGGTTTAAGTATTTAAGATCATTTGATTGATTGACATCACCAGAAGGATCTTCCTAGGCTCAAAGGTTAGTTGGATTATGCCTAAACATTCATAGCTTAATCCTACATGTCAAAAAGGCACATCAAGTAACATCTGCATGATATATTGGTCAAAAAAGGTCAAAACAAAGTAAAATCATGTAATAAATGATATTAATTATTTATAATGGTTATTATATGGTCAAATCAAGTAACAATTCAATAAAAACAGCCAAACATTTATAAAATTATGACTTTAAAGATCAAATAAGCTATGAAAATAGTGTAATTTCTCTTTGTCAACATTTTTATGCAACTATGATAGTGTGTGAGTAGCTTGGGCTAGGTTGACAACATGTTTGGCTATTCTAGATAGCATGTTGACCATAATTTCTATCTTGTTAGCATGTTTGAGCTTATTTCATTCTCAACTTTATTTGTCTAGCATTTTTAGGATCCAATATTATCTTATACTCAATTTGTTCCATTTGTTCCATTCGCTTATGGGTTTTAGCTAGGGAACAACCCTGGAGTAACCCTAGTAAGGTAGGGATCATTTTATACATGTGAAATTCATTGTAATCATAGTAGGCATAGTTCCATTCCATTCTTCTTTATTTGGTTTATATGTTATTACTAGTACTATTATTACCTTAGGGGTCATTGGAATCACTATTGAACTTCATCTAACATTCCTACGGCCTATGCTTATGTATACCATTTAATTTGTTGAGGCTACCCTCTTTACTATATTATCTTATCTTTGTTGAGATTATCCTCAGTTATGAATTTTATTGTTCCAATGTTTCTAGGATTAAATAAGCTATGAATTTCATTTTCCCAGAATTTTTAGGGTTAAATAAGTTATAATTTTCACTATCCTAGCATTTTTGGATTCAATAAGCTATGATTTTATTGTCCTAGTGTCTTTAGGATCAAATTAGCTATGAATTTCACAATTCCAGTGTTTTTAATACATAGTATTTGGGATCTAGAGTTGTGGAACTTATTTATCAACATACTAGAATAGAATGGACAATATTTTAGGCTATGGGAGGTAATTTCATACCAAAAGGCAATGTATTGGATCAATTTCATTCTAGCAGCTTATTTGAGTCAATTTCATTTTTAATTTCATTCTAGTAGCATATTTGAGTCAATTTCATTTTTACTTTAATTCTAGCAATGTATTTGATCTATTTCATTCCCATAATGTATTTGAAGAAAATTAAATTTTTAAATTTCTTGTGCTCAGCATGTAAGAATAAAAATAGAAATTTTGGATATTTTTAATAGCTATAAGAATGAGATTTAGATTTATTAGCTTTTTATAGTGTCAATATGGATTTATTAGCTTTATTAGCTACATGTATAGTGTTGGAATTTTTTCCACTCCATGTTAGCGTCCTTGACCTTTGGGACTAAGAGAGGCAACATGGAAGGATTTTAGACCTCTAATGTATTTTTTACATGTTTTTCTGGGGTCATATGATGGTAAATTAGGGTTTTTCATAGACCAAAAAATAGCTTTTATGGTGTTTTTTTTCCAAAATATGTAGCATTCTTGGCCTTTTGCCTACATGTGGTAGTGTTGTGAATTTTTCTTATAGTGTTCCTAGGGTTTCTCATGCCCAATGAACTATGAAGTAGGCTTTTCTATTCAATTTTTAGCAAATTTGAGGGTTTTTCTTTGTAATTGAATATGTAGTGTTGTAGTTAAATTTGGCTTGATGGATAGTTCTTTCAATGTTTATGACTTGTAGTTAATATTATAAATTTTTTTCATCCATGGAACTAGTGTTTTTGACATTTTCCTAGTTTTCTGCAGGGTTATAGGTTTTTCCTTCATGAATTTTGGTAGTATTTTTGATTCTTGATGCTTGGCATGATAGTGTGTTTCATTTTGTGACTTAGAAGAGCAACATTTTTACCCTTCCTTGCCTGGGAAAGTAGTGTATTAGGCATTTTGAAATTTTTGTGAGAAAGGAATGACAACATATAAACCTCAAGATCAAGGAAATTTCAACATTTTGTACCTTATCCTCCCCTCATTTCCAGCATTTTAATTTTCCTAGTTCTTAAATTAGTATTATTGGTATCTTTAACCTCCTTAAGCCTCAGTGTGTTTGGTTATGGCCAAATGTTTTGGTAGAAAACCCAGTTTCATGTCAACTATTCATTAAAATTCTTGCCTATACTTTGTATATCAACTATTTGATATAATGTCTAACCATGTCTTATAAAATGTTAGATTATGTTTTTCATGTCTATTGTTTGAAAAAATGTCAAATCCATTCAAAGTTGATTTCATGATGGCTCAATTTTGATCTAGTGTAATCATAGTCATGTTTGCAAGCTTGGCTACATTGTAATCCTAGTCATGTTAATATTTGTTCTCATGATTCAATGTTCTACTTATTTACAGGATCCTAGTGATGAGAACGATGGCTCTAGCAACACTTCTCCTTCTCATTCTATGGCTTTTTCTAAGCTATAAGTGTTGATGATGTCATCTTGGTTGTATTATGGCTATTGGATTATTGCTATATCTATGGCTTTAGAGAATATGTATCACCTCTTTGTATTACATCGTCTAACTATTGCTATGATCATGGACTATCTAGCCATGTTTGACATTCATGTATTATATGTTGATTAACTTAACACTACTCCTTGGTTATAGACTTTTAATTATTTTTTTATGTTTTATATTTTTATATAGATAGTAGATTTAGGATACAAGTTAAAACAATTGCAAAAGACAAGGTTATAAAGTAAAATTTGATAATGTAATGTAATAAGATGAAAATAATAAAACATGACATAATTGTAAAAATAAAAATTTTTCATCATGTGTATGCAAAGGGAAAGAAAGATAGGCCACAAATTTACCAATTTTAGGCACTAGAAAGCCATGATTTACTAGTTTTATTCCTTGGTAGGCCATGGTATCACTAGTTTTAGGCCTTGGTAAGCCATAGTATCACTAGTTTTAGGCCCTAAAAGGCCATGATTTCACTAGTTTTAGGCCCTAGTAGGCCATGGCACCACTAGTTTTAGGCCCAGGGAGGACATGGTATTAGTAGTTTTAGGCTCTGGAAGGTTGTGGTTTACTAGTTTTAGGCCTTGGTAGGCCATGGTGCTACTCATCTAGCAAGCATGGGATAATTTTAAAAAAAGGAGTACTAAAATAAAATGAAGGTTGAAAAATGGTATAAGGTTACAAAAACAAATATATGGTCATTGAGAAAAGAAGGGATTAGTTATTGATTGTAAGTTTGTTGTTTGATTTTCAATAAATCAAGGAGCCCATTTCTATGTTTACTATTATTATTGTTCAATATGACAAGTAGTAGGTGTTCTTGTTAATCATTTAATGTTATAGAGTTGGCATTGTTAACATTATTGTTGATTCCAACTTGAGTATTGAGAGCTTCATCTTGAAACTTCACTTTTGATCCTCATTCAATGTTTATATTGGTAATAGATGACAAGGATATGTTATCCCCATGAATTGCACTTTCACCATCCTCATATGGTAAATGACTCTCCTAGTATATGGAATATGAAACTACTTGAAGCTTAGCTAATCATGACCTTCCTAGAATCAAGTTGAAGCCATGTGTCTTCTCAACCACTTGGAAGTTAGTGAATGTGGGAAACTACTCTCTAGCTACAAAGTCTAATGAGATAGAACCTTGCACCACTACTCATGATCCATTGAATGACTTGAGCATGGAGGTAGAGGTCTCCTTGATGTTCTTAGTTAGGCCTAATCATTCAACAATGATAAAGATTATCACGTTCATTGCTTTACTATCATCCACATGAACACAATGAACCTTATACTTGCCAACACATGTGGTAATAAGGAGAGAAGCGTATACCACTTTTCCATTTCTTGGATTAATCTTTACTTTAGTATCATGAAAGGTGAGCATGACTTGATGCTTGTATTCTCTAAGTAGGATTTGTTCAATAACAAAGTAAATGGATTATTTAGTAGTAGGTATATCTTTGTTCACATGAATAGAGATCAACATTTGAACCAATGTGTCTCTATGAGTTGTGAAAGTCATGACTACATCATATAGGTTCAATTATGTGTTCTTCTATCTCAGGGACCATTTTCCATTATCATGAAAAAATTATTTTTAATGGCATGTGATTTTTCAGCCTTAGTAGTATTAATTTCTTCCATTATTCCTAGAATTTTTGGCTCATATTTTTCTATTTGTTTCTTGGGCTCCTTGATCATACTTTATTTGTGATTTTCTCTTGGTTGACTAGTTGATGCCATTTGGGAAATGGAGTTTATGGGGAGAGCTAATCTTGGTATAGGTTTTAGTGGGTAAACTTGCTTAGTATATGGCCTAGAAATAGGTTGTTTTCTTCACTATTATGATAATAATTGTTTGTTAATTGGTGGTAATAGTGTTAAGTTATTAGCCACAATGGATGAGCATTGCTCAAAGTTTGTTTTAGGTTTACTTGTGGATGATAGAGGTACGCTAATAACAAATGGTTTCATAGTGTTAGAGGAATTGGTAATGCTTTTTTTGGATCATGTTGTTATTAACACTAAATATGGAACATGTACCACAAAAGGCTCTTTAAGGGTCATGGGTGGTGGTACTCATATAATGAAGGGTGCTCTAGGCTCTAGGCTTTAGGCTTTAAGGCCAAGGGGGTACCTTGATGAAAATTAGTTCTCTAGGAGAACTAGATCGAGTAGATGTCATAAATGAGGCTATGGTGTAGAGGTCATTGTTAGC
Organism: Gnetum montanum; assembly: GCA_015680685.1. Lineage (NCBI taxonomy): Eukaryota > Viridiplantae > Streptophyta > Gnetopsida > Gnetales > Gnetaceae > Gnetum > Gnetum montanum. Next base: position 215,713 of record MNCI01003467.1, on the reverse strand, counting down.
ATTTGAAGATTTGGATTCATTTAACATTAGCTCTTATTAATCAATCATCTTTTGTATATCATATTTAAGGGCTAAGCAAAAGTTAGCATCATAAGTAGCCAATTGATGATGGTAATAAAATCTATCAAGATTGAAGTACTTTGGTAGTTTTGTATCATCTTTGGTTGCCACCATTGGATCTCTAGCTATCTCACAAAGATGGTCAATTATCTTATGAGCTTCCTTAGATAGTTGCTTATGTTGAATAGAATTTTCTTTAAAAAAGTATACTGGGAACTTAGAAGGTTTCATAGGCAACTTTGTATACTTGGATCTATCATCACCCTCAAAGTTAGGTCTTGGCTTATTGGAAGCATATGAAGTATATTGTTAAGATGGCTTAGAAGATGTGTTGCATGATAGAGACCTTGATCCTTTTGTCTATTTCAAGTCTTTTGCCCCTGTGGCCATGGTTGGTTGTATTGGCTTATTCTTATTCTTATCCCTCCTTGTGTATTGAATTTTGTAGTTAACATAGGCTAGATCGTTGCTGGCTTTGTTGGCTTCTCAATGTTCTTAATTTTTGAAAAGGATTAACTAAGTAACTGAGCTTCTAAGTAGTATAGTTATAATTTGATAAAATCATTGACCATCCCATTAAAAATGGCTAACAAATGGATCTTAGATGTGAACTTCAAAATCTTGTTAAGTATTGCATTTCATTCCTAAATAAACCTTTGATTTAGTTTAAGTAACCCTTGCCTCATTTTCATGAGTTGATCTAAAGTTGTATTAGGCTTTAGGTTGTATTTGAAGTGGTTGACAAATTGGATTATCAAGTGATCAAGAGAGGAGATAGAACCTCTTAGTATTGTGTGGTACTATCAAGAGCTTTTCATAATAAAGACATAGGTGAAACACCATCAAGAAAATTCATGTTGCAAATTTTTGGCATTATAACCTTCACCATTAAACTCAAGGCTAGATTTTATTGTAAAATGTAATGTTTATAGTTCATAAACTACAATCTTACATGTTTCAACTTTTTGAGGCTGAAAGATGCCTCATAAGTTGCTATAGCTCACTTCCTAGGTGGAAAATGTTATGTCATGTCTATATATTGGTTTGGGAAGGCTGAAAATGCCTTGGGAACTATCAAATTTGGTGTTTCATGGGTTTTCTGTTGGTCATAGCCAAAACTATGCTAGAACCACCTACATCCAGTGTTGGAATTGCTAAGTTTTCATTTTTCTAGCAAGGATAGTGTGGTTCTAGCAAGGCCAACATGGTTTCCATGAGGCCAACATGGTTCCAATAAGGCCATCATGGTTCTAGTAAGGCAAGCATGGTTCCTAGGAAGCCAATGTAGTTTTCTAAGGCCAATGTAGTTTTGGTGAAGCCAGTGTAGTTTTCAAAGTCTATTTACATTTTATAGTACTCAACGTAGTTTTGATGGCCTTGGTGCATCAAATTTACCATAAATGAAAAACTATGCTAGAATTGATGGCTTGTCACACCTAAAAATTACATCAATATGTCAAAAATCATGGCAAAAATTTGTAGCTCCAAATTAGCAACTATATGACCTACAAAAGTAAAATTTGAACACATTAAATAGGTGGTTCTTTAGCTCTTCAACTTTTTCAACCTTTGAAATTTGAACCTTTGGGCATTTTTGAGACTTTTTTGCAACTAGGCAATCAATTGAGCATTAGAGACTCTTAGAACATTATAGTGTAGCAAAAACTTCAAGCAACTATTACATCATTTTACAACTAACATAGTAGATTTGAGCCAAAGAAACAGTAGGAGTTTTAGAATTTGGAGCTTGGAAGCACCTAAATCATGCAACTAATGTAGAACATAACCTACTAGTTTTACCAAACTTCAAGAACCACTCAGGCAACTCCTTGTGCATCTAGGCATACACTTGTATACCTTTGAACTTTGTTCTTGTGACTTTTTTATTATTTCAATGAAAATTGTCAATTCATTTTTTTGTGAAATTTTATTCCAAGTTTATATATGGTGCTTTTTCTTAGGTTAGATCTACATTCTTTGTTAAAATTAATTACACCATTTATACTTTTCAAGGCCATAGGTGATTGAAAAGACCATCCAAGATACCTTGGATCCTCTTTCTCATTGGCCCTTAGGATCCAAGGTTAAACTATTTCCATTGGAGATCATCGATTTTCTAGCACCAAATTTTTTTGATGCAGCAATTTCTAGTGCTAGAAGGAGGACCTTCTCCCAATATCTTTGCCTAATATGATATGCCTTTTTCCAAGCCAACTTTTATAAGTCTGAAGTCTTAAATCATCACTCAAACTTGTGAAGAAACCAACATTGTCATCCATCCTCTTACAACTAATATCTATCATGGTTGTTATAGTTAGTTTGGGTGTTGCTGTGAAATTTATAGTAGTTGTAAAACTTTTGGAAGCTTGCATGGTTTCTTAAAAAGCCTACAATATTTGGGTGTTAAAACTTGGGCTTGGGTTTTCCAAACACCAATGCATCTTTTCACCACCCATTTTCTGCTATGAACGTTTCTGTTAAGTCTCTTGAAAAAACCAACACATCTTTCCCTCTTTACCAAACTAACTAGCATAGTTTTGGTCAACTAATTTCATTTCCATCACTACATAACCCCAACATAGTTTTTCGATAGGGATAAACATACCAAACCTTTTCAAACAAAACAAAAAAAGGCCAAAAAATTTGCCCATCCTGCCCTCGACATAGTCCTTATTGAAAAGCTAGCATATCTTTTTGTTTCAAAGCTAAAATCAAAACATTCACTACAAAACCCAATGTAATTTTTACCAATGTAGGTTAGGTGGGGGTAAAACCACCGAAAAATATTCAAAATTGCATTTTCCATTTTCATACCAATCTTTTTTGATAACAAGTTGTAGTACAAGCCCACACTTCCAAAAATGATAATTTTAAACGAATCTATTTTGAAATTTCTTTTTGTACGAGTGTAGTGCATACCATTACTACAATCATTTACACTATACCTATCGTTGTAGTTTTTACTAGTTTTATAGCCAAAACCATTTACACACTGGGTAATTCCACTTGTTGAAATTTTTAATTAAAATTCCACTTAAGTACCTTGTCAATGCCTTTCAAAAAATCAAAAGTTTTGCCCATCAACTTAACTAATATGGCCCTTAACCAATATGCAGTGAGGGTGTATGATCCAAAGGACCCAACTATGGCTGATTGTAGGAAATTGCTTAGGCTAAGGACCAAAGCCCATATTTTACTATCATAAATGAAGAGTAGTACAACTTCATATGAACCAAAATCCAAGCTACCCTACTCATCACACATGTAGAAGCTAAGTCCAAATGCAAGTTTGAGTTGATTCATCGAAATGGAAAGGAGTACATTCCTTTCTCTCATGGCAAGATACAACTCAATGATATTCACACATACATACTATCTCAAATGATTGAGATGGATGATTTAAGTGAGGAAGCCAATTTGAAGAGCCAACACAAGGAACAAGATGAGTTTGAGGCTGAACTTAAACCTAATAATTTCATTGGAAGCCTTTTTCAATGATGGGCTCTCCAAGCCAGTACATCTAGTTTAGTCTCTCCTACCTCATTGTTAGGATAAGTTCCTCAACCCTCTTGTCCCATTTACCCTACTATGTTTTGGCAAAAACCTATCATAGTAGTCCATCAAGCACAATCTATGTCCTAATAAACCTCCCTTTTCTCCTCTATACATTTTTCCATGTAGCCTTGATCTACAGAGCCATCACCTATGGCCTTGACTATAGCACACCCTTGCTTCATACCAATGTGTACCATAGAGGGACCAAAAGTAACCCAAGCATCACACATCCCACTTTTCCCTTTTTTCCCTCAAATATCTATTCTAATGTTTTCTTCACTATTTGGTCCATCTACAATCATGATAATCCAACCCCTTTTGTCCTTACCATAGCCCATCATGAGGCCATAGCCCTATAAACTTACTTGACAAGCATTCATTCAAACCACACAACCTGTTGAGTTACCTCAAGGTTTGGATCAAGTGTTCCAAATGATCAAAGACCTTATGGAAGAGTTACAAAAGCTCAAGGCCTCAACTATGCATATAGTCAAGATCATGAACTTTTATTAAGATGATTTTATTAGTCCAACAGCCCTACAAATAACTCTTCCTTTAGGAATTCCCATACCTCATTTTATCAAGTACAATGATGAGGGTGACCTCAACACTCACCTTATCACCTTCCATTTTGAGTGCCCATTGTTACAATCCTAGCCATACCTCATCATGAGAATCTTCCCTATGTCTCTTACTAGGAAGGCCATAGATTGGTACTGCATGTTGCTCCAAGGATCTATAGCCTCACTTAAAGACTTGATTTCATAATTTGTGAACCATTTCAAGTAAAACTTGAATCCAAATACCACCCTGGACCAACTGATGAAAAGAAAATAGAGGCTCCTTGAACCTATTCAAAAATTCATCCAAAGGTGGAATGCTCTTCTGAATGAGATTCCCAAACCCATAGCCAAAATCCACCTTGTGGCCATCTCCAAGTGGATGCTCAATGACTTCATCAAGTCTAAACTCTATCACCTATATCCATAGTCACTTAGCCAAGCCTTCTTGTAGACCAAGAACATAGAAGATGCTTCTGAGACTAACCACAATCCTACCTATAGGATGTATAAACATAAACACACATGGAAGGATAAGAAGAAAGGGAGAAAAAACCATGTAGCCATGGCCACTATGGACAAAGATAATAAGATCATGCAAGGGCCAAAAATAAGCCAACCAAAAGTCCCTACCACAACTAACCAAACATCAACAATTGGGGTCTCTACAGTAAACAACACAAGGCCTAAGTTTGAGAGGAAAGATTGATCAAAGTATACCATATTGTCCATAAAGCCATTTGAACTCCTAGATCAGTTGCTTAGGCGTGGTTGGATCAAGTAGAAAAAATTGATAGAGAATTTCTGTAAAAGGCATGATTGATTATATGAGATCACAAAGGACCCCACCCTAGAAATCAAGGATGATCCCATATATCTAAATATTCTAAACTCAAATAATTTTATCACTATCATTAGCTACCTATTCATGATATTAACTTCTACCTAGCCTTAAAGGATGACATGTAGAGGATGATAGAAAATGGAATGCCAATGGTTGATCCCTCCCAACCTAGTTAGGCCATAAATCTAATTGATGTAGGTCTACCAAGACATGTTGAATGCAATAACTAGACCATACACAATAGTGGTATTCAACATAAGCATAATCCAAGAGCTATATGGGAGTCGTTTGTGATTCTAATACCTCATCACATTGAAAGGGGTCCTTCAACTTCATCCAGTTTGAGGACTTCTTTTTTGTAAGGATATCATCATAGATGCCTTCCAAGGAACCTTTCTGATTGGAGTGTTGCCTCACACTACAACCAAACAATGTCCTCATGTAGTGCCTAATGCAACAAATTTTTTGTAGTTCAACAATAAGAAATCACAAACTAAACAACAAAAGAAGTCTACATTAAAGCCTAAAACTAAGGAAAATAAGCAAGCCAAGGCATGGAAGGAGTTGGATCCACCAAAGCCCACTGCTATCTCATCCATTGCCATGATCTCTAATGCTCAGGCTACTTCGACTAGTTAATGAAGGAAGCATCGTAAATCACAAGGGAAGGGGAAAGAGGCCAAACCATAATAATTAAAATATGAAGTTTGCATCTTGGGATGCATGATGAAAGTTAAAATCAATAAGAATGAGAAGCTAAAAGCTAATGACAAAGACTTCCTCAATGCCATGGAATAGGTGAAACAAGCTTTGAAATAAAAGAATGCCTCTTTATGCATGTATGATCTAGTAATGACTTCTACTACTCATCGTGACATCCTAGTAAAAATGTTGACTTTAATTCTAGTCAACAAGGACATCCTTGCAACTGAAGAGTCTATCCATGTGATGATGGTACCACCTTTACCTAGAAAAAAAACAAAGTCAACAACACTAGTGTTTCATGAGAGCGAGGTCAAAATCAATCCCCAGGATGGTGAGACAATGAAGGCCCTTATCTTCATAACTATTAGGATTGGGCAATATACAGTTCATAAGTTGCACTTTGATGATAAGATGACCACTAATGTCATAGCATATACCATTGTTAAATGGTTAGGCCTAGTGGAGAATATGAAAAATACTTCTACATATACTCTCAAATACTTTAACAGATTAGAAGTTGTAGTCAAAGGCTTGATCTCCCTGGACTTCATAGTGGGGGAGTAATTTCCCACAATAATCAATTTCTTGGTAATGGAAGAGACACTAGGATTTAACCTCATCCTATGAAGGCCTTGGCTTGCTTAATTGTGAGCTATGTTCTCACCCATCCACCAGGAAATTCACCTAGCGTATGCAAAAGGTAAGATCATTATTCATGGCAAAAGTGTTGTTTCCATGGTGGTCAACATCATGAACAAAGAGGAAGGGTCTAAAGTGGAATTTTAGAAAGTAACTTCCACTATTACAACCAAAGTGAAGAATCTTGAGAGAGAAAATTAGGACAAAGTAAGAATAACAAGACCATAGATGCCCTATGGGAAGAACTTCCTTTCAACATGATGAGTGAGGGAAATGGGGAGTACAAGATCATGCAACGTAGACCTTATACTTTTCCTAATCTTTCTAAGATTAGGAAACAACTACATGATTGAGTACATTTCCTACTCACTCACCCTTGTGACAATAATTTTGTAGCTTTATCCTTTTTTTAAAACCTTTTTTAGACCTATGCTTGTAGTTACATTTTATGTAACCATCTTTTAGCTTTATTTTTCACATAGTATACAACTTGCTATTACTTATAGTTTGCCTTTTTACACTTTCTTTTACAAAAACATGAAAAAATTCATAAAATTATTAAAACATAAAATCCATAAAAAAATCAAAAAACATAAAATACTTATAAAAACATTTTGCCATGACTTGCTAAGGCCTAGAATTAGCAACCCATGGGAAGTCGAGGCCCTAAATTGATGGTCTACCAAGGCCTAAATTGGCAACACATATATAACCTTTCTATATATTAGTTCCATTGTAGCTGTTGTACCTTAGTACATATTTCGTTTGCTTAATTATTTCATATTTTTACATAATACAAAACCTTGCCTTGTAGCTTTATATTTCATCAATGTAGCCTCATGACATGAATAAACTATAAAAATATAAAGTGCATAAAACTAAACATGATGGAAGGTATAGGCAAAGATAAAAAATAATTATAACAAAATGTTCATAACTCATAGCCATAGTCACATAGTATGACAAAAGTTTAATTAGCAAATAATAACAAAAAATAGTTAACAATCTAGTAGTGAAGGCTACACTATGCAGCAATAAAATAAATAAAGTATAATAAACCATCTCATAATAGTTAATGGCTAGAAATAGTGAATGAAAATAGTGATAATAAAAACATCATAGTAGAAATGAGTGAGGTAATCAATGATATATCTAAACTAATGGGCCTAAGGCACAACTAGAGGAGGAGGGCCATCACCAACATCTTGGCCACTAAGGCCACTACCATCACCTGTAGCTTGCAATAACAAAATAAAATATAAAACATAAAATAAAAATAGCTTTTGTGATAAAAAACATAATAAGAAAAAAATATTATAAATTAAACTAAAATCTATTAAAAATAATTTAAACAAACAAACTTGGGAAGCCTTAGGTGCAACATCTTCTGGAGGAAAGTTCTGAAGACCAACCTATAGATAATGGAGAATCTGGTCTTCAGTCATGTTCACCCAGTCCACTTCCCTAAGATTAACACCCATTAAGATGTTTGTCTCCTTGATGTCAATCTATGTGGGTAACTCTAATGAAAGGATGGTAGTAGTTGCTTTCCCTAAAGTAGTGGTGATCTAACGAGTAGGGGAATTAGCTACCACCAAAGAGTCTACAAATAATTTGAAGGCATCCCTAGTTTTGAGTTCCTAAATGAACATCTCTAACTTGTGCCTCTCTATGGAATCCTCTTGTATCCACTTTAAGTAACTTTTTCATTTTGGCTTGTATTTCTTTTTGTGATCCTTTTGCATCCTGCCCCACTCAAGGACCTAAGCATAATAGTCCCTCCACTCCTTGGATTTATGTGTCAATAAGTTCATCTATAAAATTTGCTCCACAAGGTTCCTAGCAAAAGCAACCTTGCTAGGGATGGTGTTCCAATATCATGACAATTCTATCTCCTTAGTTCGCAAGGAGTCTCTATTAGCCACTTGGGCTTCTACAAACTCCTTACGATCTTTAAGGTCTTTAATCTTGTTAGCCTACTTTTTATTTTTCTTTTCCAATGATACAACTAACTCCCATAGGAATTCATTGGAGCATTGACATTTCCACAAAGTTTTGTCACATGAGAGTGCACATGTAGTGGTAATTTCATATAACTTTCATGGAACATTTTCCACTTTGGGCGATAGGTTGGGTAGTTCATCAATCTTAATGGCATGGTTGGAATCCCATCCAACCTTGGACACTATAGACAATGTAATAAAATATATAAAAAAATAGTGAATAACAAAATAACCAGAAATATAGTTTAAACTACTAAGACCATATAATCATAAATCCATATGAAATAAAATGTGTAAAAAATAAAAATAGTTAAAGCAAAAATAAGATAAGGTTCTTACCAACATAGGGAGCAATCTATTGCAATTGATCGATCATGTCTTTGGCCATTACATGCATAAACTTGCTTTTGTTAGGAACTTTCACCCATGATTTCATTCAGAATGTAGAGGTAGATGCTTCTTGGTGGGGTTCAAGCACTACAATAAGTATAAGCATCAACTAAGGATTAAAGAAAAATTGTAACATGAGACTACAACATATAACTCATAAAACAAGATTCCTAAGTACCTAGAAGATTATATTAGATAATAATAGAACGTTCACCAAATTGTAAATTCTCAAATATAGCATTAAAGGCATCCAATGTGGCATTCGATAGCCTCTCATCCTCATGCCATGGTAGTGTTGTCATCTCTAGGAATTTTTGTTCTGCCTCCACTATCGCTACTTGGGCTGCCCATTCTTGTTGCTTACCTACAAGAATAGTGAAGATAAAATATAGAATGAGTTAGCATATATTTTCTAAAACAAAATAACAACATGAACATATAATATAAAACATAGATGCAAGATAACTTATATAAAAATAACACAAGTGAAATGTACCTACAACTTCTTGATGTGCTTGGCCAAGTTTAACAATGAACTTCTTCTTCAAAGGCTCCTTAAAAATTTGTGCTAGTGCCTCAACCATAGGCCTCTTCAACTTAGCTTTGATTGCATTGTCAACCTTAGCATGTAACTCCTTGGCCTTTTTAGCATTCTTGTAGGCAATTTGAGGTTCAACCTCCATCCTGTTAGGCGAGGAACAACACATGCCACTAAAATGCTTAGTGGTAACAAACAATGACTCCTCAACATCCTCCACTCATGGGTTCTAAATTTTCATGGTTGGAATAATGTGTTTCATTCAAGGTTTAGAAAATTGGGCTTGATCATGACTTACCCATTGTCCATCCTTCTTCACCACTAGGAGCTCTATAAACCTTTTTAGATATGCTACAAAAAAAATGAAAAATGTATATGGAATATTGTATCAAGGTTTTTTTGGAGTTTTATGATCTGCTCTCATAGCTCGGAAGCCATGTGAGCAGTCCAGTTGAACTAAGAAACCTCTATGAGGACCTTCTTCATGGTCCAAGCATGTTTAATGCCTAGGATCTTCTTTTGTGATAATAACTTTGGAAAAACCTAGGATTGGAATAATGGATACATCTCATTAGCCTCTATGACTTGGCATTGGTATAGAGACAATCTAGCATGATCACGATGAGTGTTTATCCATTCTTCCACTTCCTTCCTATGGCCCATATCTTTCCTTGCTTTGTTGGTAACCTTCATGCCATTACAATGAATGCTAAAGAGATCATTGAAGGTAGATTCATTGATGACCAGAGTGATAGGAACACCATGAACATGAGTGATGAATTTCTTAATTCCTTTGTCAAAGGAGTTAATGACATTTACCATATCAAGGGAGGTATGTTTGGGCTAGGCACCATAAATAAATCAAAAAGGCCTGCATTTGTAATCCTTGCCTAGATGTCTCTAGATGCTTGACTAGCCAACCAATGTTATGTCAAATCCACATCATCAAACTTGAGGATAAGTACCTCCTCTGCATATCTTGAAGTAATCATGACAATAGTGGATGTTGGTGCAACCCTTACAACATGACAAAAATAGCCCATTAGCTTTGGCATAGGCACATCATGCAAAACAAAAAAGTATAACAAACATAACAAATTAAAATAAAACTTGTAGCCACATTGACAAAACCAGTCAAATAATTAAAGCCTAGACAATAATTAACTATATTACTAGAAACATTGATATTATTTAAAAAATAAAATAAATAAATAAATATTCTAACTTTTCATATCTAATGAAGGTAATGGAGACTCTAAGGAGTATATGTGTTTATGTGCCCATATTTGGAAGACTCCACCAGCTATGAGCCATCTCATTAGCTAAGCATCTATGGTAGGCCTGAGAATAGCACAAGGTATACCTACCAAGGTCATCCTTTAGCTATTCCATCACCATGAGCCTTACTTCTTGGCTTTTGGCAAAGACCTTTAGTGATGTGTGGGCCAATGACAAGATTTAGTCACTCTTGATTAATCCTTAATCATCTACCCTATACTTGCAAGAATTTAAATATAAAAAAAATTGTTAAACTTAAGTTACCTAGTGTAAATAAAAGATGAACCAAGAAAATTAGAATTAAACTTATCCTTCTAAATGGTAGAAATTACTAGGAGGGTTTTCAAACAAAGTGTGGACATGGTGATCTATCATCAATGTGTTGTTGGCATTGTACTGGATAAACTTAGGCATATCCCAAATTTTGGATAACTTACATGTGCTTGTGGTGTACATGTCATCAAAATAGTCATCTTTCACATTATTTTAAGGGTTTTCAACTATGAATTTGAAAATAAGGCTAGTAGAATGAGGTAGCAGATTCATTGCAATGATAGTTGCTATGTTTGATGCCAAGTGTGACCATAGGATCATACTATAGTTATAAAGAAAAAGGCTAAGAACTACTTGGCCCTTGGCCTAAACTAGAGAAAACCATGGTATAAGACCATATCAAGAGATGGAGTGTTGGGTCCTGGTGTGTGTATGCAACAAAATAGATCAACCAACTCAACCACCACTAGGATAATGTTCAAGAAGGCCATGCACAACCCAAAGATGATCATTACAACCTTGCATGATCATAAAAAATATTAAAAAACTATTAAATAAAAATTATAAGCATGATGATGATGTTTTCACACATAAATCCAAACAATCAAATTCACAAATTTCAACCATGAAAAATAAATCAAAGTCTAACTAAAGATTAGGCAAAAACCAACTAGTCCATTAATATCGATGGTAGTCTCATAGTGAAAATACATATAAAAAATACAAAAATTTTATGTAAAAAGAAATTAAAACTATGAGAACTAGCCTATATCAATATTTAACCCACAACAACAATTATAAAATCCCAAATCGAATTTGATGACATTTTGATTAGAAATCCTAGTTTACAATGAAACAACTATAGTAAAACTCTAGGAAATCTAGGCAAAAAATTTTAAAAAATCCAAAAGTCTATTGGAAATCAACACAAAAAATGTAAATAATAATTATGGGACCAAAAAATTCATGGAATAATCCAAAAATTATACTAATGCTACTTGTATAGACTGGTAGATTTGCAGTTTTAAGAGCTGAAACTACAACTATACAAGGTAGTTCACATCAACAAAAACAATGATAAGTTTTTACAATTTTTTTTTCTTAGTCTAGGAATTGTATATACACAAAATTTAACATTACCATTGTAATTTTAGGCCTAGGAAAAATTCACAAGACAACCTATAAGCATTTTGAAATTTTGAGAAAAACCTAGTTTACAAAAAAATCGCTATAGTAAAAGCCTTGGAAAAAATTCAAAAAATTTTAAAATTGATGCCAAACACTTTCACATAGTCCTAAAAGCCCCTAGGAGCCTATAAAATTTGGAGATAAAATTATTTGAAGTGTCAATGCTACCAACTCAAAGGGGTAAAAATTGTAAAAAACTAAAAATTCACTATCCACTAGTTTATAATGAAATTCATAAAAAAATAACTGTATGTTAGAAATCAATGATTAAACCACTAATTTGACCATTAAAAAACATATAAAAAATCTATGGACTTGAAAACCAAAAATTCCATAATGTTTTCTTTAAAAAAAAAATTGTAAAATGGCATTGCTTTTCAGTAAAAAATAGTGAAAACTGAAAAAATGACTACGCATTGGGCTATAGGAAAAAATCATAAAAAACTTAACCATATCCAAAAATTAGTGATTCAACTCTTTTTACAAATATTAAAACTCGTACAACAACCCTATGACCTCAAAACCCAAAAATTCTCTACCAAATTCTTATGAAAATATTATAAATATTGACCACCTTTTCTGATAATAAAACAACAAAAACACATAGAATAGGAGAAAATAAAAATTTCAAAACATGGCATGAGAAGACCCTAAGGCCAAAAAAAAAAAAACACCATAAGAACTTGACTACAACCAAAATACAACATCCAAACCATTCAAAGCCAAAATTCATTTAACCTACAAGCCTAACCAACATAGAATGCCTAGGTTTCAGGATAGAAATTCATAAAAATGGCTAGGAAAGGGGTACTTGGTAGTCATTGTTGATGAGTCCTCTTCAAGTAGAGGCTATGGTGAACTAGAGGTTATTTTGGTAGTAGCATTTGCCACCTCTAGGAATGGGTTTTTGCTTGTTGATGTTCTTTTCTTGAACATCTTAAGGTAGCAAATGCAAAATTATCCTATTCTCTTGCACCTTGCTCATAACTATGCTACTCCTTGATGAAGAATGATGAAACTACACTAAGGATGAATGATATTAGAGCCAAAATTGATGGGAAATCCTTGATTCCAAGTGTTTCCTATGGATTATTAGCTAAGGGAATAGAGTTTGGTAAAATTGCAATGTGGAAAGTATTCTCACAGTTATGCATTGATAATCCAAGTCCCATGCCTACAACATCCACAAAACTCATAGTGAACCCCATGTTCACAAGAGAAATGTCCAAATACACTATTTTTGTGAGAAATTTTAAACCAAATTACAATATAAACTTGGGTGTGCCTCACTAGGTGCATCCCAAGTAAAGAAAAAAAAATTCTAATACAATGGGATTTGCAACTTTTGATAAAAGTGACACTAGGATTAATTCCAAAAATAAGCCTTGGAATGAGTTCTAAGCATCAACCACTACCATAACTCAACTTCTAGCCATCAATCCTTAAGCCATTAAAGCCAAATGAGCCTCACACTAAAATTGAAAATAAACTATGGCTACTGAATGTCTTGAACATCAAGAATGGCCAACACATAGCCAAAACTAGTCATTCTTGAGAAACTATGCTAGCCAAGAGAAACAATATGCTAGCCAACATAGTTTCATGGGGATGGGAATTCTCAATACTAGTTAGGCTTCAAATTAACTTTTAAATGATCACACAAAGCCCCAAATCCTAGCTAGAGCCTATGCTAGCCCTAGGACCTCCTAAAACCTTCCAAAAGATTCCAAAACCTATGATTCTTGAGAAACCATGTTAAAGGACCCCAAAAATACACTAGCCAATGTAGTGTACTAAAGTTTGAGAATCATGAAAATCAATAGGACTTCTACCAACCTTCAAAGTTGCAAACCCTAGTGTTCAAACCTTCCCAAAGCCTCCAATAACCATGGGATGCCATATAAAAAGGCAAAAATAAGTTGAAACTCATCTTAAACTTAAAAATACACTAGGTAAGTCTAAAACTATACTAGCTAGCATGGTCCCAACATTGATTTTCTATGAAAACCTAATAACAAGCCATCAACATGTTAGATTAACCTCCAAATGCATCATCCTAGCCCTAGAACCCTAGCAGACCCTTTAGAGACCACCAAACCTTAGAAACTAAGTTAAAAATGGTTGTAATTCATCATCTTCTCCAAAGACATACTAGAACCATGTTAGCTAATGTAGTTTTGGGGAAGATGGTAATATCAAGATGCCAATGACCTTTGGAATCAATAATTTTAAGCCTAAACCTTGGCCATAGATACTAGTGACACTAGGAACTTGTGAACCCATTCGATTGACCACAAAAATGGACCAAAAGTTAATTTTTCAATAAAACTATGCTAGATGAGACTAAAACTACACTGGCCAATATAGTCTTAATTTCTTGAGTAGGTTTGACTATCCCATAGTACTCCAGATGACCTAAAACTTAATTGGTGAAGCCTAGAACCTCAAACATTAAAACTGGATGTCATTTGACCTCATTTTAAACATAAAAAACTTAGGTTTTATCAAACTATAGTGAGGCCATTAAAAACTATGCTAGCCATGGTAGTTTTGAGATTCAAGTCTTCAAGCTTCACCTTCAATGAATTTTTTTGACCTTCAAATGACTAGTCTATAAACCTGATGCCCCTATGCTACCCTAGGAAGTTGATGGAGCATGAATTTCAATCATAAGATGTCACAAATTAACTTGTTCCATGAAACCATGCTGGACATAGAGAGAACTATATTGTACATCATAGTTTTTATCTTCTGGTGGAATATGGGATCTTTTGGGAGTCAAAATGATGCCAAATTTTACCAATCTTCACTCCCAATATACTAGCTATCAACATAGACCACCAAAATCCAAAACATGCCCTAAAAAACCTGTAAATTCCAATGTTTTAGAAAAGGACTACATTTTTGGTAGCTATAAAAAACTAGGTTGGGCCTTGCCAAAAGCATGTTGGCCAATGTGGTTTTAGAAAAGGACCCCATTTTTGCCTCCAAAAGCCTTGAAATTACCACTTCAAGTATCAAGACTCCCTCATCAACCCTATAGCCTTCCACCATAGCTTGCTAACGTCTAAAATTGATAAACTTTGATCATGATTGATCAATATTGACCATGATTTAGCCCATGTTTTCCACCTTGATAGGTTTGGTCTTGTTCTATTTTTTTTTTGACTTGTTACACATTGTTGACCTTTATTGTTATTTCATTTGATGTCATTTGGCTTTATATTCATTATTTTAGAATCATTTGGACTTGATTCCACTATATGTTTCTATCATTTGACATCATTTAACCTCAATGGACTTGGTTTGACATTAATTATTGTCATTGAATATCATCATGACCTTGTTTAACCATCTTTAAGATCATTTGATGAGGCTTGACCATCATTTGGCTATTGTTTGACTTCACTTCAAATTAGTTAATCTTTGATTAACCCCACTTACCTTATCATTTATTCTATAACCTTTGTTGACTATGCTATGACCTTGTTCAACATCATTTGATGGGGCTTAATCATCATTAGGTTATCATTTGACCTCATATAATTATCATTTAATGATAATTTGGCTTCATTTCATACTATTTAGCCTTCTACTCACCTAGTTTACATTAACATCTTTCTTATAGACTTTGTTGACCATGCTTAGACCTTGTTTGAGCATTTATATAATGTGTTTTGACTTATCTAGGCATTATAACTAAAGCATTTTACATTGTTTTGACATTCTTTAACCATTATATCACATAGGTTCCACTTGATGTGCTTATGTTGACATGCAAGATTGAGTGAAGAGGATGAGGAAGTAACCTTAACTAGCCTCAAAGGCATGATAGACTCCTCTAATGATGTTGTTAGGCCAAGTTGATCTCAAAATGTTCAAACCTTAAGTCTTGAAACCATTTTGCCGTAACACCCTGAAGTAAATTGATGACCATTGACCTTGAATTCAAAAACATCATGGAGGGTTCCTTAGTCAGCATTCCCATCTAAATAATGATGGTGAGAAGAAAGCACATGAACCCTAGTTCCTCACTAGAACTTAAGCCTACTCAAGACACCATCAAATCCTTGCAAAGGAACATTAAAACCATCACTTGCCCCTAGTTGCATCTAACACTCATATGTTTGCATGTAGTATTATTTACCATTATTGATAGGTTTGGAATGAATGATTAATGTTAATAACTCTAATGATCTATAACAATCAAGACTAAATGCTCTCTCTCTCTCTCTCTCTCTCTCTAACCAATACACATTTCATGGATCTCTCTCTATGTTGTAATGATAATAGCCTATGGTGGCTTGTGGTTTGCTAGTTATCTCTTGTAGCCTTGTACAATGAATTATAATTACATGTTTTCTTTGTCTTATTTTCTTGTTCTCTTTGAGTTGTGCTTGTAGATGAAGCCTTAAGTTATTGTGAAGGTGCAAATCATCACAAAAGCAAGTTACCAACTAACCTTGATGTGTGAGATTTGGTAAGATTGTCCTATCATATCAAGAGTTTTTGTTTCACCTCACTTCTATTACCCATCCTGAAGCCACAATCCCATTTCCTCACTATAATATTTCTTATCTTGAACAACAATGATGACCTATGTTTGACGTTCATGCATTATGGTCATTTGACATCTCCTTCATCATGCTCCACTATCAAGTTTGTTGAATGTAATACACCTCATTTAATAAGAAGATCAAATTGAGTTTAGACTTGACAATGAAACCCAATGAAGGCTTCACCCAAAAGAAAAAGATGGAAAAGAAAATAGCCATGAAGCCAAAAGGCCAATGAAGCCTAAGAGCTAGATCAATGAATTAGAAAAAGAGGGAGGATCCTAATAGCCAAAGAAGCCTTGGAGTAGAGTGTTGATTCCTCACAAACATTACCAAGTGATCGACACTTCTAAGCATGGAGCATGAAGACTATACTAATCAACAAGCATGTCACTATCATACCACAACCATGATGTCAACATTTGAAATTCATTGTTAACCCCTGTAACTATTCCTTTGTGATCAAACATAGAATATGTATTATACTATCTCATCATAACCTTATCTCATCATCACAAGAATACTTTGGCATGGTTTGAGACTATGGAATCAAGTGCAAAGAGGAAACATGGTGATGGACCTATGGTGGTGTTTTGTAATCTCTGTTGATGTCTCTTGGGTCAACCCTTAAGACATCAACAAAGAGAGGCCAATGAAATACCATCAAGAAAATTCATGTTGTAACTTTTTTCCATTGTATCCTCTACCATTAAACTCGATGCTAGAATTTATAGTAAAATGAAAGGTTTGTAGCTCACAGGCTACAATCTTGCATATTTTAACTTTTTGAGGCTAAAAAGTTTTTATAGGCTCACTTCCTAGGTGGAAAAGTTATTTCATGTCTATATTTGGGCTTGGGGAAGGTTGAAAATGCCTTGGAAATTTCCAAATTTTATGTTTTCATGGGTTTTATTTTAGTCATAGTCAAAACTATGCTAGAACTAGCTACATCCAGTGTTGGAATTGTTGGGTTGTCATTTTTCAAACAAGGCCAACATGGTTCCAACAAGAATAGTGTGGTTCTTAGGAAGCCAATTTGGTTTTGAAAGGCCATCATAGTTTTGGTAAATCCAACATAGTTTTCAAAGTTCATTTACTTTTTATAGCACTTAGCATAGTGTTGATGGCCTTGGTGCATTGAAATTACCATAAATGAAAAATTACAATAGAATTGATGGCTTCCCACACCTACAAATTACATCAATCTATTAGCAATCATGGTAGAAATTTGCAACCACAAGTGACCAATTGTATGGCCTACAAAATAAAAATTTAAACACATTGAACAAGTGGTTCTTTAGCTCTTCAACGTTTTCAAACTTTGGCACTTAAACCTTTGGGTATTTTTGAGACTTATTTGCAACTGGATAATTAGTTGAGCATTAGAGACTCTTAGAACATTGTATTGTAGCAAAAAAAGTAAAGTAACCATTACATCATTTTACAATCAATGCAAAAAATTTGAGCTAAATAACCTATGAGGAGTTTTAGAATTTGGATCTTGGAAGCACTTGAATTATGCAACTGATTGCAAAACACAACTTGCCAGTTTCACCAGACTTCAAGCATCATTTAGGCAATTCCTTGTGCATCTAGGCACACACTTGTATACCTTTGAACTTTGTTCTTACATCTTTATTATTTCAATAAAAATTGGTAGTTCATTTGTTTATGCAAGTTTATTCCAAGTTTAAATTTTGTACTTATTCTTAGATTAGATTTGCATTCTTCATTAAATTTAATTACACTGTTTATACTGCCCAAGTTCCTGGGTAATTAACAATATCATATAGGATGCCTTGGATCCTCTTTCTTGAAGGTCCTTGGGATCCAAGGTTAAATTGTTTCCATTAAAGATATTCAGGTTTTTCAACACTAAGTTGTTTCAATGAAATAATAGGAAATATTTTTAGCATAGTGTGTAGCTAGGCTTGTAGAAACAAGCATTCTGAATGGAAGGTCATAAGGTGTACATTTGGATCATCTTCACCATTGTACTTGGTAAGCTTGGGGATGGAGATACCTATAGGTAATGTGATTCAAGGGATAGTTGGACTAATTAGATCATCTTAGTAAAATTCCATGACTTTTACCTCTTGGTTTGTGTTGGGTTTTAGTCTTTGCAACTCTTCAATAAGGCTCTAGATTATTTGAAAGGCTTGATCCAGTTCTTGTGGAACTCTTGTAGGCTATGCTAGTTGTTGAACAGTTGGTGTTTATGAAATGGATAATAGTATATCCTAGAGGGTCCATGTGACTATCATTGTAGGAGGATTAAACATGCAAAATGAGGTTGACATAGGGACATGAAGAATAAAGGATGTATTGCATACAAATTGGTAATGAGACACATGTGGTATTTGAGATCCCAGAATATGACTAGTTGAAATTGCAAATAATTGTGACATGAATGAGACTAGTCGAGGCTATAACATTGTAGAAAAAGGTTTTGGAGATGAAGATGGAGGAAGATGAAGAAGCAGATTGAGAACTTGTATTTGTAGATATCATAGGAAGAGTTTGGTTTATTGTAGAAATGAAAGGAAAAAATTGAACAAGGATACTTCAAGAACAGATTGTTGTAGTAGATCTCCTAGGTGGACTTTTATTTTATAATAAGTTCCAAGCTCAACTTGATCCTCTTGATCCTAGTCTAAACTAGCTTATTTTCTTGCTACTACCTCATTACAAACATCTACTAGTTATACTAACATGTTAACATATAGTTTCAACAACCCAATGTGGGCATAAGAGAATGGAATAAATTCTTTCATGTTCTTGTGGATGATCTCAAACTAGTACTTGGAATCTAATTCTTTGCATGGAATATGTAAGCCAAGTTGTATCTTTGCACAAATGAAGTTGTAGTAATCCTCATTTATGTTCATATATAGGAAACGTTTGTAGATACACCCAAGGATTTGATAATGTTTGACAATAATAGGATCTTTAGGATTGAAGATGCAAGTGGAGTCTTGGTTTAAGGTCATACCAACTATGTGAAGAGGAAATATGATTAACATGAAAGGCATAAATAGTGTAGAAATAATGGATTGGGTAGATGTGGCATAGGCTTTAATAGTATAGATGAGTTGTAGCAGCAACTTGTTTAACAACTTATTTTTCAACTTATTTAAGTAGCTTGTTTGATAGCTTAATTGATAGCTTGTTTGAGTCATAGCATAAATAGAAAACT
The DNA here is from genome assembly GCA_015680685.1 of Gnetum montanum. NCBI lineage: Eukaryota > Viridiplantae > Streptophyta > Gnetopsida > Gnetales > Gnetaceae > Gnetum > Gnetum montanum. Next base: position 195,928 of record MNCI01003467.1, on the reverse strand, counting down.
CTATGAAAATGTAAGTGCAAAAATAGAAAAATTATAGTGAATTTGAAATGTAAAAATAGTTTTTTTTTTCTTGTAAAAGCAAAAGAGTAAACTAGCTAGAGTATATTTGACCTAGTGCATTTGAGGTAGTGTTTGGAAAAGAATGAGAAAATGGCTACTGTGAATTTATCCCAACATTTGTGAGGTAGTGCTAGGTAAACAATGGGGAAATGGCTATTGTGAATAGATCCCAACATATTTGAGGTAGTTCTAGAAAAAAATGTGAAAATGGCTACTCTAAATTTATTTGTCCTAGCATATTTGAGGTAACACTACGAAAAATGGAAAAATAGCTACAACATAAATAAGAATAAAAACTATACTATGTAAATGCAAAAAATAGAAAAAGTAGAGTGCAAAGAAACTATGAACATAATTTATTGTAACTGAATAACTGTAAACTAGTTGTAATATTTTAATCATAGTGTTTTTGAACCAACACTAGGATTACTAGGGATATAAGAGTAGATTTTAAGGTTTCAGGCAACCTAAAGCCATCATATTTGTAGGTTTTGACTGCAGCAGAGAGTTTGAAGACTTACATAAAAATGTTGACACATAAAAAACCCAATAAATAAAGTACTAAAACTCAAATATGTTGATGTTATAGACCATAAGAAATAACTCCTATATGCTAAATGTAATGCTATGAAAAAGTTGAAATTGGCAAATAGTGTTTGCACCCAGGTATATGTCAAGAAATTAGGTAGAGGTCCTCCTTCTAGCATCAAAAAACTATAACTACAGAAAAATTGATGGTGAAAATTAAAAGAATTTGTGTGGAATAGTTTTACCTCAAAATCCACATGTCTCAAAAAGAATCTAAGGTTTCTTGGGTAGTCTTGTCAATCATCTAAGGACTTATAAATCTGTTACTAAATGAATTGAATAAAAACAAGTGATAACGAGTAACAAAATGAGAAAAATATATATCCAACATTAGATCTATGAGAATCAAGATATAAAGTTAAAAATAATAGTAAATAGATGTAGCCAAAGAAACTGCAAATGTTTTATTTAATGTTGCAAAGTATAATGATGAGAGAATATAGAGTGTGAAATTGTGAATATTCTAAAGATCTTTATGAACATGGTATTGAAATATAGCTTGTTGATAGGTAGTATGTATGCCATAGTCCTCAAAAATATGTTTGGTTTGCTTAGTCTACTTCCTAGTGAAACTCAATAGGTTTTCTCTATTCTCTTGTCAAAAATATCTGCTTGCCAAAAACAGGCCCTAACATGTCCCAAAATTAATGTCAAATCTTAATTAAATAGATCACAATTTTCTATTTTCCATTATTTAGGCTTTGATAAGCTTCTTGGATGGTTACATACCATTTTGACCATTTTTATGGTTCAAAAATGTATCATTTTTGTCACTAGCGTTTTTTGACTCCTATGAATTTAATTGCAACATTTTTGGTAATGTATTTGATAATTGTAGACTTAAATATGCTACTATAGTGTGATTAATAGTATAGTTGACATTTTATTTCATGAATTACATCTTACAAAGTGAAAATATGATGAGATTTTAACAAAATAGGATCACAAAATGGACGGTGTGAAGAAAAATCAAGGAATTTATGTTTGCTCTTGAATTTGATTAAAATTATATGACTAAATCTTATTACAAGGCTTCTTGTTTGCATCATGAATATTCTTTGAGATGTTTCAAGGTGTATTGATAACAAAAGGGTGTTGTAAAACATGTGGGATTTGAGTTCCACAAGAGGGATTGACTAAAACTGTGAAGGTTTATGCCACAAAAGGGATTACTAGTGGAGGCTGGGGAACTATAGAGAAGGATGTTGACATAAACATGGAAGTGAACAAGGAAGCAGGTTGAGAGGTTTGATTCATAGAGTTTGTAGGATGTGTTTTTTTTATTACTAAGATAAGAGGCACAAAGTTAAACATGGTTATTCTAGGAATAGACTAGTGTGAATGATCCCCTAAGTGAGCATCAGTCTCAAAATAGGCTCCAAACTCATCTTGATCTTCTTGATCTTACTCTAAATTGGATTTCTCACTCATTTTGACCTCATCATCTACATCCACTAGTTTTGCTAACATGCACATATAAAATTCTAATAGTTTGATATGGCCATAAGGGGAGGATGTACTCTTTTCTATTCCTATGAATCAACTCATATTAATGCTTGGATTCTAACTCCTTATGTGGGATGCATAAACCAGCTTAGATTTTTGCACAAATAAAGTCATGGTACTCTTTATTAATGTTTGTATGGGTTGGGTTGAGTCTTAGCCATCTAAGAGATTGCCTACACTTCACTATGGTTGGATCCTTAGGGTCATAGATGCAAGAAAATTCATAGTTTGTAGCCATATCAATGATTTTTTAAGGAAGAATAGTTGACACAAAAGGCATAAATAGTGTAGAACCTAGGGATCAGATAGATGTGGTATAGACTTTAATGACATGAATGAGGAATTGTGTTGACCGAAATTATCAACGTCAGGTTGGAAGGAAAAAACAAATGCCAAAAGATTGCTAGAGAGACAAAGTCAACCCTGCCTTTGTGTGAGGGAAATCTGGAAAAGGAAACAAAGGTAGAGTGCCTTGGATGGTCTGCACGCAAATCAACCAAGAACTTCCCTAAGCGTAAGCTATGGCTTGCACTGGAGTTATCGTAACTGGTAGCATAAAAAATGTAAACAAAACGTAATCGTAATGGCGTATACAAAATCATGAAATAGATAAAATAGGGCAAACAATGTAATGAAAGGAAATAATGAACTATATTGTATTGCTTAAAAAGATGTGAATTGGTCAAAGCATAGTTGCGTGTATTGATGGCAAGTCAAGTGCTAAGCCCTAGGGTGATGTGTTCGTAGGTGCTTGGATGCTAGGAGTCACGTGTGCTCGAGCGTCCAAAGTTGTTGGTTAATGCTCCCAAAGCCGTCAACCGTAAAAATTGGCAACCCCATTTATGTGAATTGATAGGGTATTTATAAGGTTTGGCTAGGCTTGTGTGCNTTATGTGAATTGATAGGGTATTTATAAGGTTTGGCTAGGCTTGTGTGTGGAATTCATGGATGGAATCAACAACTAAGAAATGAGAGGAAAATGAATCATGTGACACGTGTTTGATGGACAACTGTGTATGACTTGGATGCATGTGAAAAGGCTACATTTTTGACTGGATGCACTATATCTTACAACGTGTATTAGCTTACACAAGCTAGCTTACGCCCATAGAAGAAGATATAATTTGGAGCATAAGAGCTTGACAAGCTCACAAATGATAAAAATTTACAATAGAAATGATAATGTATAACAAGAGAAATTGACTCCGGCTTGCTTGGAACTTCTCGATCCATGGATTGACTACTGTAGGGTGTTGATGTGAGTGGTTTTGTGGATATTTGAGGCATTTTTATTTTACAAAAGCTTCTAGCATGAGTTTATTTTATCTTGGCATGTCCTCAGTGTGTGTTTGGCATGCTTTTGACTAGGCGTGATTAGTACTCACGCTGTACTCATATTGCCAATGTGACCTCAGTGTGACCTGATGTAAATGACACATTTCACACTAATTTTTGATCTTTGAGGCCTTTTGTTTGAGTGCAACAATTTCCTAAGTATGTTTGACCTTGAGAGTGAACTACATGTCAAAACATGAGCTTGGGTGTGCCTTGATTTAAGCCACTTTTGGTTGCTCACATTGGACTCATGCTGTCAGCATGAGCTCAGCGTGAGTGACAAAATCTCTACAATTTTGGGCCCGAAGTTTGGAATTCTAGAGGCTGGGACTTGAAGTAGTCATCAATGGATATTGAAGATGACTTGCACCTTCGAAGTTAGACCATTTTAACTCAATTTTAAGGCTCTTGGAGTTACTCACGCTGTACTTACATTGCCAGCATGACTTTAGCGTAAGCTAGGAAAATTTGTGAAATTTGGCCCAAAATCTAAACTCCTGAATGCTGGAACTTGAAGTGGAAAATAGTGACCCTTGAGGATGACTTGCACCCTCATATTGGACCCTCTTTGACTTGATTTTGAAGTCGTTGGATTTGCTCACGCTGAGGGTAAGCTCAGCTTGACAAGCCCAGTGTGAGTCCCATGCCTTAGTTAAATTTTTGCCTCCTGAAAGTTGAAGAGTCTATGAGTTGTTTTCATTTCAAAGTGTTAGGCTGAAATTAGTGATGTTTCATTGGTCCTTCTTGATGTTTGGAGGAATCCACCCAAGAGGCATCGACAAAGAAGCACAAAGCACCACGACCAACCAAGTACCAAGCATTGTCCGTTGGCCCCTCGCTATACGTCATTGCACCATGTTCAAAAGTACATGGGATTGGGAACATGCGGTTCAAGATGCAAAGGTATTGGTTGTAACTAGGTGGAATCAGGATTCAATCAAGGGTTGTAATTGCCATTGGAATTGTGGGAGAGGAATGCTCTCATGTGAACAAGCCATATTTTTGGTCCTTATTAGTAGCCAGTGTTTAGCAAACTCGGAACCAAGGCATAGGAGGTGCATTCTTTGGAGAAATAGGACTCTTGTAGAGTGTTTATAAGAGCCTATTGTAAATAGCCAAAACCACGTGATGATGTGAAACATGATCATTTGAGACACGAGTGTAACTGTTTTTTCAAGACAATTGTCTTCCCACCTGGGGCTTGTATGAGAAGATCCAATGGTCTTTAGTCTATGATGTCAACAAGGTCATGAAGACCTTTTCCATGCATTTTGCTCTTTGATCTTTTTGTTCTTTTTGTTTTTGGTTGTTCCTCTTTTGTTTTTCATTTTTGTTATTTTTTTTTATTTTTGTAAGAGCTTGCTTCCAGTGCTATACTCGTGCTCATGTGATTACATTTGTGTCATGTACTGTGTATTGTGTTTTGCGTTGTAACTACTTTAGGAAGTCACAGTGTGCAACAGTGTATTAAGAGCTTTGGGATGAGTAGAATGTATCAAGGGGGTGTAATTGAATAGGATAAGGGGAACATGATGGAGAATAGGGAATGTATCAAAAGTCAGATATGTACTTATGAACAGATTGATTATCCCAATTGCGTGTGTTAGGAAGAGTGTGATACCTTGTCGTCATGATGAAGTGCATCTATGCACGAACACCTCAAGCGTGTCATCCTGCAAACACAACTCCAAGAAGACAAGAAAACCACAAATAATTCGGTTAACTAAGCACTTTAAACTGGAAAATAATCAAGGCCATGGAGCTATCGTGTGCAATTTCAAAGTAGACGGAATCATGAACATCATCAGCTTCATCAGGATTCATGAGAAAGATTATGCAGCAAGTCTTTGTGGAATAGTACAGCCAATTGCAACAACATATCTTTTCAAGTATTTCCTAGTCATCAATGAGGTCGCTAGTTTATAGTCCTAGTGAACTGTTGCAGGTTAGTTTCACGTCATAACCCTTTGGATGGTGCCAGTTTACCATCGTAGTGGATGGTGTAGTGCTAGTTTATAGTTGTAGCAGACTTGTGAAGAGGCAAACCAGTTTATAGTCTTAGTGGACTCTGCATGCTAGTTTTATGTTATGGCAGAAAAATGTGGCAGTTTAGTGTCATACTAAATGGAGCTCTATGGTGTCAGTTTGCTATCATGATGCCGGGACACTCTATGGTGCCAGTTTCAAGTCATAGCCCTAGGACTCTTCTATGGTATTAGTTTTAGGTCATGATGCTAGGATCGCTCTATGGTATTAGTTTTAGGTTGTGATGCCAGGACTGTTACATACCTCAAGTTCATTAGATATGGTGCCATTTTAGGTACAGGTGATTTGTGGGATTAGCGAACTTATTCTTGTCCATGTCAGCAAGTTTGAATGCTCTGTTATTGTACGCCTTGGTGACTAAGTAAGGCCCTTCTTCACCTGTGAGTGTTTTATTATGGCACTTATTTTTGTATGGTTTTATTGTTTTTAGTGTTAGTGTTACTGCTCTTCTAGGTTATGCATTCATAAGTTGTTTTGTTATGCTTACTTTTTTGTTTGTTTTTCATCCTGTTGTAGGGACATAGTAATGATGAGGCTAGCCCTAATGGAGTGGGAGCAGATGATGTGGAGGATTTTGGGGGCTAGCCCCCCTCCTAGTACTAATGTGTGAGCTAACTGTTAGTCCAGCTTTGGCTATTAAATGTTTTGGATTTTCAAATTCCTAATGGAAATGTATGAGGATAGAAGTAATAACATGGATTTAATTATGGCATAAAGTCATGGCATTCTATTGCCATGTTGACATTCAATATTTTTTTCTTTTTCTCCTTTTTTTTGTTGTTTTTCTTATTTTCTCAAGTATATCATGAACATATGCATGTAGCTGAATGTAAAATGAGATTCCAAAATGTAGAACAAAACATAAATAAAATATTTGTAAAAAACAAAAGTAACAAGAAGGCATGAATCAAAATTGCAACTTGTAACATGTAAATGAAAATTTAATGTAACGTAACGATAGTGTATAAACCTGTAATATACTAAGCTCTAGTTTAAGGCCATCTTGGGTTGTGTACATTAGTTTAAAGTCATGGTGGACCATTTCATCTGTGTTGAAGATAGAAAGAGGGATTACTAGTTTTAGGCCATAGTGGGCCGAAAGAAATAACAGTTTTAGGAGACTTAAAAGAAACCGGCCATTTTTGACCATGGCTAGTTTAACGTTATTACGGATGTTCATTGGCAATTTAACATCGTACCAGATAGATGGTAGTTTAACATCATTCCAGACGTTGGTAGTTTGCCCTAGTTATTTAGTTGCTTTTTAATCCTTCGTAGTTTGACATGAGGGCTAGGGCATGTAGGTATGATCTTATACTCACCTTCCCCTTCACTAGTGATTTCAAAGGGCAGCTCCGACCAAGAGACATCAACGAGAATGGCTCCTATGTTTGTGACATCTAGTGCTTCCTCAGTTCTAGTAGGATCATGGGTTAACGGTTGGCTTGTGTCTTGAAGTGCGCTCGTGGTTTCTTGTTTAGGCTTAGAGAATTCAACCTCTTACCCTTGATCCATTCCCGAGTGTGAGGAAGTGAAGATTCTGTCATGTCCCTGTGTATGATGATCTCACTACCCTCATAAGGTAGGTGGATTTCTTGATGGATTGGTGAGGATACGACCCTAATTTGAGATAGCCAAGGTCATCCTAGAATTAGATTAAACCTCAGCATTTCATCAACTACTACAAATTCAACCGATGTGGGGAACTGGTCCCCCGCTACGAAATCCAATGTAACCATGCCTTTTACCATGACATGGGAACCACTGAAGGATTTTAAAACGGAAGTTTTTATAGGCTTTATTTGCTCTGTAAGACCTAATTTTTTGATGATAGGAAAGAGTATTATGTTTGTTGCTACACCGTCATCGACATGAACCCTATGTATTTTGAAGTGGTTGACTTGTATTATTATTAACATAGGGGTTGTAGTGACCTCTCTTGTTTTCTCATCTTTCTTAATTTCATTATCACAAAACTCTAGGGATGTGGACCTTGATTCTTGAGGTTGTGGGGATAGTACTGCATAAATGGATGGCTCATCTATGGGAAGGTCCTCACTAACAAGAATTGAAGTCAACATACGCACGAGAGCTTCCGGATGTACTAGTGAGGTCATTACTAGATTGTACAGGCTTAAAGAAGTATTCTTTTATTTTAAAGCTTGCATGAATTGGGTCAATTAACTCACTAGATCCTTACCACTTGGGGAACTCTTGTCTATGAAAACTTGGTCCATTTGACCTAGCATTCATATCTCTTGTGGAGGGATTCTTACCCTAGTAACTGGGGATGTTGAGTTTGGTACCCTGTGAGTGCCGGTATTCTTCTCTTGATGACTTGTGCTAGGCTTACCAGTGGATGGAACCATAGAACAACATTTAGCATATGGGCTTTGGTGGTCCTAATTTGTGCTCATGATGTTCCTTTTCTAGGCGCTCTCTTGTGAGCCTATCAGCAAGGTGCTCTCGTAAGGGTTGTGGGGGAACTATAGGGGGTTGCACATCAGGGTGTTTTGGCACTTAGATTACAAAGGGAGTGGGTCGGGTTCCTAATGGCATGGTTGCTGCTATGACAAAAGGGGGTATGTGAACAATGAATGGTTTTTGTGTTGTGGGGAATGTGTGTATGAAAAAAGGGGTTTGGGGAGGTGTTGGGGTAGATGTAGTTTCAGAAGGCCTACGAATCACAAAAGGTTTTCAAGGGACGTCTTGTCCATTATCCACATGGATAGTGTTAATCAGATATGGTGCATCATTAGTATTGAGAGGATCCTTGTAGACCCCCATGGGTTAGTAATGGGGCCTTACTAGGTTTACATCATTAAATACTATTTCATCCTTTTTTGTTTTAATGTGAAGTAGTAGTCATTTCTGTGCCCACACCATTGGTGATATTCACAAAACCTATCCATCCTAAAGCCTCTTGGAATGGGGGGCTCATTAGCTGTTGCTAAAGTTAGGTTCTTAGCCAACTCATAGAATCGATCATGTTTTTGGGATGCCGCAGGGGACATTTGTTTATGTTTGATTAACCCAGCCTTTAGAAGTTGATCTAACAATTGTGAAGGCTTCATAGGCAAGGGTGTATATTGGGTGGGATATTTTCGTTCAAATGTATGAGTGTGACCCATGTATGTGGGTTTTTTTCCTTTCTATCCTGAATTTTTAGGTTGGACTGTCTCCACCATTACTGCTACCGTTGTTTTGGATTTATGCTTATCCTTCCTCGTATGTTGGCTTCTAAAGGTTAAGTAAGTTGGGTCATTGCTTGCACTGCCTCTTCTATGTTCTTAATCTATGCGAATGCTTAACTCAAAGTACAAGCACTCAAATAATGAAGTTTTGATTTAATAAAGTCATTCATGGTGGCTTTAAGGATGGTGAGCAAGTATGTTTCAAGGATGGGCTCGTGAAGTTTATTCAGGGCTACACTCCACCTTTGGATAAATTTTTGTACTGGCTCTAATGACACTTATTTAATTTGAATCAGGCTATCTAGTGTGGCTTGAGGCTTTAGATTATATTTGAAACGGGTAACAAACTAATGTAACAAATCCTCTAGAGAGGATATGAAGTTACAGGGTAAAGCTCGATACTAGTTTAAGGCTTTTCCTATTAAGGACATAGCAAATACATGTAGAATTACATGAGGCCAAGCCTGAAGCAATAGAAATTCTAGTTGAAATGTTAGCAAATGGGCATTTGGATCTCCCTCTCCATTATATTTGGTTAGTTGAGGTAATGAGATTCCCTTTGGTAAGGTTAACGGTGGAACTGAAGGATTGATTGGGTCATCTTGGTCAAATCCCAACACCTTGACTTCCTTAGTGTTTGTAGTTTTAAGGTAATTTACCTCATTAGTTAATGAGTGCATCATTTTCTTTGTGTCTGCCCACTCTTGGATGGTAGGTAGACCGACTGGTTGAGTAGATTACGATTGGTAGTAGTTTGATTGTTGCATTATTTGTGGAAAGGGAGACTATTGGATTGTTAGTTGTTGTGGTGGAGTGACATTCAAAGATGAGATTGTAGGGTGTGGTACACTGTAGTGAGTAGGTTGGTATTGTTGAATAGCCGGTGAAACCCACTACCAAACCACAGGTTGAGAGGTGACCCCTTGAACGTGTTGGGCTGAAGTAATCAGAGGTGCTCCGTGGGTTTGTACTTGTGGTATGTAATGGGTAGATGTGGAAGCTGGTATAACTGATGGCATCCCAATTACTTCAGGTTGGAAGATTGATCCTACATTACTTTGAGGAGGGGATTGTTAGGACTGTACTTGTGGGGGCATGATAGAGATGGATGTATCAGATTGATTGTTGGGCATGGAGAAGGTGGGAATGGAAGCAGGTACTTCTTGTTGAGAAACTGGTGCTCAAGTGTATGTGGATGAAGGAGGAAGTATAGTTTCTTCTAGGAAAGGTTGGAATAATAGGTTTGTATGGGTGTGAGGATTGATGGTATGGCATGAATCCCCATGCTCAGATTGGGCTGCAAAGTCATTTTCCTCATCTCCACTCTAAGGATCTATCGGAGGTGGCTGTAAGGCTTGACTCCTTGCCATGATAAATAGAGATATGAGTCAATGATGTGGCTTGAAAAGGGGTATTATATCAAATGTTGAGGAAGTGAACTCATGACCTCCTTTGTAAATGAGCTCATAGTTTCACTTTGCTTCTCTTTCTATGCGATCGATAGGTAGGTTGGCTTGAATCTTCACACAAATGAAGCTATATTGTTCTAGTGTGAGAATTGCGTAAGTAGGATCTTTGACCTGTAGCCTAAGTAACTGGTGAATTGGGCCTTGAGGGTTTATCTTTTCAATAATAGTTATGGGTTCTGTCGTAGTCATAGGGTTCAAGGTCTCAGCCCCACTGTTAGAGATCGGCAGTGTCACTGTGTTGATCTAGGAAGATTCCATAGAGAGCATGAGTAAATTGGCCTGGATAAGCTAAGCATGCATAAGCTGGCTTGACAAGATGCCATGCGTAAGCTAACTTGACAAGCTGGTGTGTGTAAGCTAGCTTGACAAGCTGGCATGTACCAGGAAAGATGCAGGTCGCAAGTATTGAGAGGAGCTTACTATGATTGGTTGATGGTTATGGTGGGAATGTTACTTAGCTAGTTGCCTATGGAGCATCTCGTTTAAGCAGTGTGTGTATGGGTGTATTTTTAGAGTTTAAAGTCTGGCTATAATGTAAGAGTTTTGTAGGTTTCCAATCTCGATTAATTTAGTGTGAGTAGACTAGGATGGGCTTGAGCAAGCTCAGCGTGGGTTTGGAACTTGGTTTACATATCTTTTAAAGTGTAGCGTGATCAATGTTTTGATGGGATGGTAAATAATTTATCCCTCCTTCTAGTAGCAATTTACTGTGCTGACCGAAATCGTCGATGTCATGCTGGAAGGGAAAAACGAATGCCAAAAGATTGCTAGAGAGACACAGCCGACCCTGCCTTCGCATGAGGGCAAGCTAGAAAAGAAAATGATGGTAGAGTGCCTTGGATGTTCTACACACAAATCAACCAAGGACTTCCCTAAGCGTAAGCTACTTCTTGCGCTAGAGTTATCGTAACTGGTAATGTACAAAATGTAAACAAAAGTAACCGTGGTGGCGTATAAAGAAGTGTGAAATAGATAAAATAGAGTAAATAATGTAATGGAAGGAAATAATGAACTATATTATATTACTTAAAAATATGTACACCGGTCAAAGCATAGTTAGGTGTATTGATGGCAAGTCAAGCGCTAAGCCCTGGGGTGATGCATTCACATGTGCTTGGATGCTAGGAGTCACATGTGCTTGAGTGTCCAAAGTTGCTGGTTAATGCTCCCAAAGCTGTCAACCTTCAAAATTTCCAACCCCGTTTATGTGAATTGATAGGGTATCTATAAGGTTTAGCTAGGCTCAGGTGCAGAATTCATGGATGGAATCAACGGCTAAGAAATGAGAGGAAAATGGATGATGTGACACGTGTTTGATGGACAATTGTGTGTGAGTTGGACACACATGGTAGGCTACGTTTTTGACTAGATGCATTGTATCTTACAACATGTATTAGCTTACACAAGCTAGCTTACGCCCATAGAAGTAGATACAATTTGGAGCATAAGAGCTTGACAAGCTCACGAATGATGAAAATTTACAATAGAAATGATAATGTACAACAAGAGAAATTAACTCTGGCTTGCTTGGAACTTCTCAATTGGTGGATTGACTACTATAGGGTGTTGATGTGAGTGGTTTTGTGGATGTCTGAGGCATTTTTGTTTCACAAAAGCTTCTAGCATGAGTCGAGTTTGTCTTGGCATGTCCTCAGCATGTGTTTGACATGCTTTTGATTGGGTGTGATTAGTACTCATGCTGCCAGTGTGACCTCAACGTGACTTGATGAAAATGCACGTCATACCAATTTTTAATCTTTGAGGCCTATTCTTTGAGTGCAAAAATTTCTTGACTCTGTTTGATCCTGAGAGTGAATTGCATATCAAAAACTGAGCTTGGGTGTGCCTTGATTTGAGCCACTTTTGGTAGCTCACGCTGGACTCATGCTCTTAGCGTGACCTCAACGTGAGTGACAAAATATTTGCAATTTTGGGTTTGAAGTTTGAAATTCTGGAGGCTGGGACTTGAAGTAGTCATCAATGGATATTGAGGATGACTTGCACCTTTGAAGTTAGACCATTTTGACTCCGTTTTAAGGCTCTTGGAGTTGCTCATGCTGTACTCACACTGCCAGTGTGACCTTAGCATAAGCTAGGAAAATCTGTGCAATTTGGCCCAAAATCTAAACTCCCGAATGCTGGAACTTGAAGTGGAAAATAGTGACCCTTGAGGATGACTTGCACCCTCAGATTGGACCCTTTTTGACTTGATTTTGAAGTCATTGGAGTTGCTCATGCTGAGGGTAAGCCTGGCTTGACAAGCCCAATGTGAGTCCCATGCTTTAGTCAAATTTTTGCCTCCCGAAAGCTGAAGAGGCTTTGGGTTGTTCTTGTTTCAAATTGTTAGGCTAAAATTAGTGGTGTTTCAGAAATTATATGTAGAGTATACATTGTATCAACATAAATGTGTAGTAATGTATAGTGTGAACACTACAAAGTGTAGAAACTACAACAAAAGAAATGATGAATAAAATGTAAATATAGGTACAAAAATAGGAAAATAAAATGAATTGCAATTATAAGAAGAACATATTAAACATAGCATATCAAACATTGTGTTTTAAACATAGCATTTTTGTGGCAATGCTTTGATTTCAAGAAAAAAAAAGAGCAAATTTTGAGGATCTAGGAAATCAAAGGTTAGTGTATTTTTAGGATTTTTACTACACGAGAAATGTTTATGACTAGGGAAAAAATGCTGGTGCAAGGATAAGAAGTAAAAATGTTGTGCTAAAAATGTCAGTATTCAAATCACTTCAAAAAAAACTCTCACACATTGAATACAATGGATATAACTCACAGAAAACATGAAAACAATGGTTGTTGATGAGTGGCGAGGTACCCCTACACTCCACCATACGAATACGAGTGTACACGCGCGATCCGGTCGAACTCCGCAGACTAAATGCCTTAACGCCACAAGAAACACTTGGGGTTAATCATTCGTTGTCTTCCCAGGCTTGCTTGTATGTGTCACGGTGTATGGTTAAGCAAGTCTGAGGTATGTGATTTTTTTGGTATTTTCGGCTTATCTTCTATGCTACCAGGAGAAAGGGTTGAGAAAACTAAACTAACTCTAACTAAGATCTAAGTCTAAATTAACTAGCGTCAGCATCCGTTCCCACTTACCGGACACACCCTGAACTATGCAACTGCAGCTTACCAAACGCTAATCGTTACTGGGATCGCCACACGTAACGCAAGTGCTCGAAGTGGTCGTACTGAGGCACCTATTTAGCCTACGTGTGATAAGCAGCCGATTCCTTAGCCAGCCGTACACACCCGTGGGTGCTCGTAACTAAGTCGTACTTATCACACGATCTAGCCTAGCAATGAGCAGCCGATTCCTCAACTAGCCGTACACATTAGACCCGGGAGTTACCAAGCGCAGAATCCTGGAATACGCTACTGGGTTACCAAGCATCCAATGCTCGTAATTGAGTCGTACTCATGCATTGCGTCAAGCAGCCGATTCCTTGACTAGCCGTACACGTCCGTAGACGCTCGTAATCAAGTCGTACTTGAACGCACTAGGAAAGCAGGAAATAAAGCAATAAATGAAACCACGTGCTGCAAGGTTTATCCAAACAAGTTCGTCTTTATTGCCGTACACAACTTGGGTTCAGGTTACAAGCTGCTCGAATAAAGAGCCGTTCACTCTAGGACTCCTACTGTGGGCACATGGGGAAAAATTCTAACTCTGGAGTGATCAATCTGCCAGAGCTTCGCTACACTAGCCAGGATTTCCCAAATGAAGGGAGTGCTGCCTCTTATTTATAGATATGGTGGCGGGACGTGATATCGCGTACGTGATATCGCAGGAGAAGACGCGATATCGCGGCCCAGTGCAAGTCGCGTCTCATCAGTTGTGTTCAACATTGGATGAAGAAATTAGTTGAAGACCCTTCTAGTACCAAAAAACTATAGTGATAGAAAAATATGACACTAGAAATCAAAGAAATTTGTATGAAATAGTTTTACCTCAGGATTCATAGGCCTCAAAAGGTATTTGAGGTACCTTAGGTAGTCTTTTCAATCACCTAAGGTCTTAAAAGCCTATTATTGGGATAAAAATGCTCAAAAATTGATGTTAACAGGAGAATAAAATAGGAAAATAGATTAGATAATTGTTCAACATAAGTTAATGCAATCTCCCTGTTAGGGTATTTTTTGAAAATTTTCTATCCTTTGTTTCACTAACATTGGAGCCCCATTCATAGATCTTCTAAATATTTTATGATTAGATGTTGAAATCTAATTATCCTAGGAAGTTTCTCTTTTTTTCAATTATCATGCCTTTAAAAGTATTTGACAATGCATATTTTATTTTTTATGCATATTAGTTATGTATATACAATCTTTATTATGCATCCTTTTATTTTATTATGCATATGTGATTATATAATACTCTATTTATGGAGAAATTTTGAACCTGAGCCCTAACCAAAACATATCCTGATTATATAATACTCTATTTATGGAGAAATGTTGAATTAGAGTTACGATTTTTGAGATATCATGTTTTCTAGTTTGCTAAAATATTATAAAAGTTTTGACATGTGAACTAGGAGACCATGATAAGTAAAACCTAGATAAGATTTCAACATATAATTTGGTAGAACACTTGATAAGGGTCATGTAAGTTCAAATGATTTGGAGTCTCAGTATGCATGTTATGAGTGTTGGAGTGCAAGGGTATTAATGAAAAGAGGAAAAAGGGGAAACAAACTTACAAAAATGAAAATGATATAAAATTTAAAATTAAATTTTTCAAAAATGAAAAGTCCAACATTGGATTTTAAACATGTTCACATGTGAAATGAAAACAAAAGTCAATATATTATATGATATAACATATAACATATGTTACTCTTTCATCACTGCCTCCTATTTTTTCCACCATTCATTTTTATCACTTATTTTTTCAACATTTGTTTTATAACTATTGATTTTTCAAATCCATGTCTTGTCACATTTTTCTAAAATATGTTTTTTTCCCTTTCTTCATTTTAAAGCCAATTTGAGCTTAGTTTCTCCTGTTCTTCTTCTTATAAATAGGTTTAGGCCTTAGATACATCACATCGTGGTTTCTATAAGGGTTTTGGGCATGATAGGCTAAGTGAATTAAAAAATAAATTGACAACATTGGGAAGAAAAAGAAGATGCTAAGAGAATTCTAGGAGCTCTACTAGCATAAGTAAGAAAGATTTAATTTGC
Source organism: Gnetum montanum (assembly GCA_015680685.1). Taxonomy (NCBI): domain Eukaryota; kingdom Viridiplantae; phylum Streptophyta; class Gnetopsida; order Gnetales; family Gnetaceae; genus Gnetum; species Gnetum montanum. The sequence continues at coordinate 180,513 of MNCI01003467.1, read as the reverse complement.
TTTTGTTTTTATGTGACTGTACTATTTTCTTGTAGATCCCATAAGAAAGTTTATCCTACTTTTCTTTTCATATAGCTATCCTATTCTGTTGTGGATTTTGTCTCTCATTTCTACTTTCTAATCTCCTACTATTTGTCTATGATTTTGACTATTATGTCAAGATTCTACTAGATTTCTATCATTTTGTGCATGTGTTTTTAGGAAGAAATAATATTTTAATGCTATCCATACATATTTCTATATTTGGGTTAATTTTTGGAATTATGGAAAATTTGCCTAACATGCTTCTTGAATATTTTATAATTATTTTGGATCAGCTTTTGATATGAACACTATTTTGTAAGAATTTTATGGAATTTTAGCTATCATGGATTTTTGGCAATTTTGAATATTAAATAATTAAAAGGATAATCCAATGATAGTATTAAGGTTATTCAAAGAGCTATTGATTAGTCCCTTTGATAGTGACAGTAACCAAAACTTAGCCTTTAGAGTTTCCTGTTTAGAATATACATTTTTAGATTTTTTGCGAGAAATTTGTGATATTTTTGGACATTAAAATAATTTAAAGAATAATTTGATTATAGTAGTATGGTTCCTATTGGTAGTGAGGATAACCAAGACCTAGCCTTCAAAAATGCCTAGATAAAATATACATTTTTGGATATTTAGATTTTCTTTGGATTTTTGAATTTATTTTGGATATTTAGATAATTTGTGGTAAATCTAGAATTTGAAACATTTTTAAATATTCTATTGAAAACCTTTACCTAGGCGATATCCTATGAATTTTGGCCCTTAACTTTTATGCTTAATGAAAAGGGAAATATAATAACCTTATTTAAGGAATTCTCTCCTCATGCATTTTTAAGTAGAGAGCTTAGAGTAGGTAAGGAATCATCGAAATTAATAAACCTTATATATTGAATTTTGAGCTGATTTTTTAATTATAATTCAATATTATATAAAATAGATGTATTAAAAAAGTATTTTAGACTAATTTTTAACTTTTTAGCCAATTTAGAACATTCAAAATTGTTGATTTTTCCCCTTGGTTCATCAAAATTGGAGCATTGATGCTCAAGATATCAAATTTTCATTTTCCTACACATCTCACATGAGTTTTCACATTTAAATTATAGAGTTATTCCAAGTGATTCTTCGATATGATTTCAACATGTGAACATGTAGTATGTTTGATATGAACTTATTTTTTAATTATAATTAAATATCATGTAAAATAGCTTTGCTAAAAAAAGTACCTTAAAATGATATCCTACCTAGAATATAACATTGCCAATGCATCCTAAACATTTAGAGGTGTTGATTTTGATACTTGGTTTACTAGAATTAAAGTTGATGAGAGGCAAGGCACCCCTACACCCAACCATATGAATCACAAAGCATTCATACATGACTCAGTTGAATTTCGTGGACTTTATTATTTCTAGTGCACTAGCCCTTTAGGAAGTGAATCTAGCCTTAAGGTTAATGATTGTCCTCCCAATTACACTTGTGATACACGTTGGTATGATTAAGTGTAACTAAGGCATCCAATTTTTTTCATTTTGTATTTTATATTGTAGGTGCTCAAAATGTAGATAAAAAGGAGTTTAATTAATTAATCTAAATTGATAATTAACTAATCATTCAACTAATCCTAACATAAGTATCCATTTGCACTTTCCGTACACATCTTGAACCCATGTATCCACTGCTAGGTGACCAAATGCTATACTATTAAGCATACCAAGTAATAATGTTGTTGGGATTACCAAGTGAATACATGTTATGCTCAAAGTGGTCATACTTATGTATTTAATCTATCTAACTTAATAATCTCATTAACTCAATTGCTGGAAAATAATTGAGAAAAAATTGAGAATAATTAACAAATTATTGAAAACATTGAATGCATAAATAAAAGAGGTAATCTATCTAAAGTGCTACAAGGTTTATCAGAAAGCTCATTTTTAATGCCATACACACTATCATGCTCAAGTACAACAATGCTCAAATAAAGATCTGTACACTTAATGACTCTTGCTATGGGCACTTAGGGAAAAAATTCTAACTTTTGAATGGAAAAAATGCAAGAGCTCTACTATAACTGAAATCTTAACTTCCCCATAAATGAAGGTGGTAGGGACATATTTATTGGCATCAAACAAACATTGCATTGATGAGGCATCATCAACATAGGTCAAAATGGATTGACAGGGCCTTAAGGACAAGGCCTCATTGATGTGATCAACTACATCAATGAGGCCTTGTCAATGCAGCTAACCAATGATGACTCGTCATTCTCCCATGACTAAATGAAAACTCATCCTTGAGTTGTTTAAAAAAATTGGGAAGGTATGGGATTATTGATTAACATTTATTTTAACAAAATAAACTTGACTAACTTGACAAAAAATGGAGTGCCCAAGTGTACATATCAACACATTAAAAAAATGGTGGTGTTTAGGACACAAAATTGAACACCATGATACAACTGATCAAAAATTTGGACAACACATTCTTTGATGATGTGAAGCTTTTTGGAGAAGATCAAATGATCCTAGGCAGTGGTGGTTCCTAAGGCTCCAAGGAACCTTCACTAGCTTCATGCACTAGTGGTGCTTGAGGTTGTGGTTGTCCTGCTGCTACTACAACTTTAGGTGGAAGGCAGAAAGCATCAAATAGTGCTTTCATTTTCTCCTCCTTACTCCTGGGATCATGTACTATCCATGTATCTTTCCCAATGTGGGTTGGAATGGGCACCTCCCAAGGACATGAGATTGCTGGAAACAACTCCTTAGCATTGATAAACTAGGTAGCAAACTATTTGCATTCAATGTCAAATGCTTGCACTATGTTTTTTAGCTCATGGTAATCATTCATCCATATAGTTAGGTCCTTGGCAATGGATCATTGATCTATGAATCATCCTTTGAGAACTTTGAGTTTAGCGTTAACAATCTCAAGCTTTTTCTTGGTGTCCTTGTGGTTTTTGAACTTGGCCTTGTATAGTAGTTATGAGCTAGCCACATGCTTCCCTAATTCTGACTATGGCCATCTAGTTATCAAAATTGCCTGGTTTGCATAACAGATATTGGCCAACTCCATATACTCTATCATCTCTTCAATCTACAACTCCTTCAAGCGGATCTTCACTTTGTTGTAGGCATCAATCACATTAAGGATGGGTTGCCATATTTCTCTTCCTTACCAAAGTTGCTAGAGGGCTTCATTTAATTTATCCTTTTCCATCTACATTTTTCTTTCATTAATTTCTTTTTGCAAGCCAACCTGATCCTTGTAGTGATTTTTCACTCAAACTTGATAGCTTTGTTCTTCTAGGTGGCGATTTCAGTGATAGGCTTCTGTTGTAAGGTGTGTACCTCCTCCATTGACAAATTTATATTCTCCATGGCCAATTTCCTCAGTTTAGTATTAACCTTGGCAAGCTACTCCTACTATTGATGAATAAATTCTTACATTTGATTTCTTTGAGCATCAACCTTTTACAAGCAATGATTTTGTGTGGTTAGTGCCTCCTTTTCTTGGTGCATCTAATTTAAGTCCTTTTTAATTGAATGCATTTCAAATTTTTCCATAGACTGTTTGAAGATGGAAATTACTACTTCCTCCTCAATATTTTAAAATCATTCTTGAAGCTTTTTGATAGCTTTATCTCTTGTTGTTGCTAGGCTGAGAATTTTTTACTCTACAAGTTGAGCATGAAGTTTAGAAACCTCCATGCCTAAGCATTGATTTTACTCTTGGGCCATTTCTAGTTGCCCCTCCAAAATGATGCATTTCCCCCTTGAATTTAGTAGCTCACACTAGGTTCTAGTGATGTTCTTTGAAAGATCAAAGATATCCAGAGTTCCTACCAGTCGTTCTAGCAGTTGTTCATGCTAGGTTGCATTCAATTTTCCATTAACCTTGTCTATGGACATTGAAACATCTTGGAGTGCAAATACATCTAGTACAAATGTTGCTGGTGCATTCAATGCTTTAGTTACATGGTTAGCTACCACTTCTGCCATTGTTTCTTTCCCTTGGTGCTGCATCACCAAGATAGTTGCCTCTTCACCTTCCTTCAACATTACTAAGAAAGTGGTAGCATTTCTAGAGATTTCTAAGAATAGATGATGTGTTGCTAATGAAATCATTACCTCCTAAGCATTAGGATCCGACCTTGAAGGTAGCTGCATTATTCGAGTAGAGAAAATAGAACCATCCTTCTCCATTTAACTAACTATTTGAGCCATCTCATTAAGGTAACTCAATGCTAGTTGATACATAGATGGACCTACCCAACATTCCTGCCTATTACTCTTGTTTTCTCAAGAGCTACTCTTGGATTTTTCATAGATGCTCAAGGACTATATGGACCTCTGGTGTTGTCTTCTAAGTGGATGGTGGTGATAGTAGATCCTCTTCTTGGATGGTTGCTTGTGTTTTTTCCTTCATGATTTTTGCCCATGAGGCCAAGGAAGTATAACTGAGAGTGTCATTAGAATAGTGAATAATACCTACCCTTTTGCAAATATTTTTTATATGGCATGGAAAGGGCAGGGTCCTCCTTCCATGTTCATTCTCCTTAAAGCACTTCTTGATCTCAAAATAAATTAGCTATGGAAGGTTAACGAGAAATTTCCTACTTAGAGCAATACATGCTCAAGTGGAGAAAGTAGTCACCTTACTTGGCCTCACCATTGGATTGAGATGATAGGCCACAATCTTGAAATAAATTCACTTTGCTAGTGTGATTGCACCATACTTTTTACGATCAACCCCATGACATTGCTGGGTCCACTCCCTTTTTGCCTCAGGATCACCTTTTGTTGATATCTCTACCAATTATGCTCCAATGTTAGGAAACCACAGTGCTTGTGCAATGACTTCTACTGAATAGGAAACTTGAACATCCTTGATCTTTACAACAGACCCTATCCTTCGATTGTTCTAGAAGAGATAAGTCTCTCCCATGTACCACTCCCCACTGGATGTGATGATTGGCCACATGGGAGAGGTTTGCAATTGTGTTTTGACATCTTCTAGAGCTTTCTCTAAAAATGGTCCAAAGTTTATCTCTTAAAGAACTGATCTTTAGATCTCTTGGGATTTGATGATGTCTAGGTAGGCTTAAGTCAGAGTGACCTCAAGCCTAGGCATAGTCCAAGCACTTCTCCTCATTGAGATTTTTCTATAGGCACTTCTTCCTCTAGAATCTGTTGAATAGATTCTACTTTGGGCTCCTCATGAAGAGGTCCCATTGCATGGGTCACCTCTTATTATTCTTGGCCTTGTTCCTACTAGCCCCTTCTAGCTTTGGGTCATTTCTCCCATTGTTGTGAGGGTTTTCCTTCCTGTGGGCACTTTTGTCTGGGTGTCATCTACAATCATAATAGAACCATGGATTAGCAATCATTGTATAACCTTAAAATAATTGTGATACCTTAACTCTTGAGGGTAGTTACACTTGGCTAAGTTGTGATTATGGCTGATTTAATTAACTTAATTGTTATTTCTATTTACACCTTATCGTTGATAAATCATCTCGAAGGTTGTTGGAAGGATTAACTTGGAAAAAGTTGATGTTTATATAAAAATTCTAAAGTGTTCAATAGTATATATAGTGCCCACAATGGGGCCTCAACAATGGAGCCTCGTTGATGGGGTTGGCTATGCCAACGAGATCTCAATGACACATCTATTGACCACTATTGACTTTGATCAAACTTTCAAAATACAAGGAATTTTTCAATGAAATTAGAATCAAATGAAAGCCTAGAAGTCCAAGTATAGTATGAAATCATTAGAAGAGGATGTTAAAGTTCAAAAATTTGGAAAAATGGAGAAAAGTTGATTTAATGGATGAATGTAATGAAAGATTAAGGAGTATTAAGTGGTTTACATAATGGAAAATACAAAATATAAGATTGTAAGGATGTTAAAGGTAAGGAACCTTAGCTAATGAAGCTAAAAGCTGTGCAAGTGGATCCTCCCCATAGTAGGCTCATGCCCTTTTTACCCTTGCATAACCTCAACTAAGGAGTCTATGGGCCCCATAATTGATTTAATGATCATGACATGTTAAGAACCAACCCAAAAGAATCCACTCAAGAATCCCAATATGCTAGACTAAGACATAGAGCATAACATAGAACCTGACAATGAGGTGAGTTATGGTAGCATGGATGGATGATAGACAAGGTGGAATGAAGTTCCAAATTAAGGTCATAAGAAGTCCCTTGTGGATTTGTGGTTATAATGACCCGAGAAATTCCATCCTCAGTCCAAACCAAAACCATTTACTTTTAGTGACTTCACATCACCACTCTATGGCTGATCCACCTACTCAAGACACAAGAGTGTCCCCACAAGAAAACCATCATTCCACAAAGAGAAGAAAGAAGTAGGAAGTGAGAGAGAGAGGGCCTTAGTTAGAGGGGACATTTAGGCATAGGTGTATGTCTTTTGAGTCCCATAACCAATGCTTGTAGCCCTTTTATTTGTCCAAGGGGTGTGCTTTGAATTTCCATTATTTTTTTTAAATGATGGGAACCACACCATGAAACAATGTTATTTGTCTTCCTATCATTGGTGGTATGGAATAGTAAGAAGTCCACAAAAAACACTCAAGCACTTAATCAAGAAGAATAGTACAAAGAGTATTGAGTCCCTTTGAAGTCACCCCCTTTACAAACCTTTGGATCCTTCCTAATTTTGAAACTACTAAGGTCATTGATTGATTAAAAATTTTCTTTAATGAAAAAGGGACCTCAAATTCCTATAACAAGGAAAACCATAGAGTTCTTTGGATGGGTGGATGACATAGACTCACTATCTATCCCATGAAAGATAAACCATGTCAAAGTCATTAGACATCAGAATTCAAAAATAGAAAAACTAGACATCGAAAATCACACATTAAGCACAAAATATTATTAGTAAACAAAAATAACAACATTGTGTCCTATGACAATAAATTAGAGTTATTAGCAAAAATGAGAAAATATCACACTTAATCAAAAGAAAAAAAAGAGAAAAAATAAAGTAAAATACATAAGAAAGTGTAAAATAATCAAGAAAATTTAAATGTACTAAATATGGTATAAAATTAGAAAAAATTTTAAAATCAAAAATGTGAAAAATAAAAAGGTTAGAAAAATTGAGAGGCTATGGTAATGGTTAGCATGAATGACCATCTCTTCATGAATGAGTTGGAAGGAGGAGGTCAAAAAAATAGAATGTGGGTATCCATCAAGTGAGGTGGTATTTACACTGGCGAGTCTTGGTTCTGAGAAAGGTTTAATTTATTGGATATTAACCCACTACTTTTTATTTGGGTTGTTAGGTTTGTAAATTATCATGGCTCTAGAGGGAAAGGTTTGATTGATTATATAAGGTCCCTCCAACAATGATTGAAATTTTTCCTTTTGAGGTACATGTGTTGGGTTCTAATAGAGGACCTTACTTTCTTAATTTTAAGATTGTGGCATTGCTTACTGAATGCCATATTCACCTCATTTAAAGATAGGGCCATTAATCAATTTTGATATAGCATGTTTAGATTGATCAATCTTTCCTTTTGTGGTAAACTTAGGTCAAGGCTTAGTTCACAAGCTATTGAGAGTGTATGGAGCTTAGATTAGGGAGAATATCCAATAGGAAGTTTCCAAGTTGATCGATAAGCCTAGAGAGCATCATTAAGTTTTGTACTCTAATTCTTCCTATATTTGCTAATGGTTTATGTTAATATTTTGTAATCTCCCAGTTGGTTACCTCTGCTTGACCATTGGCTTGGGAGTGGTAAGGTGTTGTTAATTTATGTTCTACCCCCAAGAATTGCATTAATTTTGTAAATGTGGCATCTATGAAATGAGTCCCATTATCAGAAATTAGTGAATGCAACACCCTAAACCTATTGATGATATGTTGTTGTATAAATCTGGTGGTAGTGGATGATGTGCAATCTATAACGGCTACCGCTTTAGCCCATTTTGTGTAATAGTCAATTGCTACTATAATATATACTTTCCTATTAGACATGGGTGTGATGGAACCCATGAAGTTAATGCCCCATATGTTAAAAGGTTATAGTGGTTGAATCCACTATTGAGGACCTTCCATATGAGCGGTCATCCCCTCATCACATTGACAATGTTCACAAGACTTGATAAACTAGTGGGCATTCCTAAAGATTATGGGTGAATAGTATCATGCCATTAAGATTCTTATGATCATGCGTTTCCTTGCATAGTGGCCTCTGCAAGGCCCTTCATGAGCATCTTGGAGAACACATAGTTGATCGTTGTCAGGGACACACTAATGGATCAGGCCATTGGTACACATCTTGTAAAGGTGTACATTAATTTTCATGAAGTATTTGACCTTATGAAGAAATTATTGCTTTTTTCTAAAATTCAAGTCTTGTGGCATTTCTTGATTGAGAAAATATGTGAGGATGCCATTATACCATACTACTTTTTTAGGTGTTTATTCATTTATTACTCTAGTAAATAGAAGTTCATTTGGAAATTGATCAAAGAGCAAGCTCTCCTCCGCTTTTTTATCCCATATTAAGTGAGAAAGATGGTTAGCAACCACATTATTAGTCCCTTTTTGATCTACCATAGTAATATCAAATTCCTACAAGATCACAAGCCACCGTATAACATGACGGCTCATCTTCAACTTATTCATAAGGAAGTGAATTGCATTGTGGTCTATATGCATAAATACTTTGTAACCTAACACATCATGTCTAAACTTTTCTCGTGCATACATCGCTGCCATTAATTATTTTTCCATGGTGGTGTAATTTAACCATGCCTCCACAATACTTTGACTCACACAATGGATATAATATGGATGTTTCTTATCATCCATTTGCATGAGCACAACTTCCAAAGCATAGTTAGATGCATTTGTAATGATATGGAATGGTTTGAACCAATCTAGTGCTTGTAGGATTGGTGTTTCTATGAGTTTGAATTGTAATTGTTGGAATGCATTTTCACATTCCTTGGTCCAAATGAAAGGTGCATATTTCTTTGTAAGATCTACCAATAGCTTTGCAATCCTAGAGAAATTCTCAATAAAGTACTAGTAGTAACCAGTGTTTCCAAGGAATGACTAAACATCTTTGATAGTTTTTGGTTGGCATGTTATTACTTGGATGACCCTTATCTTTTATGGGTCTACCTCAATCCCTTTTTGCAAAATTCAATCCCCTAGCATAAGTTAAACTCTCAATTGGCTCCATGCATATTGTGCTACTATTTGAATCAGCTATCAGCCACTGGGTGCCCTCCTATTTTGTGGCTACTACATACAAACATCATTGAATATTAACTTCTTGCGTACACTGATTGCATGCCTTAATGTAAGTGCTTTTGATTGACCAAATCTTTTGAACACAATTACACCCATTGTCATTGTACGCAATGCATGGAATATGCTTCTTCTTAATTTTTCTAACTCATTATCCTTAAATATCTCAAGAGATAGATCCCTTTTACCCATTCATGCATCAATCATGCTTAACCAAGCCCTTCCCATGATGATGGGGAAGTCACGTTTGCAATTGTCCATCTAGATTTTACCAAACAATTAGTAGGATAGGACCACCCACAAACTATGGACACAATGTCCTCTACTAATCCCAAAGGAAGTGTAATTAATTAATCTACTAATTCTAAATGGATGTTACTCTTTTTAAGAGGTGGTAGGTTTCAGGCATTGTACATATCATGGGAGATGAGGTTAACTCCAGAACTAGAGTCAAGAAGAGCCTTGATGGCTCTTGTCTAACAATCTATAAAAATATGAGTGGACTTCCTAGATAAAATATTTTTGTAGAAAGGTTGCTAGCCTTAATCCAGTAAAAAAAAAACATGAGTTAGCATTATAGTGAAAATCCTAGGCAGCACTTGGTTTGAAGGGAGGTTGAAGGTATTTGATGTAGAGGATGAGGGTACTAGAGATGTAGGGTTATTAGCTAGAGTAGGTTGTGAGGGCCGGAGAGGACTATTGGGTGAAAATAAGGGTCATTTTTCCTTGATCGATTATCTAGACCACTTGGTTGAAAAACTAGTTATGAGTTATAGCCCTTGTAGCATTTTTTTGCTACAACTATGAAGGAATTTCACCCTGCATGGATTGAGCAAGAGGTAACTAAGTTCCAGGTCGAGGTGTAGATGCAAAGGAATGTAGAGGATGATAAGGATATAGATATGGGTTTTTCCATTAAGTAGATGGTGAATGTGACTAGTGGTACTTTGATGGGTAATAGTGCTGCTGGAATGATGTATGACTTGCCAAACTTCTAGGGAAGATGGGTTGTTGAACATAGTACCCATATGGATCTGGTTGCGTATTAGGGTATTGCTTCCTTGGTGGTAGCATTCTCGATAATTGTGGTTGGTACCACTATTGGTATTATTGATAAGGTTGTGGAGGAGTTTCACTTGGGTAGTAAGCTTGTTGTTGCTTGTGGAATTTTCTTGAACTACCTTGAGTGTAAGGCAATCATCTTGGAGCTTACCTACATGCTAGGTAGGGGTTCAATGCATACACTCTAGATTCTTGTAAGTGTGACACCATAGGGAAACATCCCTTTAGATGTTCATATTGATAGCTATCACATTCAATTTCATCACTAGAATCAAACTCCACAACTTTCTCTACTACAAAAAATTTGCCCTTACCTCTTTGGTAGGCATGTTTAGCTTCTTTTTGTTGTCTATGATTATGATTACTACTTTGCTCTTTGGATTCTTCAGCAATCTTCAAAGTGGTTTGGAACTTTTTATCCAAAGATTCCCATAATTTGTCAACCTTGGCTGAAATGTTAGAAATAGATTTTTAGAATAGGAAAGGCCTTCTGCTCATCACTTTATCAAGTGGTGAGTCCTCCTTGTCACAAAATCAAACCTCTAAGTTTTTGATGGATGGGTCCCTATTATACTTTTTAGCACTCTCCCTTTTTCATAGCTCACCTTCTTCTTTTGCAACCTACTCAATTAGCCTTTGGACTTGATGAGATCTCATTTAAAACAACCTCCCTTAGGCATACACTCCAAGGGTTCTTCTTATTTCTACCCTAAGCCCATCTATGATGTGGTGAAGTTGTTCCCTCTAAGAGTAACCATGGCCAGGGCATTTATGTAAGAGTGAATAGTATTAGCCCATGGCGACATCCAAGGGTTCATGTGCTCCTTACTTCCAACCTTGCATTTGCCTTCTTAGGTTAGACACTCTAGAGTACATTTGATATTTATCATTGAATATTTCTAACAGGGTACTCCATCTTTGGATAGATTCCAGCTCTAAGGACTGGTACCAACTTTCAACTTCCTTAATGAGTTTCCTTGGAAAAGCTTCAGTTTTAGCCACTCATTCTCAATGTTTTTTAAGGCACAAACAACTTAAAAAGGTTGCAAATGTGTCTGCAAATCAGAGTTATATCCCCCCTCAAATCTTGGGATATTGTTCATATCTAGGCACTTGTTCTGACTATCCTTTATATGCTTAGTTGGAATTCTTATTGCCTCTACAATGTTAAGAATACTTTAAGTCACTAGTAAAGGTTCATCATCATCACTACGTTGATGACATTGATGATGATTTCGGCCACCCCTTTAGTTTTTTTGGCATCCATGATCGTTATTATTTCATCAATCACCTTCATCATGGTTGTTTCAATAGTAGGTTCTATGAGAACCATCAGATGAAGAGGCATGTTTCAAATTAGATGAAGAGGATGAAGAGGAAGGTGGACTACCACCATTACTATAGTGTCTACCACTATTCTTACAATTTTTATGATCTCCCTAATTAGATCCCTTGTTACTGCAATGTTCACCCAAGTTCCTACCTTGGCTATCACTCTTCCATGAACTTGATTTATGAATAGTTGATCACAGGGCCAAGTTCACATCCTCACCATTGTTAGCAGGGGGTGAAGAATCTTCATGTTAAGAACCTTCCAAGAGAGAGTTCTCATTGTCCTCTTGATCTACTAGGAACAAGGGGCTGGTGTAATGCTTCCCCTTTGTTGCTTCATGGAGTCTCTCTTGACATTTGTCTCGCTTACATTGTGTTTTAGTGGGATGATAATTCCGAGTGTCATATCCATCCACAACGTGCTCTTCATGAAGATCCACTATGTCCAACTTATTAAGGGTTTTAATTAGCATTCCAGGCACAGACCTATCAGGGAGCAAAATAACATTACCCTCCATATCATGCCATCACATCTATTCATTCTGATGTAGGATGAAGGTGAAATTTTATACAAACTTATCTAGATGAGTGTATGCCACCTTGCATTCCTATGGGATTGGTGGTTTAGTATCATCATGTGTATGAGAAGAAGAAGACATGTTGTAAAATAAAATGAAATTGTTAGTGTGCTTTTATATTTTTTATGTATAGTGGGAATGATATGGACCTTAGGTTCATACAATGATATTAGTGATATTCACTTAGACATAAATAGCGTATGTTCCACAAACAATGTCCCTGGTAATGGTGCCAATTATGAGCAGTGAGGTACCCCTACTCCTAGCCATACAAATCACAAAGCATTCACATACTACTCAGTCGAATTCTGCAAACTTTATTATTTCTAGTACACTAGCCTTTAGGAAGTGAATCTAGCCTTAAGGTCAATTTTTGTCCTCCTAATTACACTTGTGCTGCATGTTGGTATGGTTAAGTGTAACTGAGGCATCTGATTTTTATCATTTTTTATTTTATATTGCAGGTGCTTGAAATGTAGATAAAAAGGAGTTTAATTAATTAATCTAAATTTCTAATTAACTAATCCTAACATAAGTATCCATTCTCACTTTTCATACATGTCTTGAACCCATATATCCATTGCTAGGTGACCAAAAGCTACACTACTAGGCATACCAAGTAATAACGTTGTAGGGATTACTAAGTGAATATGTGTTACACTCAAAGTGGTCATACTTATGTATTTAATCTATCTAGCTTAATAATCTCATTAACTCATTTGCTAGAAAATAATTTCAAAATAATTAAGAATAATTAACAAATAATTAAAAATATTGAATGCATAAATAAAAGAGCTACTCTATCCAAAGTGTTGCAAGGTTTATTAGAAAGCTTGTCTTTAATGTTTCACACACTGTTGTGCTTAGGTACAACAATGCTCAAATAAAGATCCATACACTCAATGACTCCTACTACAGGCACTCAGGGAAAAACATTCTAACTTTTCAATAGAAAAAATGCAAGAGCTCTGCTACAATTAAAATCTTAACTCCCCCATAAATGTGGTTGGTACGTTTGTATATATAGCTGACAGGCAGACATTGCATCAATGAGGCATGGTTGATGCAGGTTGAAATGCATTGACAGGGCCTTGTGGACAAGGGCTCATCAACATAGTCAACTACATCAACAAGGCCTCATCAACACAACCAACCAATGATGACTCATCAAAAGCTATGATACTTGAGATATTGAATTTTTAGTTTGCTACAAATCAAACATGAGTTTTGAAATTTTAACTATAGAGTTATATTAACTGGTGTTTGGATATGATTTCAATATATAGACATAGTATGTTTGATATAGATCTTTTAGGTTTAAACATAATTTGATTTAGAGTTCTAGTATGTCTATTATGATTATTTGAACCTTAGTGGTATTAGTTGGAAGGAAAAATAGGAAATAGACATTTAAAAATACTTTAAAAAATAATATAAAGGTTAACTTGATATAAAAAAGCCTCATGCATGTAATATGGGTAAAAATAAAATTTGAAGGTATATGTATAGAGCTTATATATAAAACATACATTAATTAGTCAATTTTCCTTTACTATCATTGTATCATCCACTATGTTCCTTATTGTATATACCATTTTTCTATTAAAATAAAAGGCATTTCAAGACTTTTTTCTTTCATGTTAAAGCTTTTATATAAATTTCTACCTTATTTTACTTTGAATTTTTGCCTTTTGTATATGCATATCTAGACCATATCTCATGCTACATGTGATCCTTCTACTTATAAATAGATCCTTGTTCTATTATTATGTTCCATTTTCAATCAATGAAGGTTTCTAATGCATCAGTTTAAGTTAAAGTGAAAGTATATTATAGATGTATTGGATGGGAAGGAAAGTTAATAAGAAGATTTAAAAGGCCTTAACAACTTTGTAAAAAGGTTTATTTTATTTTCCTTTTTATGTGCTTGTCATACTTTGTTGTGGATTTTGTATTCTCTCTCTAACATATAGTTCTTCATTATTCTTTTATTATTTTAATTATTATGTTGATAATTAATTGAATTTTAGTTATTTTAGGCTTGATCAATTTGAGAATTTGTATTTTAATTTTATCCAAAGCCTTTTTAGTTTTTTTGGATAAATTTCTAGAGTATGTGGGAACTTTTCCCAACTTACTTGGATATTTTAAGATTATTTTGAATCAGGCTTTGCTATGGTATAGGATTTTGTATTAATTTTGTAGAAATTAATGATTTTGGTGGAATTTTTTCCTATTTTGAAAACCTTTAGAATTAGGAATATTAAAGGAAATAAGATATAATAATATATATTTTTATCAAGTTTGCTAAGTTACTAGAAACCACACATCTTTGAGATGCCCCTTGTTTATATGCAGTGGTGAAATGTCTATTCATGGATTCCACCCTACATAAACAAAATTTGGGATTAATTTCTTATCTTGAATTTTGATTCATAAATTTATGTGTAGATTAGAAACTAGCCAAGACCATGTAGTGAGCAATTAAGTCTAATGATGTAAGACTTGTCCATCTAAGGTATGTGCCATGCTCATTGAGAATGTTATTAAGAACTCACTTAGGTCACTAGGATAGTCCAAAGTTAGAAAGAAGATCATTCCAAGACCTGTAAGTACATTTTAGGTAGTGATGCTAATCTAGAATTGTCCTTTGAAGATTCCAGAATTAAATATATAGTATTTGAATTTGTTAAATTTTTTTGGAAATTTTGGAAATTGGAATATTATTTAATATGTAATTGAAAAAATTTGTATGAGCTATATTCTAAGAATTTTGGCGTAAACCATATATACTTCACAAATAGGAAAATAAAATAGTCTTTCTCATTTGGGAGTTTCTAACTCCTACGTTTTATTGTAGAGATCTTAGAGTAGTCAAGAAAATACTAGAAGAGAAACATAGGGTTATATGTGGCTTAGTTTTGTATATGATGGATCCTATAAACTGGAAAAATAATTATTTTATGTTTTGTATTTTTGTAAAAATAGAAAACTTATATAAATTTTCAAAATGCAAGCCATGTATTTATTTTTATGACTAAATAATAAAGTAGAATATTTATTAAATTTTGATCAATATCATCTTATTTGAATGTCTCAAAGATTATTTTTAATTTAAAAATGTGCTATACATTTGGAGAAAATATATTATTTTATTATATATTATTATTTCAATATCATTTTCTTTTATTTATCTCATAAAAGTAAAATAAGAATAACTTTACCTCTAGAAGTTTGATTGAGGTAAAATAGATGACATTATAATCATCTTCTTGAATTTATGAATATGTAATTTATTTTACTTTTCAACATATTCATTTTTATACTTGTGTTAATTGTTGCGACTAAAAAATTCAATTGCTAGAAAATTCAAAATTCTAGTGAAACAACTTTAACTTGGATCCCAAGGGCCTTTGAAAACTAGGATCTAAGGTACCTTGGATAGTTTGGTAGATCACCTAGGGACTTAGAAAATGTAAAAACAGGGGTGACAAATATAAAATGCAAAATACATATTTGGGAGAGAAATTATGTTGAAATGAAATAAATGAATAAACTTGCACATAAATAAAACTATAAACTTTATTTTAAAAGAAATAAAGAATGGTTAAGAAATGTGTACAAAATGTGCTTGGAACAACAAGGGGTTCACTTTGGTGGAGGTTCAAATTTTGTTGAAACTATTGATTTGGACTTTTGGTCCTCATAGGCCATTCCAGATTCTTGACAATTTGCTTCCCCATTGCCTTTTTTTCCTGGATGAAGCCTTCATTGGATTACTTTGCCAAGGCTAGTTTGATTTCATTTTCTTGCTGAATGAGATGTGTTACATTTGGCTAACTGAATGGTGGAGCATGACAAAGGAGATGTCACATGGCCACAATGCCTAAATGTTAGACACTAGTCATCATTGTTACTCAAGGGTAAGGAAGGCTATAATTAGTTTATGGGATTGGGTTCAAGGAGAGGTAATGGAATGGAAATGACATAAGCACTCTCAACATAGTAGCACAAGCTCACCAAATCTTGCACATTGAAGTCACATGATGATTTGCTACTATGATGAGTTGCATCTTTGCAATAAATCTAGGCTTCATCTTGTAAGTGCAACTACAAGAGGACAATAAAACCAACCAAAGAAAGCATGTTGTTACAATATGATGTATAGGGCTACATGAGATAACTAGCAAACTAGGCCACAAGAGATCAACATCATTATAGCATAGGGAAATTTGTATGATGTGCATAAGATTCACAAAGTTTTGTAGCTCATTCATTATGCCAAACAAGGAGAGAGAGTGTGAGCATGTAGGATCACTTGTTGTAGAGCATCAAAGTTATCAACATTAGTCATTTGTTTTAACCTATCAACAATGATAAGTAACACTATAAGAAAACATGTTAGTGTTAGACATAGTCAAGGCTATGTGATGGCTTTAATGTTGCATAGTAAGGATGTGATGAGGTCATGAGCAGGCTTAAGTTCTAGTGAGGGACTTGGTTTCATGTGTTTTCTCCTCACCATCATGGTCTTAGATGGGGACTTTGATTAGGTGACCCTCCATCATGTTTCTGGCTTTAAGGTCAATGGTCATTGGGCTATTTAGGATGTTATGGTTGTATAGTGGAATGGTTTTAGGCTTAAGGCTTGGGGTACATAACATCAACTTGGTTAACATCACAAGAGGGGTCTATTTAAGCTTTAAGAGTATTCAAGTTTACTTCCTTATTCTCCTAGCTTCATCTTGCATGACAACATAAGCACATCAAGTTATACTTATGTAACAAAATGATAAAAAATGTTAAAACTAATAAAATAATGCTAACAATAATGCAAAATACTATGGTAATAATGCATAAATGAGACAAAATGTTGAAACAAAGGCCATACAAGTATCCAAGTAATGTCAAAAAAGGCTATAAGGCAATACAAGGTAATGAAAGGTCAAACATGGTTGAACATGATTACAATTTTGCTAGTTTTAGACCTTAGTGGATGATGGAATTGCTAGTTTAAGGCCTTAGTGAACCATTGCTAAATGGTTTCAAATGATGGTCAAATATGGTTATACCCCATCATTGGAAACCAATAGGAGGCTAAATAAAGATTAATAGAGGCCATAATAAAGAATAAAGACATATGTGATGAAAACAAAGTGATGTAGAAACTAAATGGGATCAACAATTGCGATAACAAGGTCAAGGTAGGTCATGAAACTAGGCTAAATCAAGCAAACTAGAATATATATTATAAAAAAAAGTAAGTACATGCCAAAATAGGTTAGATTTTTGTCATTGTTAGGCCTTAGAAAGCCATGGTTAGGGCCTATTTCACTAGAAAGGCCATTATAAGGTAAACATAAGATGAGACAAGGTGAAATTTAGTTGTAACATGGTAAAGATGAGGTATAATTTGGTAAAGTAAAAGAGGGTCACATCATAGTAAAATAAAGTTCAAGATAGAGTAAAATATGTTGACCTAGGTAGAACAAAGTAAATTAGTATTGAATTTAATATTTATTTAATAGATTTTTTTCTTTTATTATCTATTTTTTTAATTTTTATTTTCACAAACACAAATGTTGCTCTGGCCAAACCAAGCCATGGTTTCATGACCACCATGGTCAATTGTAACTTTATAACAACATAGGTAGTTATTCCATTATAATTATAAGAGAGAAGACTTGCAAGCAAACAACCATACTACCATATTAACCACTCTTTGTTCTAGCATGGTAAGCTGTAATAGTAGCAGTTTCAAAATTTCCAATACCAAGGTAATACTTTTACCACTAAAATAATAAAACAAAGTAAGTAAGTAACAAGAACTATAATAGATCAATGGAAATGGTGGGATTTGCCACTATAGTCTAGGCCCACACAGAATTAGTGTGGTAGCATGCACTAAGCATGTTAATAGTTCTAATGTCATTAGTGTGCATAGCACATCTACACAATGCTCCATCACCATCTCAAGCTTGTCAACCAAGAACCCAAATGGATCCCACCAATTATTCACCACATAAGAAGCATTGGTGTTGATGGTGTGCAGCTAGAGTCCACAACACTCTAGCATGGTAGTGTTGAGTGGATTATTAAAACTCAGCATAGGCACCATCTCCAAGAAGATGACAGTTGACAAGGAAATATAGGACATAGAGGGAGAGGTTGGCTATAGGACCATAGCATGATGGAGGGTTTTTGTAGCATGGCCATATGTTCAAGTTGTGTGGTCCATTTTAGGACTAGAGCGTAGTCCTCTATAGGTCCAATGCAACTCATTTTTGGGCTTGTGCAGTTCTCCATAGTGAGCCACACGTTATAGTAGTGATAGAAAGATGGTAGATTTGTAGAGGTGCAAGAATCTTATGTGATGAAAGGTAGCACTAGCAATGTCATAGAAGGATGGTTCAAAGGGCCAAGGTGGCACAGAGAGTAGTGGCCACAACCATGATGGCCTACATTAGTGATTCCATGGCCCATGACTATGCTACAAGTTGTAGCACAATGACCCAGTTCATTGGCTTGCATGGCCCAGGCTAGCCTATTCAGGACAGTGGTGTTCAACTAATGGCATCCATGTTGACTAGTTTGGATGAGGGAGTGTGAGGGTTCTTTAGGATTTATCTATGTTGGAGCCATGCTGGATAGTGTATCCCTAGCATGGATGGAGGTGGGGGGGGGGGGGGGAATGTTGGTGCTACCTATCCAAGACTAGCACTATCAAGCTTGCCATAGTGCACCACAAAGGGAGGAAATATGTGGTATAGGCAAGGCTCAATGTGTGGCCATGGAGGAAAGTATGGAAGCAAATTTAGATGCATGGACATTGGCAAGAACATGATGAGGGTAAGGAATGGAGTCTAAGAAATTATGTGCAATGCCAATGATTTTATTTGGTGATGATGGTGTCAAAGGTGAAGCAACATGATCAAGAACCCTAAGACGTGGTGCTGGATCATGGCATCCATGCTAGATACATGGTGAACAATGTCGATGAGGGGGGAGTAAGGTTTTTGATACTTTTAGTCATCCCTTGTTGAAGCATGCTATAACATGATCTTAGTGTGGATGGACTTGGGGAGGGGGGGCATGGGGGAAAGGAGAGCATAACATAATGTGTGGTAGTAGGTAGGGGTTTTTTAGCTACACAATGGCAGAGATTCTCAAGTGCACACTAGTGCTATGGTACCTTCTTGGTTTTAGTGGTAGAGCAAGAGTGCATGTGTGAGTAGAGGCAAGACTAAGAAGGAGGTATCCTGGTGGGCATCCCTAAGGTATAACGTGGTCATGTGAAAGGTTATGCAGCCTATACAAGCCTACATAACCCTTGTATGGCCTACACAACCTACAAACAAGATCAGTGGTAGTGCCAAGGTAGTAATATTAGTTAGCTTACTTAATGCAGGGTAGTGGGAGTGGTCAAGGGCTATAGTGAAGCTATGCTCATGTATGGAGAACTAAGACCACTAGCACTATGAAGTCCAGTGTCTACAGGGCTCAAAAGCTAACCACCTAGGATCCTCTACAATAGAAAACATGGATCTAGCATGGATGAAGGGGGTAAGGTTATGTTTTTTCTAGTTTTATATAAGTTCAATGGTAGAGGCAAGATGTGAAGGAGAGTAATAGTGTTGGCAAGGACTGGTAGGAGGAGGCGAAAAGATTTCTAGAGGATGACACAAAGAAGGAAAGTGCTATGGTTCATGCAAGTGTGATGTGGTGCACTTGTGAGAGTAGGCAACTAACAGTAGTAGCATGGAATGGTGTGCATGAGGACAAATCTATACAACTAAGTGGTAGAAAGTAGCACATCATTGGCTGTGGCACCAATAGCCTTAGGATCTTGCTCATGAAGTTGGACATAGTCATGATTGTGCATGACATCTCGACAACTATGGTGATAGAGGTGAAACTCTAGGCTACATCCATATGGCCATGGATGGATGGAAAAAAGCCTCTCTAGTTTAGATGGAGGATGTCAAGGATCATTCAACAAAAATATTGTCTAGGTTAGTATCCAAGGCTATGGCATGCATGGAGATGATGATATACTATTTGTAGTGATGAATGGGTAGGAGTGTGATCCCATATGGGGCTTTACAACCTCACAAAGGGGTAGCATGGCCCTCACTAGCTACCATAGCCTTAGGAAGGATATGGTCCTACAAAAACTTTTTTTATTTTATTTTCTTATTTTCTATAGCATAGTGTTTAGTCAATAGAGAGATGTGGATTGGTAATGGCTATGCAAAGGTGATGAGGATGGGGCAGTAGTGGTGGACAAAAAGCAACAAGTGATGTAATAGAGGACAAAGGTAGCTTATGAGGGGGCATCATAGTGTGTGAATCTAAGGGCCAATGTGGCCCTATATAGGCCTGTGTGGCCCCTGTAGGACTTGCATAGCCCTTGCATAATTGTTTTTCATTTTTGTATAATAACATATGCTTCCATTGCATTACCATGTAAATCACAAAACTTGAAAGGAAAATTTTTAGTTGCTACTTGAAAGACAAATCAAGAATGTCATTGGATCATTTTAATTTGTCCCCTTTTTCATATAGCTAGGCAGACACTCCACGCTTCATGATTTGATCTTGTATAGACATAGAATAGGGTTGATCCTTTTATTTATTCATGTGATAATGGGCTCTTTCATCAGTGTTAGGTTTGAATTTCTTAGAACTACTACTTTTTCCTTAGGCTTTTATGTACATGATAAATGTTTCTTATGTAATCCTATTAGGTCTAGTGCATTTCATGATCTTAGCATGTTAACTAATAGTGAACTAAGATACCTTGCAATGTTTTGGGAAAAAATAGTGGTAATTGTTGATAGTTATAATGGAACCTTTAAAACTTAGGTTAATATACAAGGAAATGAGGATATTTTAGAGTATATTACATCAGACTTATTTATGTCTTTCATGAACATGCTGAAAGATATGGTTCTATGTATATATGGTTTTGTACCATTATGTAAAATATAAATTTTTGTCATGATTTCTAGTCAACCATGGATGTCAATGAAAAAGGCTATTGGTGTTCAACAAAGGACTTGGAGGCAAGTTGTTATGAAACTCATGATTTAAGGGCCTCTTCTTTCAGAGATTTCCAAAGGAAATTATGTCTCAATCTGTAACATTTTGAATTTGAAGGAACCAAATGGGAAAATATGATTGGAAACTTGATGTGACAATTGTTGTAAAAAGAAAATATATCCTTAACACCTAATAAGGATCCTAGATTTAAGGAAAGCATTTAAAGTAGCATTTTTTTCATTTTTCATTGCATCTTACATTACATGTCATGGATAATTCTTGCAGTCATGGGAGAAAAGAAAACTCATTTCCAAAAGGAAGGTAGAGAAACCAAGAGGCATTGTTTGTAGGCCTTTATTATCTGTAGGGCTTGGGTGATAAAGTTGCTACCAATGTTGATGATGGTTGCCCTCCCCTTCTTAGGACCAAGCCTTAGTTATTGATGACCTAGCTATGTTTGGTGCTTTTGGCTACATTATTGTTATGCCTATTTCATTTAGCTACAATGGTCACGAAAGCCACATATTGTTTTTTTCATTGAATGTTGCATAGTCCCACTATGGTTTTGGACATTTATGTGTGTATATAATTGTCTCATCATGTCGTGTGGTTTCAACTAGGTGTCAATTTTAAATTCTTATGTTTTATATGTTTCATATAAACATAAATAGTAAATGTAATGAGATCATAAGCTAAAGCTAGTTGTAGCGACAATTGTGAACCATGTTATACTCATATAAGTAAATGCTCATATGATGCTATTTGGTAGATTAGCTATGATGTTGGTATAGGGGTAAAATGAAGAGTTTGTTATGCTCTCTAGTTTTAGGCACTGGCAAGCCATAAGGTTTCTAGTTCCTAATCTTAGTGGGATGTAGCACCAGTTTTAGGCCTTAGTAGGCAGTGATCCATACTTGCCCAGTAAGCATGGAATGCTCTCAAAAGAACATATAAGGATAAATCCAATAGTGAAGCATAATAAAATGTTGCAAAAGTGAATAGATGATCCTTTACAAGACAGAGGATAAGGTGCTTGCTAGGAACTCATTGTTTGGTCTTTGACAAATCATTGAACCTTTTTCACATAATCCTATGCTCATCAACTCTCTTACTTGGCATGATCATATACATGCATTTTTTTTGTCATTTAGTATCATGGAGTTGGTGTTATTAGCCTCACTATTTTTCTTTGTTGTTGGCCCCAGTCTAAGTATTGGTAGTTTTCTTCTAAAACTCTACCTCTGAGCCTTAGTTAATGTTGACATAGTTAACTAATGGTAGTGACACATTGTCACCATAGATCATAATTTTCCCACCTTCATATGACTAGTGAATCTCCTGATGTATAGAAGATGAAACTGCTTGAAGCTTTGCCAACCATGGTATTCCTAGGATTATGTT
Organism: Gnetum montanum; assembly: GCA_015680685.1. NCBI lineage: Eukaryota > Viridiplantae > Streptophyta > Gnetopsida > Gnetales > Gnetaceae > Gnetum > Gnetum montanum. The sequence continues at coordinate 157,765 of MNCI01003467.1, read as the reverse complement.
AAATCTAGGTTTCTCTTCAACTACTAGGAAGTTAGTAGATGTAGAAAATTGCTCACCAACCACAAAATTCAAAGTGATCAAATCTTGCACTACTACTTTTTAGCCATTAAATGACTTAAGCGTTGAGGTAGTGGTCACTTGGATATTTTTAGTTAATCCTAATTTAACAATGGAATATGGTATCATATGCATGGCCACCTCATCATCCACATGAACATGGTGAATCTTGTATTTTCCAACATGTATGATGATAAGGAACACTTCTTCATTTCAAGAGTTAATTTTCACTTCACTATTATGAAAGTTGAGCATTGGTTGATGCCTATTTTCTCTAAGTGAAGCTTACTCAATGATAGAATAAATCAACTCTCTATTGGTAGACATGTCTCTACTCATAGGGATAGATGTTAATACTTGAGCTAGTGCATTTCTATATGCAAGAGAAGTCATGACTAGGTTATATAGGTGTGTCAACATGTTCTTTTGCTTAATGATCATTTGGCTTGCTCCATTATCACAAGGAAGATATTTCCTTTGACATGTGATGTTTTAGCCTTGGTGGTTCTAACCTCCTTCATCCTTCTTAGAGTTTGTGACTTGGGTTATGATGTATGTGCTTTGGGCCCCTTGTTCATAGGTGTAACTAGTCTTGGTGTAGGTTGTTTCAAAGCCTTTTATTATTGGTTGACTTCAATGGACCTTGTTGCTAGTTTAGCAATAGTTTATTTTTATCATCATTGTGATGATGGTTTCTTGCTAACCTTTGAGTTGTGGGTCACTATGGGTCAGCTTTGATCATGTGTTGTTGTGGTTTTTCTTGTTGAAGATGGAGTGAATTAGATAACAAATGGTTCCCTAGGCTTTGGAGGATTAACAACTCATTGATTATGTTGTGATGTTGAAGCCATTGAAGGGGGAACACGTATGATGAAGCTTCTTAGGGACTAGAGGAGGTGGTACCCATATGAAAAATAACTCTCTAGGATTTGTCTTTTGTGATCATGGTGGCATCTTGATGATAGACAGTTCCATAGGAAGATTAGACCATTTGGTTTCTATGAATGAGGCTTCAGTATAGGAGTTGTTGGCTCTTGGAGAGTTGGGCACATTCACTAAAAACTCTCCATAGTTTATCATCTTTTTGATGTCATCTTTTAATTCTAGGAAAACATTAGTGTTATGACCAACCATTTAATGATAATAACAATACCTATGTAGATTGAAGTACTTTAGTAGCTTGAGATCATCTTTGCTAGCTATCATTGGATCTCTAGCTATGTGACAAAGGTAATCATGCCTCTTATGAGAATCTTTAGATAGTTTCTTATGTTGTATATGGTTATTCCTCAGAAAGTTTTCTAAGAGCTTATAGGGCTTTTAAAAAAACCTAGTATACTTAGACCTATCCTTCCACTCAAAGTTTGGTCTTGGTTTATTTGGAGTGTAGGAAATGGATGGGTGGGATGAGTCAGAAGATGTGTTACATGATGGTGACCCTTACCTCTCCCTTTGTTTTGAATCCTTTGTCATTGTAGCCATAATTGTGTGCTATTTTTCAATTTTATCCCTATCCCTCCTTGCATGTTGGTTTTTATAAGCCATGTAGTCTGGGTCATTACTTGATTCAACTACCTCCTTAAAGTTCTTAATTTGTAAGAAGGATTTGGTTAGTGATAGGGGCTATAGGTAGTAAAGGTTTGACTTGATAAAATTATTTACTACTCCCTTGTATAAGGCCAAGAAGTGGATTTTAGCAATAGGATCTAGGATCTTGTTGAGTGTTGAATTCCACCTTTGAATGAAACTTTTGACTAGTTCAAGTGGCCCTTGCCTCATCTTCATCAATTGATACAATGTAACATTTGACTTCAAGTTTTATTTGAAGTAGTTAAAAAATTAGTTAATCAAGTCCTCAAGGGAAGTTATAGAACCTCTAAGCAAGGTCAATAATAATCTAGAGCTTTAACCTTGAGGAACATGGAGAAAATTCTCAATATCATATGAGACAAAGCTTGCAAAAAGACCACTTAGACTAGAATGTTACTAGATGTGCATTGGGATCCCCTTCACCATTGTATTTGGTGAAATTTGAAATGGGCATGCTTGCAAGAAAGGCTAGTTGAGGTACCATAGGGCTTATCAGATCACCTATGTAGAAATATAGAACCTTGACCATCTAAGTTATATTGGACTTAAGTTTTCATAGTCCTTCAATAAGGTCTTGGTTCATTTGAAAGGCTTGATCCAGGACTTAGGACATCCTTGTGGACTACATTGCTTGTGTTGATGGTGTATCAAAGGGAGAGCTTGGGTTATGGTGGTTATAGGTGAAAAAAATAAGAAGAAAGATGTTTGTGTTGGAGCTCGAAGCATAAAGGGGATGAAATGGGTATGAGAGGTTTGTGTTACTTGGGGTCCTAATAAGGATTTCATTAGTATTTCAAAGGAAGATGATGAGGTAGACATCACCATGGATGGATGAATGGAGTTAGGTTGTGTGGAAAAAGACATCAATGAGAATAAGAAGATGGACTGAGATATAGGTTTTCTCTAGTGTGTGGCAATGATGGATGTAGACCCAAACATGATAGGATGGATAGAAGGAGAGTTGGATTGAGGGACTTGTTCCATTGATGAGGCAAAATATGTGCATTTGAATGTGGTTGTTTGTGAAGCTAAAGATTGGAAAAGACATCCAATGAAGGTGTCTAGCTCTTGTTTGGTCTTAAAGTTATTTTCCTCTTCTTGCCAATTCTTTGAACCCATCAACCTCTATGATTTGTATGACCATTTATGCATAAAAGTATATGAAGGGGATTTGGTCATAAAGGGATGGGATATATGATTTTCCATCCCAATGTATGATTTTGAATTGATTCTTAGCATCAAATTCAGAGCATGATATTAATAGATTGACTTGTATCCTGACATACAATAATTTGTAGATCTCCTCATTAATAACAATGAAATCTAGATTTTTACCTCTTTTCTTAAGTGATTACCTTTATTATATGATTATGGGATCATTTGGATCATAGATATTGAAACTCCACAAAATTTCAGGTCTCAACATCTTGACTACAAATTTGGCCAAGTGTCAAAATGGTGGCACTTTGCCCAAATATTTTCTAAGTGTTGAGTGTGGTCACCTACAACTTCTAGATTTGCAAAAAATTTTCTAAGTGTCAAATGATGGTACTTTCTACATAGATGTTACATTGTGTAGCATAGCACAACATAGCACCATGTCAAGCTACGTAATGTAGCGTAGTGTAGCACCATGTCATGCTATGTAGCATAGCACAGTGTAACACCCTGTCATGCTGTGTAGCGTAGCACCATGTCACGCTGTGCAACATAGCACCATGTCACACTATGTAGCATAACATAGTGTAGCACACATGTCACACTGCATAGCATAGCACAGCGTAGCACCTTGTCACGCTATGCAATATAGCATAACGTAGCACCATGTCACGATGTGTAACATAGCACAACATAGCACCATGTTACGCTATGTAGCGTAGCGCAACATAGCACCCTATCATGCTATTCAGTGTAGCATAGCATAGGACCCTGTCATGCTGTGCAATGTAGCATAGCATAACATACCTAGCTAGTGTCCTATGTCTTGCGTGTAACATGAGACTAGCCCAGCAGCCAACATCCCGTGTCCTGCGTGTAACACGGGACAAGCCTAGTAGATAGCGTGTCGTGTCCTACATGTAACATAGGACAAGTCCAGCGGCCAACATCCTATGTCTTGCACATAACATGGGACAAGGTTAGCAGCTAACATCTTGTGTCCTACACATAACACAGGAAAAGCCCAATAGCCAGCGTCCCATGTTCTACACGTAACATGGGACAAGCCTAGTAGATAGTGCCCTATATCCTACGTGTAACATGCGATGAGCATAGCAGATAATGTCCTGTGTCCTATGCATAAAATAGGATGAACATAGTAGATAGCATCCTATGTCCCATCTACTGCACTACCACATGGCACCTGATCCATATTTTGGGCTAACCCTAGCCCTATAAGTACCCTTGTGTAGCGATCAAAAATGTCGGCGACTGGAAAACACTGAGGGGTCAGTGGGCATGATAGTATTGACCCCGTACCTGTGGGAGGTCCATGCTAGGTGTGTGTGCAAATACAAGGCACCTTGAATGATCTTGTCGATTAGACAAGGACTTAATCGGCATCTATATAGCCTTTTACAACATATAATTTGAAAATGGGGGCGAGAATGCAAAGTAATACTTGAATTAAATAAAGCAGAAAATAATGCAACACATGACAATAAGCAGGAAACAAAGTAAAATGTAAGAAAAATTCATTGCTTCGAAGCTACAAGTTTGCTTTGTAAGGGTGGATACAGTTAGTTGCATAGCGTGACAGAGTGCAAATATCCTGAGAGTAACTAGGATGTGTAGAGCAAAGTAGGTTGTATGCTTGGGCATGAACTTAGGTGCTGACAATGTGGGAGTTCTACTAAGGTGGTAGAAAGGGAAACAAAATGAAATGGTAGCTGAGAATGCTAACTTTTTGTAGTGTCAAATAGAAAGCTTACATAATGCTCGATGTTACAATGTGCCAGGAGGAGAACTTGAGTGCTAGAAAGAGGAAAAGTCAGGAACTTGAAAAAAATTCAAACCCTTTGAATGCTGCTCATTGGGGTATTTATAGGACCAAAGGCATGCGAAAGGGGCGGTTTGGATGCCATGTGGCCTGGGACTTTGTTGGTTTGCTCATGCTACATGTCAGTATGACCATTGGACGTGCATGATTATTGTGACTGTGAGTCTGCAATGCTGCAACTATGAGCCTGTCATGCCATAATTACACCATTAACATCTGGTGATGTGTGCCAATGGTCCAATTAGGTGAAGTGCATTGATGTCAAATGGCTTTGGAAGATTATAAAGATGCCAAATGGCATCTCCAAAAGATCAGCAAGATGGTAGGGATGGTAATGCTGCAAATTTCCTAGAGGATTTTTCCTTAACAATGTGAACTTCATTCTAGAATTGCAATGCCTCACCCCATCCTACTTAAGAGGTGTGGGAAAGGAATGGAATTTTGGAAGTATTCTCACTTTCTTGTTCACAAAACCATATATGTTGGACTAGAGGTGCTGAATCGCGAACCTAGTTTTAGGTCTTGGGAGATCACTAGTTATGCTAGTTTAAGGTTCCAATAGACTGTGATCCTAGTTTATGGTCTGGGCAGACCATGATGTGCCAGTTTAATCTCCCAACAGAGCACTATGCTAGTTTAATGTCATAGCAGATAGTGGTTGGTAAGTTTCAGGTTAGAGCAAACCATGCTATGGGTTCCAGTTTAGTGTCATAGCCCAAGGACATTCTATGCTAGTTGAATGTCATAGTGGATGTTTGTGCTAGTTTAATGTCATAGCAGACGTCCTATGCCAGTTTAACATCATAGTGGTGTCTATTCTAGTTTAATGTCATAGTGAATGTTTTGTGCTAGTTTAACATCATAGTGGAAATTTTGTGCTAGTTTAACATCAATGTGGGGGCTCTCCTTGTTGGATGTATGCCTTGATGTCATTGTACCATTCTTGGACATGAGTTGTGCCTATGGATGCAATGCTTGTTGTGTGAATTATAGGTTCAGTGCAATCCACTATTTATGTAGGAAAAGTAGAGAACATGTTCGATGATATGCTTAAGGCTAATGTAGCTAGTGCATCAGCTATGACATTTTTGTTGCAGGGGATATGTTGGACATCTATGCTTGCAAATTTTTTAAGCAAGTGTTTTGCCAAATCACAGTAAGGTTGTACTTGTTGTGCTTTACAAGCATACACATCTATGATTTGGTTAATAACGAGCTCTGAGTCACCTCAGATTACTATGTTTTCAATGCCTAACTCTTGAGCTACTAAGATGCATCTAAGGAGACCTTTGTACTCTGCCATGTTTTTTGTACAAAGAAATGCAAAGTGGTATGTGAAGGGTCAGATCTCTCTAGAAGAAAATGTGATAATAGCAGTGACACTACCAACTTGTGTGGTTGAAGCACCATCAAAGCGTAAAATGGCCTTGATATTTTTAGGTACTTGGCTTATACTACTAACATGCTCATCCAAGAATTTTGGATCTATCATTGCTTGATTGTCTATGGGTGAAGCCATGAGTTAGGTAGCTATTGCTTGATCTTTCATGGACACCTATACTATGTAATCTTGATCAAATTCCATGGTTATTGCCTTCCATCTTGCTATTATACTACTTTCATATATGTTTGTTGTAACATCCCTAAGTACGTTACTTTTGCAAATGACATTAACTTGACTATGGAAAAGGTAGTGTCTCCATTTTTTAAGTGCAAAGACTAAGGAAAGATAGTTTTTCTCCATAACATTATACTTTCCCTCATGTGCTACTAATGCATGGCTTAGGTAGTAAAGAGGAACCTTAGAACCATCGTCTTGCTTTTGATAAAGCAGGGAAGCAATGGATGTATCTAAGGTTGTAAGGTAGATGTAGAAAGGTTTATCTCTTTTTGAAGGATAAACTATTGGAAGTTGAACTAGCTTCTTTTTTAAGTTTTTGAATGCCTCTTGGCATTGAGTTGTTGACTCAAAGTTGATCCCTTTTTTAAGTATATGTTGCATTGGTTGTAACTTATTAGTCAACCTTGTGATAAATCAATGTATGAATTGTATCCTACCTTGTAATCCTCATAGCTCCTTAAGGTTTGCTGGTGGTTCCAAGTTGGTGATAGCATTAACCTTGTTGGGGTCTACGTGTATTCTTGTTTCTGATACCACAAAGCCTAACATGCGATCAATTTTAAATACAAAGACACACTTTTTGGGATTAAGCCTAAGGTCATGTCTACGGAAACATTTAAGGACACAGTCCAAGTCATTCATGTGGTCATGAGCCATTTTGGACTTAACTACTATGTTGTCAACATAGTCATTAAGCAATTATAGCAAATAGTCACTAAAGATGTATGTCATTGCATGTTGATATGTTGCTCTTGCGTTCTTTAATCCAAAGGGAATTATTGTATAACAAAATTTCCCCCAAGGGGTCACGAAAGTAGTGGTAAGTTGGTGCTTTGGGTTGATGCAAATTTGGTTGTACCTAGAGAATATGTCCACGAAGGACAACAAGGCATGACCAGTCATAGTATCAACAAGTTGGTCAATACTAGGTAATCAGAAATCATCTTTAATGGTTGACTTATTTAGGTCTTGGAAGTCTATGCAAATGCATATACCTCCATTTTTCTTGGGGACAACTACAATGTTTGAAACCTAGTTTGCATAGTCAACTGTCCGAATGAAACTGATTTGGTAAAGTTTAGTGATTTTATTGTGGATGGCCAATGCAATCTTAGGATTGATTTTATGAGCCTTTTGTTTAACTGGGAAGTAGAAAAAATGTAAAAATATTTCTGAGTGTAAAATACTAAAAAAGTTAAAAAAGATTTCTAACTCTAGATGTTACACTACGTGGAACATGGGACATTCCACATTATGCACAAGACATAGGGCATTGCACGTTATGTGTGAGACATAGGACATCCCAGAAGAGTGACATGTCATTTGACCTTGAAGGGTATAAATAGGTGTTTACCCATGGTAAACCTATCATTTTCATCATTAGAGCCAATATTCATCCAAGTGTAGCATGGCCAAAGTAGAGCGTATCACCCACAGAGTGTGACAACAGAAGAGCTAGAGCTTGACAGTGAGAAGATGACATGTATGAGCAAACATAGACACCTTGGCCTAGCAAACATTGATGAAGGCAAGTGCACCTTGCGATGTCTCCCTAGGGTGTGCATCAAAGAGAGCCAAGAGGCACCATCTACCAAGTATGCCATCATACCTTACTCTCATGATTTTTGCATTCTATTTTCTGCTTCCCACATGTTTGTGCTTTGGGGTTGTGTGGTTTATGGGGTAACCTACCATGGTTAGGGTCTATTTCTATAGCCACTGTGCCATAGCTGTCATCGCTGCTGTCACGGTTGGGAAGGGAGGGAGTGCACATCATGGATCTTTGTGTTTATGTGCATTTTTTTGGGTTTGATGGCAGCTTATGCTACGGTGCTAGGAAAGGGTTTGTCATGGATTTCTAGGTGTTAAGTGCCATGGGATGGGGCAAGGATTTTGTTGTGCTACATGGGGTAGGACAGGACAAGGGTTATACATGTACCACTAAGCATAGCACATTGAGATGATCTTGGGTGCTCCACATCCCATGTCGTGTAACAAGGGTCTTTGTGTGTTCCATGTGGTGGGATGGGACAAGGGTTTCATAGGTGTCCTGTGCCAGTTGTTAAGCTCTAGGGAATTCTTGAGAGTGTGACTAAAAGGTTAGAAAAAAATTTTGGGACTGCTACATTCTACACTTGGAAAATTTTGCACATTTTCCTATTGTCATGCTCCCTGGGAGTGTGACCAACACTTGGAAAATTTTTGCACATTCTACTATTTTCACGCTCCTTGGGAGTGTCACCAAGACTTAGAAATTGTTTTTAAATTTTTGCTCATCATTTATAGTTGTCATGATCCCTAGGAGCATGGAAAACACTTGAAAAATTTGTGCAACATTTTCTATTAGACTATCCAGTTTTCATGCTCACTGGGAGTGTGATTGATACTTCGAAATTTTTTTTACTCTTTTCTAGTTGTTCCATAGCTATTACAATCCTTGGGAGCATGACAAATAGTTAGAAAAATTTTGTTCAAAAAGTGTTACACTTTGCAGGAGTGTAACCAACAGTTAGAAAATTTTTCAAAATTTTTGTTTATTATTTCATGCATTATTTTTCTATTACTTTTGTTGTTTTATTGCTCCTTTTTTGACACTGATGTTTTCATTATTGTGGCAATGTAGGGTCCTACTGAAACCTACCTTGGTCATGGTTGAACTAATAGGGATCTTATGTTGTATGAGAAATCCCATGCCTAATGTCCTTACACCACATGTAGGCATAGGACACCAGGCAGTGTTGTTTTGGGAAGGTACATAGGAATTCTTGGAACTCCTACTTCACCACTTTCATGTGTGATGTGGTCACACTTGTCCGCTAAAGTAGCAGGTGTGCTAGTTGAAATGTTGTTACTTGAGGTAAACTGAGGCATTTTAAAATTCATGTCAGATGAACTTGTTAAAGGTGAAGAGGAAAGGAGCTCAAGTCAATCCCTAAGAGGTCTTAGACCCTTGTCTTAGATCTAAGAGATGCTCAAGTTCAAGTGTTATCATAAATACAATATTGTATTAATTACCCACCATGTAGGCATGACCTTCTAGAACCCATTTGGAATAGTTTACTATGTTGGAGGGTGAGCCCTATTGTGATGATGAATTTTTTTTATCTCATGACTTGGAATGCTTATTACCTTTTTTCCTATCATCAGATTTTTTATTGATGAAGATATCCTTCATGATAGAGAAGGGACATTAGCCCTAGTACAAATAGCCCCGTAAGAGTTCTCATCCGCTAAGAACATGTGTGCTAGTGTCATAGGAAAAATTGAGGTAGATATGATGAATTACCCTACTAAGTACTCCAAATCCTATGTGAGGTGCCAAGATCTCACGTGGTTGGATGTTGAGTGGACATCCTGGATACCCACTATGGAAGAAGTTTCAATCCAAATACCGCAATTTCCCACATCGTTTGTGCCAAGTAAGTTGTCACCCATTTAGTTTATTTTCATACATTTTTTATTTTTACATTTCCATCACATTGCTGATTCTATTCTATTTACTGCAGCTATGGCCAAGTCTAGGAAGGTCATAGTGATTGTCTCAAAATGCACTGAGGCCAATCTTCTTTTCAAGTATGTTGAGGTTGATGGTTCATAGCACTAGTTTTGCCACAAGGCCCCAATAAAGATTACCCAAAATGTTCAATAGGTTGAGCTCATGGACCTCTTTTTGGCTGTGAACCCAAGCATCCTAATAGTAGAGATGATTTCCCTTGTTGACTCTTTCATGAAGAGTGCTAATCACTTCCACATGCAAGTTCACAATGTGTGGGTGGTCTTGGAGATCATATATGACCTCTTTTTAGATCTATTTGGTGTTCCCTCTAAAGGTTTACTTGTAGCTGAAAATATGAACAAGGATTTAAACCATAAAGAGGACATTGAAGAGTGGCTAGGCACTGAGAAAGGCTGCAAAGGCATTCCCATCAAGTTGGTAAAATTTTTGGTGGTCCAACACCTCTACCTCATCTTTCAAACTCATGCATTTCCTAAGCTACTTTTCTAAGGAAAGGTTCTTAAGGTAGAGCAGGCTTGGATTATGAGGGACTTAGTGGAGGTGGGGACATGACACAATTGGGCCAAATACCTTACTAATGGTGTATGAGTCAAAATAATTAAATTCCACAGCAACCTCAAGGCATGCTCTCATGTACATTTTTCATTTTTCATAGCATTCTTGATGAGGTTTGTGAAATTTCTAGTGGTCCATGAAAATGGGATATGGATGGTGCAAGATCAGACCTAGATATCCAAGCCATGCATCTACCATTTGTTCCATACAACACGGTCAGAAGGCCCCCCAGAGGCTATTGGCAAGTCCTTTTCTATAATCACCAAGTGCCAGGTAGGACCATCCTACTGTATGCATGATAGTGCTAGGGAGGCTCCTTCCATGAACATAGGAAATGCAATGAGAGGGGAATAACTCATCACTAGGATGGTAAGATCAAAGCTGCAAATCAAGAAGCCTCACCATGTAGAGGTGCCCATGCACAAAATTGAAATAAGGGGTAAGAAGTTACATCTCAGAGTCAATGATACATAGTCAAAGTTTACTAGTAAGTATATATAAATAGAGAGAGAGAGAGAGAGAGAGAGAGAGAGAGAGAGAAATGTTCTAACTCTAGTTTATGCAACATAGATTAGGAAGAGGCTATTGTCAAAGAAGAGGAGCCCTCAAGAGAAGGGAAGCCCATAGCATAAGATGTCCATCAGATTGAGGGACACATAACAAATGAAGACACCACCAAAATCTTGAGGTAGCTCAAAGTGGAGGGGCTAAAATTTGACGATGGTATGTTTGAGTTTTTGTTTGAAGATGGAAATATGGGTGATCCCCCCGCTCTCACTTCTAAGGGTTTGTTGAGTAGGAGCTTTGCACCACCATTTTTCATTATGATCTTCCTCTCCTTCTTCTTTGTCTTCCTCTTCTTTTTACTTTACCATTTTTTTATGTTTTGTTTTGACAATGCTAACACTTTTTATCTTATAGCAAGTGATGCTTCCACTAAGCATCCTAAATCTTCATCCACCTTCTACTCACAACCGTTGGTAGAAACCCCAAATAAGTTTTCCTTCATGAATGGCATAGTGGATGAAATGATTAACCATTTGAAATAGATAGATCCTAAGATACATATATTTAGATTTTTATTTTTTTCTTTGTTGTTATGTTTTTTTTATTTTTATCTTTGTCTTACAACTAATGTTTCCCCTCTTTGGTATAATAGCCTTATGACTCAAATGTGATCCACGAGGGGTTGTCCAAGTTGATGTTTTTCCTGAGTTGCCTCCTAAGGTAAAATAGGTTCCTTTTTATATATATGACAAGGCAAGAAAGTACACACTGCACTCAGCCCAATCACTATGGGAGTGTAGGCATGTGAACGAAGACCTCTGGAAATGAGTGCAAAGACTCAAAGAATAGAAGGCAAGCTAGGCAACTCAACTAGAAGAATTGCAATAATGGTACAAGTTTTTGATGGCCTACAATAAATTAGATGGTAGCTAGTATATGGCTATGATTGACTATGTTAGATATTGATCAGTCGTTAGGGGCAAAAATGAGGTGACATGCAAGGTTATTGAGAAATGCTTGAAAATGGACCTCTTAGCTCAAAAGAACAAAGACTAGAAGGACTACAACATCAAGGTATATGAGTGGGGATAGAATCAGAAGAACCAAAAGTATTAGTAAAAAATGGAACATGCATCCTATCATAAGAAATATAGAGATAAGTCTATGGAATGCTAAGATCATGACCTATTCCTTGATGCCATCAATGTGACATAGGCTTACAATAGGCTTCCAAAATACTTGGTGGTCAGTGAGTCCTCGAAGAGGGAAATCATTGTTCCTTTTGGAGAGGTTATATTTGCTACATTTTCTCCAAGGCTACCTGTATTGATGGCCATGGAAAAAGGAAAGACCCTCAAAGGCATTGACCTAGGAGAGGAGGATTGGGCAAATATGACAAATGAGGAAATTCTTTGATGCTTAGAGGCTGGCCTTAATAGTTTGTCCCTAGACATGAACATGGGCCCATCTTAGGTTGGTTAAATTTACTTTATTTCTATCTATTTTCACATGTTATCCTTTTTATTGACTAGTTTATCATTTTGTCTCTATTTTACATAGAATTTAGGTGAAGGCGTAGGACCTAGTAGAGCAACAGATAAAGATGGAGGGGAAGAGCCTTAGCTTCCCATTAATACTCATTAAAATATTTGAGATGTAGCCATATTGTTGGGAAATTTTGTATCTTTTGATGTGGATGTATCCCTAGACTATGTAATTTGTTTATGATTTAATGAAAAGCATGATACTTATTTTGTTTATGTATTGATCTTTCGTGGTGTCATTTTAACTTATATTTTAGTTAATCTTATTTTAGAGATTTTTTTTGTTGATGTAATTAGGCCCCTTGTGGGTCCCATGTGCTATTTTAAGGCCATTTCAAGCCCTCACTAGATTAAGACCATTTTAGGCCATTACTAGTTTAAGGCCATTTTGGGCCATCGCTAGTTTAAGGCCATTTTGAGCCATTGCTTTTTGTGAAAGAAAGTTGGTTGCTAGTTTTAGGCCTTGGTGGGCCATGGGATAATTTAAGGCCATTTCGGGCCATGTCATAGTTTAAGGCCATTTTCGGCCATGTTGTACTCTTTTTTCTTATTGTTTTTTTTTTGGGCAAAACAAAAGCATAACTAATGCAAGAAGCAAACATAACACAAATTGTAGCTATACAGAAAAAAAATAGCTAAAGACAAGTTAGAGGAACAAGAAAGTTAGGGACATGCCCTAATTATGTAGATGTTTCCTAACCTGATGTGGGTTAGGTGATGCATAAGCCTTGGAAGACACAAGGTGATACTCTTCTAGGCCATCATATACCATTGAAAAAGGTAATTCTACCCATAGAGCTTCCTCATGGGGATCACTCATTTTACTTGGTTCATCTGTCGAATAACATTGATTTTCATTGTACATAGGTGGTATATATCTTTGGAGATTTCTACCTTTGACCCTTGCTCAGTGTCTACATTGTTGATGGCATGAGGGGCTATGTTGTTACCAAAGATCACCACTTCTCCATCCTCATAAGGTAAGTGGATCTCTTGGTGGATTGGTGAAGAAACAACCTATAGTTGGGCTAACCAAGATCTCCCTAGGATTAAGTTGAATCTAGGTATCTCCTCAACAATGATGAACTATGCATTAGTGGGGAATTGCTCCCCTACCATGAAATCAATCATGACTATTCCATTGACAACCACACATGCTCCATTGAATGACTTTAAATAGGCCATTGTTGTTGGCCTGATTTGATCCACCAAGCCAAGCGTTTCAACAATAGGGAATGGGGTAACATTGGTTGCTGCTCCATCATCAATGTGCACTTTGTGAATCTTGTACAAACCCACATGAATTGTTATGAACATGAATGTAGTAGCTACTTGACCCTTCTCAAGGTCAGCTTTGATGGATTCATTGTGAAAATTCAAAAGTGTTGGCCTTCATTCTTCGGTCATAGGTGGAAGCATTACAACATTGATAGTCTTTTCCTCTATTGGCATGTCTTCCTTAATAGGAATGAATGCCAACACATGAACCAAAGCCTTACAATGCATGGGAGATGAAACACCCTAAAATTTCAAGATCCTCCTGCTTCACCAGGGTCTTAAAATTTAGGCAAGGGATTTCCACAAGTGCAATGTCACAACAGTTTAGTAGGAAATGAATGCTCTAAGTTCTCTCTAGTTCAGTAAATTTTCTACTTCTAGTGTTGACAAGCTCGATGGACTCTCTAGCCTACCCACCTAGACCATTCACCTAGCTGACAATCTACTCAGAAGTGATTCATGGGGTTGTTAGTGGTGCTCAGGCTATGCAAAATAGTTTGGCATGTTTTGTAATGAAGAAGTTTGCTATGCTACGCTACGCTATGTAGCATAGCAGGCTTTAGAAGATAGTTGCTAAGGCGATCAAGTACAAACTGTTTTAGAATAGGTTGCTATGCTATGCTACACTACATAGCGTAGAAAAAGGCAAGACAGAAAGGCCCAAATTACCTAGTAATTCCAATTGCACTCAGGAGGCACTCTGGCCTTCAAAACCAATTGCCTTGTTTGGCTTCGACTCCTTAACATCAAATCTTTAGAAACGCTTCTCATCATAAAGTGGCATATTGAATAAAATGTAGGATATGTTGGTTGTTATGCTATGCTATACTATATAGTGTAGCATGGTGTAGCGATGATTTAAAAGTAGTAATGAGCCTCTCATATGCAAAGTCAGTAAGTTCACAGATCTCTCATCGTAGAAGGCAACAGTTGCAATTGTTAGCATGATTAGAGCTCCAAGCAAACATTAGCAACTTCAACACGGATCATGAATGAAGCCAACTACTACGCTATGCTACACTATGAAGTGTAGCGTAGCATAGAAAAATATTCATATCCAACCAAGTGCTGCAAAAGTTGACTTAATGTGCGACAAAGCTTTCAACAGATGCAGTTAACTTCAACGCCAACTTCTTCTTCAAACTGGTGGTTACATTGTGCTATGCTACATAGCGTAGCACAATGTAGTAAGTTGCTATGCTATGCCAACATGCTACACTACATTGTATAGCATAGCATAGCAGGTAGCTACGCTACTCTTGTGTGCCTCATTCCTTGTTTGCATTATTGGCATACTTGACCCCAGCATCTCTAGTTTTGACAATGTGATTGTAGCATGGCAGGCTTGTCAATCAGCTTTGCATGTCCATGTAGCATGGACACGTCAGCACCTTGCAGGTCCAGGACACATGGTGTCCAAACCACATCCCTCGTGTGCTCCTAGCCCTATAAATACCTTGACAAGCAATGATCAAAGGGTTGGAAAACTTGGGGTTGGTTGGTAACTTTTAGTGGTTGGCAATTTTAAGCACTATTGGAAACTACAAGCATTCTTAGCACTTATTGTTGGAAAATTGGAAAAAATTAAGTGGTTGGCATTTTCTCTTGGCATTCTATTAGCTCCTTCCTGCTACCTTTGTAGCACTTTGCATTGTTGGCTTTCGAGTCCACGTTCAAGAACATAGTTGGCCTACTTTGAATGCTCTGGTTACCTTTGGGATCTCTGTGCTTCCTAGTGTTGCGCAATGAATTGTATAGCCACGGTCTTGAGGTGGTGCATTTTCTAACTCTTATTCACTTTAAATTCCCACTCATTATTATTGCATTTTACATCATTTTTTGCTTCATTTCATTTATTAATTTTTATATTACGTTATAAACATTGCTTCTACATTACATGTTTATGAAAGGTTAAGTGACACCGACTAAGTCCCTGTCTGATTGACCAAACTATTTAGGGCACCCTATTTCCATTTTCATCCAGCATGGCCCTCACAAGGATCTGAGGTTAAAACTATGCACCAGACAACCTCTTGGTGTTTCCAGCCATTGACATTTTTGGTTGCTACAATTTTCTGGCACTAGAAGGAGGGCCTTTGGGTGTCTTTTCCATGTTTCAAGGTAGTCTTGCATGGGTTCTGTACCCCATCACACACTAGCATAAATGTGACACCCTCTTGCATTTGTTTACACATTGTGTGGTGCAGATTGGTCACTTCGACGGTTCCTCTAGAATCTTGCAAGACAGAAAGCCTTCGATTGCCTTCTGATCTCCTTGTTTTTCTCATTTGCAAGTCCCTTTTAGCCTTATGACAATGATTTCCTCTAGCATAGTAGCTACTACCTCTAATGTTGAGGTTCCCCTCTCAGTTCAAGGAATCAGAGGTGCCAAGCTACTGCCTAGCCTAGTGCTGGGGCCACGTTGATCCCTCAGGATCCAAAATTAGGCACCTAAGGGCTTGACCCAGCAATATGAGCAATATAACTTTCTTTGTCCTAAGGTGCAGGCAAACTTTCCCTTAGATACAAAAGAACTTGAAGACAAACATAGCTTCGAGTTTACTTATTTCCATGGGAGGGAATTTTTTCCCACTCCTAGCGTTTCCATTCCTTTAACACAAACAAACCAATGGCTCATAGATCAGTTGATCTAGGTCATTAGGCTTCGGAAGCCGTAAGACACAGCGTCACACCATGATGAGACATTCCAAGATGGACAGGAGGAACTAGATTCCCAATCTAAGGATGGGGGTCAAACTAACCCTACCACCATTCCTACCATCCGATTTTTTTGGACAAACTCGCTTTCTACCGCCACTCCCTTCATGATCACATTTGCACTGATGCAACCCATGATTACATTAAAAATTGGTAGCCATGCCATGTCTTCAATGTATCAACATGCCTACTCCCCTGTCTCACTCTCAATCACTACCCCATCGCAAACTGTTCCCCAACCTATTCCCTTAGTGTATCATGCTTTCATCATGGCTACTCTGCCCCATGTTCACACTGTGCCTACCTGGCAATTGCATGCAGTTTCTGCCTCCGTTCGTGTGTCTACACCTATCCCACCATTGGCGGTGGGCCCAAGCCCATCAACATGGTGGATCCCAAATGCCTCTCCTCGTATTTTATAGCCATCATAGATGTTCCACTATATTCACCAGCAAATGTACCAAGTTCCACAAATGGTACAACCAAGCACGAGACAATGGTTTGTCCCATCGGTTGCACAAATGATTTACCCTGTAGCACAATTGGCAGTTGTTGCTCCAACATCACCACCTACTAGATGGTGGATAGCACAAGTAGCACCTTTCATAGGGGGCACCCCCACAGCGCCACCTGTGGGTCATGTTGCTGCCCATGCCACGCCATAGATGGGAGCTACCTCTAAAGCTCCCTAACTATCGACATCATCTTCAGGTCTAGATCAAGCGTTCTAGCTCATCCAAACCCTTATTGAGGAAATTAAACACCCCAAGGCTACTAGTTCTGACATGGTATAGGTCATGGATTTTTACCAGGATGATCCCATAAGCTTGGAAATTCCTGCACTGACTTTACCTCCTGGGATGCCACTTCCCCATTTCATGAAATACAATGGGGAGGGTGATCCCAACTCCCATCTTGTCACTTTCATATTTAAGTCTCTTCTTTTGCAACAATGGCCACATACAATCATCGGTGTCTTTGCTATGTATCTGATGAGGAAAACCCTGGACTGGTACCGCGTGCTTCCACCATCCTCCATCTCAACCTTAGAGATGCTCTTTACCTAGTTTGTAACGCATTTCAAGTACAACTTGAGGATAGAAGTTACACTGGATCAGCTAATGAGTGTGAAACAAGACATGCTGGAGCCAGTCCAAAAGTTCATCTAGCAATGGATTGCTACCCTTAATGAGATTTGCGAGCCCATCGCGGAAGCCCATTTACTAACAGTCTTTAAGGGTGTAGTGAACGACTTCATCAAGTCCAAGTTGTATTACCTCACTTCCTGGACTCTTGGTCAGGCTTTCTCTTAGACAAAGAGCATACAAGACATAGCTGAGACAAGAAAAGACCCAGCTTATGTTGCATACAAAAACACATTTGCAAAGAAGGACAAGGACAAGGCTGCAACAACCACAGTGGCCGCTGTCGCGAATGAAGCCAAGCCCAACAACAATAACAAGAACAACAAGAAGGTGGCTGCACTGGCACCTAACCCCATACCCAAATAGGGCAATGCACCTCAATCCTCCCTATCTACATCCAAAGCATCCACACCCCCTAAGCCAAACTTTGAGCGTAAAGATTGCTCCAAGTATACCGAATTGCCTGTTAAGCCTTCAAAACTCCTGAAGAAATTATTGGCAAAGGGGTACATCCAACACAAGTGGATGTTAGATGAGGGAATTAAAAAAAATCAACGATATTGTGAATTTCATAAGAACCCTCCTTGGCCTTGTCCAAGGAGCCGCTAGTCCCTAAGAATTTTAGATTAGAGTGGTTTTGTGACTACCATCAACAGTGTGTTCATGACACGGATTACTGTATGGCATTAAAAGATGACATCCAAAGGATGATTGATCAAGGAAAACTAGTCCTCGATGAGAGTAACCCAGTGCCCACTAAAAATCAATATCTACATGTTTACATAGATCCTCTTAATGCCAAAAATGTCAGCTACATCATTAACACCATCAATGTTGATAGTAATCCTAAACTACCCTAGCAGCTGTTTGTGGTCCATGTGCCTCAGTGTAGTGCACCAGCACCACCAGTGGCTAGACAAATTCCACCACAATCATTTTTCTTGAGAGTTCCTCCCCAAACATTCACCTCTGCATTGCTTATTAGTAAGACCACACCACCATCGCACCCATTAACATCGTTAACACTATTTGTTATCAGGGGGCCAAGTCATTCAACTGTTCCCACCCCGCATAACACAACACAGCAGTCTTCTCATCCAAAGAAATGAGAAGAGCACTTGACAGGTGAGGTGTCAATAGAATGTGCCACTCTAGGTACTTCTAAACCTACGCCCTCATCCTCTACATCTACATCCTCATTGCTGAAAGATAACATTGGTACCCAATCACCGTCATTACCAGCTCGTCCAAAAGGGTCTGATCCCAAACCCAAAATTTTCCCTCCTCAGGAAATTTGTCTCCTCAAATGAATAGAAGAGGAGAAAGGTAGTAAATAGGAAGATGGTCTTGACTTGTTAAATTCTCTCACCTAGGTCAAGTAAGCTCTGAAGCAGAAGAACACAACTTTGAGCCTGTATGACCTAATTATGGCTTCTACTACACACCTTGAAGCTTTGGTTCACATGTTAACATCAATTGTAGTTGATGAGAACATGCCAGTAGAAGAAGAGATGATCCATTCAGTGATGCTTCCTTCTGTGCTTGCAGAATCAAAGAATCCCAATTGATGTTTTGCAATGATTCCATTAGGGAAGACCCTAAGAAGGGTTAGGTGACTACAGTTCCTCTTTTCATCACAATTTGGGTTAGCCAACACAAGATTCGAAGGGTACACATTGATGATGGGGTTGCTACAAACGTCATCCCATTCCCTATAGTGGACAAGTTGGGTTTGGTCGACCAGATCAAACCCATGATGACATCGTGCTTAAAGTCATTTAACAAGGCATGGGTCATGGTGAAGGGCACGGTCTACATTGAATTTATGGTAGGGGACCAGTTCCCCATGAATGCAACATTTATCATAATGGAAGAGATGCCCGAGTTTAACATGATCTTACAGAGGTCATGGTTAGCACAACTTAGAGCTGTCTCTTTGTCCATACATTAGGAGATTCACCTACCCTATGTAGGTAGGGAGGTGATAACCCACAATGATGAGGTAGCAACTCAAGCTATAAATAACATGGACATGGAGCATGGTTTAGAGGTTATCACCTCTGAGAATGAGGCACCTATCTCTATCAACACTAACTGCTTAGCAAAGGAGTTAGCCCAACATGTTGGATTAGAAAATGAAAATGCGTGGGCCGAGTTTCCCTTCCAAGTGGAGGACAACGATACAAACAAATACCTTGGCAAGGTGTCTTGGCCTTATGCCTCATCTAACCCATGATGGGTCAAGAAGTAGCTATGCATAGTGTAGCAACCCCACTGCTTCCTACCCAATTGGCATCCGTTGTGCATTTACTGCCTTTTTGTTTTGCATCTATCCATCTACGCTAGGTACATTGATAAACTTTTCTCTAAATCGTTAGCATATCCTCTCTCTAATCGCATGGCCCAAAATGGCCTAAAACTATATTCCCCCATGGCCAAGAACAACCTAAAACTATATTCCACCATGGCCCAAAATGGTCTAAAACTACACTATTATCCCATGGCCTAAAATGGCCTAAAACTACACTACTATCCTAGGGCCTGAAATGGCCTAAAACTAGCGATGGCCCAAAATGGCCTAAAACTATATTCCCCCATGGCCAGGAACAACCTAAAACTATATTCCACCATGGCCCAAAATGGCCTAAAACTATGCTATTATCCCATGGCCTAAAATGGCCTAAAACTACACTACTATCCTAGGGCCTGAAATGGCCTAAAACTAGTGATGGCCCAAAATGGGCTAAAACTATAGTACGGCCCACTAAGGCCTAAAACTGGTAAAAATTTCCATTCACATGGCCTAGAATGGCCTAAAACTATGCATGGACTGGAATGGCCTAAAACTAGCAATGGCCTAAAATGGCCTAAAAATAAAATGAAAAACATAAGAAAGCGATCGCATAGATAACATATGAAATGCGTAAACTAGAGTAGCATCAATTTTTGCCAAAAATCCATTTTTCATTCAAAACTCCACTTAGATAATGTTTATTTGCAGTAGTTTTGTAACATTCTTGCAAAAATGCAAAAAACATAAAAAAATCAAGAGCCTTGTAATTATGCATCATCTTCCCCTTCCTCGTTTCCCTTTGCACCATCTTCTTCTACTGTGTCATCATTTCTGCCCTCTAGGGACCCTGCTTCTTCATCTAGAACCTGCATCATAGAAATGAAGTAGTGAACTAGAGTTACACGTAAAAGCTAGAAAACATAAACTGTTGCATTGTGGAAAGTGACTGACTTGAGATAGCCTCGCGTCTATCTTGAAGAGTATGTGGTTCAGTCCAAGCTCGAGGTAGTGCTAGACCTCCTCCTCCATGATATCTACCCAGTGCCTATCACTTAGTTCAACATTTGTGGCAGCTTTCTCCTTTTCAATGGCCATCCATCTTGGTGGTCATGGAGAAAAGGAAGCAGTGGTTGTCTCACATGTTGGAAGGTTTAATTCTCGCTCAGGTGACTTAATGACCATCACTTGTTACATAAATTTTTTGTAGGCCTCAGAAGCACCAATAGCATTCAAGAATGCTTCATGAGTAAACAAATTTACTAAAGCATCCCAATATTGTTTACAATATGTGATACATTCTAGTTTATACATGTGCTTATGGTTTTTCTAGGACTGCCCCCACTCGTAAACTCTAGTGCTATAATCTTCCAATCTTGGTTCTTTTAGGCAAACAACTCCATTTGCATTCGCTACTCTATTATCTCCTAGGTGGCCTTGTTATTACTTCACACAACTGTCCAATATCTGGCATAATCTATGATGGCTATGTGTTAATTATTATCATTGTTATCACAGGCTAGGAGGAACTCGTTCCTAGAATGGAGGTCTTCCACCTTGGTGGTCAGATTGGATATCTCCCTCTCTTGCCTCTAGACCTATTTCCACAGGTCTTCATTTATGTGCCTACACTCCAATAGGGAGCATGCCGAGTGTAATGCACACTTGATAGCCTCGTTGTATATGCGACGAGGCACCTCGGTCACTTCAGGTGGGAATGTAAGCACTGAGTCCACCTTTACTACTCATTTCAGGTCCCACTTGAGGTGAGAGGCTGTTATAGCATGAAAGTGCATTAGTCGCATTAGCATAGCAAAGCTTGGCAATTCAGGAAGTCTAGCATAGCAAGCTAAAAGCCTAGCATAGCCACTTTTCTTACCCACCTCCGGATTGACCTGTCTGATATGGTCGATCATGTCGTTGATGACCCCTTGCATGAACATGAGCTTGTCAAGGGTCTCAGTCCATGGTTTTAGTTAAATCAGGGGAGGTCCTACAGTGTTAGCGGTGGTGTCTTCCATATGACTAAACGCGTCAGTCATGATTGAGATGCACTACAATGAAGCCGATGAAAAACACAAATGACAGTGCAAAGGCTCCTACCCAGCAAACCCTTAGGAGTGATAGGGGGGGGGGGGGGTCACCCATTGACATACTGTCAAAAATATGATCAAACTCGTCAGCTTCTAGTTGTAGATCCCCTCCTTGCTGGCTCAAAAATATGGTGGCACCCTTTGTGTTCATCTAGTGCTGAATTGAATTCAGCAAGAGGATCATCAGCAGAAATCCCTTCCCAGTTGACAAGGACTTTCTCTTTATTTGCTAGGGCCTTTCTTTTCAAGGCACTAGCATCCTTTTTATCAGTTGGGGAATCCTCCTTGTTGGCCAAAATGTCCTCCTCATCTACAAGAGCTTTTTCTTTGACAATGAGAGCCCCTTCCTTTGTGGTGGGCATTTCTTCCCTCTTGACCAGGGCCCTTTACTCTATGACCAAGGCCACCACATCTTTATTAGCCATCCCCATTTTGGGGGCCAACATCTCTTCATCATCATCTTCTTCTTCTTCATCTTCTTCCTAATGGTTTGCCTCTCTTTTGGCCTTTGCTCCTATAGGGAGACCATCAATAGGGACACCATAAAGATCCATGAATAGTTTTTCATTGAATTCAAAGACCACTTGCACACCGTGCACACGTGTGCAGAAGCGGTTTGCTAGTAATAGCATCTCAGCAACATGGATGCTTGGGTTTGTGGCTAGGAACAAGTCCATAAGTCCAACATTCTTAAATTGCTTGGTCAGTGAGTCTGAGGCCTCGCTGCAAAGCCAACATTGAGTCTCATCTACCTCCCTATACTTGAAGTAGATGTTGGCTTCATGGTTCCCAGAGGTGAGCACCGTCACCTCCTCCCTCTTCTTTTCCACTGTAGCAGTTGACATAGGAAAAAGTAGAAAAACTTAGATAAGCAAAAAATAGCATAAAAATAGGATTGACACTCGAACATGCAAGCAACCCACATTTTAGCTTACTCGGTTTAAACAGTGATGGGAATGGCAGAAGATCCACCAATACATCTTCAACGGTGATCAGTTTGAAGGGTACCCAACCCTCATCCAACGAACCAGACTCCTTACACCTATTATAAAGTTGGGAGTACCGGGTTGGGTAGGTTTTTTAATCACCCCCAAATTGGCCTATCATACCTCTGTGCATATTCCCAGTGGAAGAAAACTCCCATAGCGCCATCCATGCCAAGGCCAACACATTTTAGTCACCATGAAGTCCATCCTTGTTGATTAAAAACCTAGTAACAAAAACACGCTGTTAACATTTGCCTAGTGTAGAAAATATTGCATAGCGTAGTGGAATATGTTCATAGGACTCACCCGCTAGCATAGTAAATGGTTCTTGGTGGGTTTTGAAAATAGGTTCCCATGTGGCGTGCAACAAAAAAAGTGTTGTACAGATGGTAGCAATTTTATTCGAGCATCTTCTAGATCCAAGCTAGACGCCTCGAATTTTTTGGACACTGACTAGATCCTTCTCCCTGCTCGCTTCTAATTGCTCCATCCATCAAAAATCTCATAATACCCTGATTTGCCCCAGGAAAAAGGGTTCCTATCACAACGACTACTACCTCCTTTGCCAAGTGTGACTAAACGATTACACTAAAGTGCTGGAGGAGAAATTGTAGGAATTCACGTGCACCTTCCTAGAACTAGACCACCTGCTACCCCGCACACACATGGGATGGAGGAACATTGGCCACTGGTTCGCTTAAATAGCACAGAACCCCTATAATTTTTAGGACAATCAAGATTGGCCTTAGCAGCATCCTGCATAACACAATAGCAAATGTTAGCATCATGTTCGAGTGGGATTCACATACAATGTAGCAAAGTTAGCATCTAGCATATAGCATAGCATAAATCTCTCTATGCATGTTGCGTAGTAGAAAGAACAAAGGCAATAGTGTAGTAGAATTAACCTACCATAGCAACAAAAAGAAAAACACACATATTTTGACAAGAAAGAATTCAATGCATTGCACTAGTTTCAACAAATCTTCTGCCTAACAACACGATTTGCAATACCCCGCAGTAGACACATGTTACGCTATCTAATCACACACATGGCCAAACACTGTTGAGGATCGTATGCTATGCTATTCGCATATGGAGTTGCTAAAATCGCCTAAGCTTCTACCGCAAGCCAGCCGTAATGATGGAGCTTTAGACAACATTGCATGCAATCCTAGCATAGTGATCATACACCTGTCATGACTAAATTAGCAACAGTGATGGTGTAATGGATAAAATAGCAGTAAAATTATGGCAGAAAGATGCAGATTGCATGACAAAATTTGCAGAAAATGAAAATAGAAGAAGTAGAAGCAATAACCGTAACATAGAGAAACAAAGGAACGTAGTGACTTACCGGGTTGATGGGGTCTCCTCTTGCATAGGAACGTGCACCTGTGTCACATTCCCTAGGGTCTCCTTAAATTCATCCACCTTGGTGAGTGCTAGGTGTTTGCATTCTTTCCTAGGAGCCATCGTTTTGGTCGCTAATTCTTTCTTGCTTGCTATGCTGAATCACCTTGCTCTTAGATAGCACAATCATTCTATTCTTTGAATGAAAGCTCTATGTTAAAGAAGTGGAGGCATTACTTGTTTCGTAGTAAAGTTAACATTATTTGCAAGAGCAATGTACTTTGGGCTATCACAAATAACCTGTATGAAAGTAGTAGGATAGCCTAGTGGAAAGCCATAATAGCGGAATTCGATTTGCATTATGTGAGCTAATCGTCGACAAAGGGTCAAGCTATAGTAATGCAACTTATGATGTCACCTGTCGACGATCAGGCAATCATAGATTCCAAATTCCCTGATTAGCATGTTAGCACTGTCAACACTGTCCCATCACATCTTGATGTTACTTTGCATTTTGATGGTGCCTCGACCGTGCAAGGAGGTAGTGCAGCTGCTATCATTACGTTTCCCTCTAGGAAAATGCAACCTTTTGCTTATCATTTTGCATTCCCTTGTATGAACAACATGGTAGAGTATGAAGAGTTACTCAGGAGCCCCTTAGTAGCCCAAGAATTAAGCATACAACACCTGGCGATTTGCAGAGATTCACAACCTTTTGTAAATCAAATCACCAAGGTTTATGGCTATAAGGCTACACACCTGTAATCCTATTGCAACCTAGATAAAAGCCTGCTTAAGCAGTTCACAACAATGGACATGCAACACATGCTATGCAACGAAAACACCATAGCAGATGCCATGGCCACCCTAGTGTTAAATGTGTCATCACACCTGTTTGCCAGCTTTGATTGCCGAGTGTACAGAGCCTATCACTCAGGTGGTACATGTAGCCTCTGTTAGCATTGCGGATACCCAAGAGTGATACACCAACATTAAAACCTACCTGCAACATGATGAACCCCCAAGCAGATTGACATCTACCCAGAGAGATGTGATCTGCAAGCTTGCATGGAAATACGTACTCATGGGAGATAATGCCTTGTGTAGATGCTCCTTTGACAGGATATTACTAGCATTCATAAATGAGATGCAAGCACAAAAGGTTATTAATGAAGTACATGAGGGACTGTGTGGTGGACACATAGCACCTAGGGCCATGGCTACAAAGATCAGACACTTAGGGTATTACTAGCCTCACATGGAGCATGATTGTCTAGCCAAAGTTAAGTCTTGTGATATGTGCCAAAGATATGCAAATCTTATACACATTTTTTCAACAGAGTTGCATCCAATGTAGATCATGTGGCCTTTCCAGTGATGGGGACTAGACATCATAGGACCTATCACACCTAAGTCTTCTGTAGAGCATAGCTTCATCATCACCATCACCGAGTATTTTACAAAGTGGATGGAGGCCATTCTCCTAAGGAAGACCACATCCCAGCAGGTTTGCCACTTCATTTTGGACAACATTGTTACAAGGTTTGGGCTTCCCATGACTATTGTGATCGACAAAGGGCCACAATTCAGTAGTGCAAAAACCAAAACCTTTTGCAGAAATTTCAACATTAGGCAATCATTCTCCTTGCCATACTACTTGCAAGAGAATGGATAAGAAGAAGCTATGAACAAGTCCATCATCAACTTGCTTAAGAAAATTCTTAACAATAGCAAGAGAAGATGGCATGAGCAAATCCTCTATGTGTTGTGGGCTTATAGGATGATGTGCAGAACTGTGACAAGTAAGGCACCTTATAGTCTTGTTTATGGATTTCAAGCAGTGTTACCTCTTGAGCTGCAGGTGCCTTCACTTTGAATGATCCTATCAAACATTGTGAGCGAAGCCTTGAACAATGAGTTGAGGATCATTGACCTCAACTCAATAGAGGAGGAGCGTGCACAAATACTTGGTCACATAGAGCAATATCAGAACAAGAAACATTAGAAGCATCATGCAAACAAATAGCAACAGTTGATACAAAAGGGAAACCTCATCCTCAAAGCTGTCCGTGAGCATATGAACAAATTCTCAAAAAATTGGAAAGGTCCATTTATGGTCACAAAAACCTTTGGGAACGGGGCCTTCAAGCTTGTAGACATGTATGGCAATGAGTTTGCAAATCCTTTAAACCATTCATACCTCAGGCTATACTACATCTAATGCATGAAAAAGCTAAGAAAACATCTACTACAATGTAAAACTAACAAAGGTAAGCAATCAGTCTGCTACGACATAAAATTGTCAAAGAACATCTGCTACAATGTAAAACTAGCATAGATCGTTTGCTACAACATAAAACTACCACAGATCGTCTGCTACGAAGTGAAACTGGCATAGAACATCTGCTATGACATTAAAATGGCACAAAGCTCATCCGCTATGACATAAAATTGGCAAAGGTAGTCCGCTATGACTATAAAATGGCACAGACCATGCACTATGACGTTAAACTAGATGATCCACCATCTGCTATGATGTTAAACTAGCACTATGATCTGCTAGGACCTTAAACTAGCATAGCCACCATTCACTATGATGTTAAAATAGTGCAATGGTCTACTAAGACATTAAACTAGTGCAACTCAGTCTATCGATACCTTAAACCAACGCATCAGGTGGTCTACCAGGACCTTAAACTGGGTTCATGGCACGTCCCTAGTGTGCATCCATGACTCACCAAGCAAGCGAGCATGCATACTGCCAACACCGGGTGGGATGTTGTAGTTCCCGAATGCAGTTCATGATGCTATGAAAATACCCTTGGAAATAAATGTAATGCCATTGCCCCTGACATCTTACTGATCCTTCGGAGATGTCGTATGACATTATGCTGATCCTCTGGAGCCATTGCTACCACGGCTCATTGCCCTGGTAGTAGCTTCCTTGGTCAGCGCCTACTGCTAGAGTCCTAACAGTATTATGGCCCAACCACAATATTTTTATCCTCCAGCCCCAGTCATCACCCAAGCCCAAAAGATGTTTAGCTGTTGGGCAGCCAATCTCATAGCTGAACTACATAATGTTTTCCTTGGGTGGGGATTCCTGAGCACTCGCATCACCACAATTCCTAGCTGTCTCAGTGCCAACTTCTCCACATTGATGTTGTGACAACCACTACTAGCCTTTCTAGTTTGGATGTCGCGTGGCTTAGCAATAACATCAGTTGCTCCAAAAACATCCAAAGCTAGCAAGGCCCTTGCCTTCATTTTGCATCATGGTTGTTTATTCTGGTTTTCTCTTTATTGTGTTTGCAAGACGTGTGCTAGAGGGGTGTCAGTCAGAGGTGCATTTCGCCAGTGGAAGGACACTACATAGTTCTAAGATGGTCATCCTAATTAGCCTAGCTACTTTAGAGTGCATATCCTACCCTCCCCTTTAACCTTCTTTACATCATTCCTTGTACTAGCAATTCTCCCTGCCATAGTTCCATTTTACGATTTCTCCTAATGCCTGTAATGCCCTCCCATATGCCCAATCGCAAAGTCCATGATGCACATAACACAACTCGTTGCATGGGAAGAATCTGCAGGTAGGCCAAGGTCCTACGTGGATGTAACACAACTCATCCTAGCGACAAGGTTTTTTGCAAATGTAAATGGTAGAATAGTGAACGGAAAGCGTAAAAGAGCAAAAGGTCACAAAAAAAAAGAATGTGGCTAAAAAAAATGGCACATCAGCTATTTCATAGTGACCCTCTCTAAGAATTTCGATGAGAGGTCAAAGGTCCACAAAAGCAAAGATGACCACGCAAACAAATCCCTCATAAGCATTCCGACAAGGGACCTTGCTAAGCCTCATCTTTACCATTTTCCATAACCTCCTTCTCCCCCTAGTTTAATCCTTCCTCTTTTCCCACATAACCAATCCAAAACTCTCAAGAATAGCTAAGTGACATCTTGGTAATCACCAAAGGAACGATGTTAGCATCTTGTTTTTCGTGGTGTTTTGTATTCTTTGTTAATGCCTCTTGGGTCTGTCCTCTAGACATTGACAAAGAGGGGCCAATGAAACACCCTAAAATTTCAAGACCCTCCTAGACCAAGGTCTTGGAATTCAGGTAAGGGATTTCCACAAGTGCAACGTCACAACAAGTTGGTAGGAAATGAATGCTCTGAGTTTAGACTATCTAGTTTAGCAAATTTTCTACTTCTAGTGTTGACAGGCTCGACGGACTCTCCAGCCTACCCACCTAGACCATTCACCTAGCTAACAGTATACTCAGAAGTGATGCGTGGGGTTGTTAGTGGTGCTTAGGCTACACAAAATAGTTTAGCAAGTTTTCTAATGAATAAGTTTACTATGCTATGCTACACTATGTAGCGTAGCAGGCTTCGAAAGATAGTTGCTAAGGTGATCAAGTACAAACTATTGCAGAATAGGTTGCTATACTATGCTACACTATGTAGCATAACACAACATAGCAAAAGGCAAGACAGAAAGGCCTAGCTTGCCTAGTGATTCCAATTGCACTCGACAGGTACTCTAGCCTTCAAAACTAGTTGCCTTGTTCAGCTTCAAGTCCTTAACATCAAATATTCAGCAACGCTTCTCATTAGAAAGTGGCAGATTGAACAAAAAGTAGGATACGCTGGCTACTACACTATACTATGCTATATAGCATAGCATGGTGTATCAACTATTTAAAACCATCAATGAGCCTCTCAGATGCAAAGTCAACAAGTTCACAAATATCTCTTCGCAGAAGGCAATAGTTGCAACTGTTAGCATGATCATAGCTTTAAGCAAACATTTGTGACTTCAACACGAATCATGAATAAAGCCAACTGCTACGCTATGTAGCGTAGTGTAGTGTAGCAAAAGATGCATATCTGACCAAGTGTTGCAAAATTTGACTTAACGTGCTATGAAGCTTTCAGCATATGTAGTTAACTTCAACGCCAACTTCTTCTTCAAACTAGTGGCTACACTATGCTATGCTACATAGCATAGCACAATGTAGCAAGCTACTACGCTATGCCAACATGCTACAGTACATTATATAGCATAGTGTAGTAAGAAGCTATGCTACTCTAGTGTGCCTCATTTCTTGTCTACATTGTTGGCATACTTGACCCCAGCATCTTCAGTTTCAACAGCATGATTGCAGCATGGTCTGCTCATCAATCAGCTTTGCATGTCCATGCAGCATGGACATGCCAACACCTCGCAAGTCCAGGATATGTGGCATCCAAACTACATCTCTCGCAGGCTCCTAGACCTATAAATACCCTGATGAGCAATGCTCAAAGGGTTTGAAAACTTGGAGTTGGTTGGCAACTTTTAGTTGTTGGAAATTTTTAAGCACTGTTGGCGACTTTGAGCATTCTTAGCACTTCTTGTTGGAAAATTGGAAAAAATTAAATGGTTGGAATTTTTTCTTGGCATTCTGTTAGCTCCTTCCTACTACCTTTGTAGCACTTTTCATTGTTGGCTTTTGAGTCTATGTTCAAGAACATAGTTGGCCTACTTTGAATTCTCTGGTTACCTTTGGGATCTCTGTGCTTCCTAGTGTTATGCAATTGATTGTATCCACTTCAACAAAGTAAAGTCATGATCTTGAGGTGGTGCATTTCCTAACTCTTATTCACTTTAAATTCCCACTCATTATTATTGCATTTTACATCATTTTTCACTTCATTGCATTTATTAATTTTTATATTACGTTATAAACATTGCTTCTGCATTACACGTTTATGAAAGGTTAAGTGACACCAACTAAGTCCCTGTCTAATCGACCAGACCATTTAGGGTGCCCCATTTCCATTTTCATCTAGCACAACCCTCACATGGATTCGTGGTTAAAACTGTGCACCCGATGACCTCTCAGTGTTTCCAGCCACCGACGTTTTCAATTGTTACAGGAGAAGTCATAATTAAATCGTATAGGCTCAAAGTTGTACTCTTTTGTTTTAGAGCCTGCTTGACCTGTGCATGTGCATTTGGAAAATCTTTTCCACCATCTAGTTGTTTGGTGGTCTTTATTTCCTCCACATGCCCTAAGAGATGGATTTCCTAAGGAGGAGGAGACTTGGCTTTTGGTTGGGCAATGCACTTTTGAGCCTTAGTGGTTACTTGTTGCATGTGCATGCCTATGTTGGTGGTTTTAGGTGATAGGGCCATGGGAACTACTGATAGGGGGTAGGCTTAGGGGGACCTAGTTCAGCGCATTCCCTAGCCATCTTGTCAACCAGATGCCCATCACATTTCTTTAGGTGGGTAGGCTACAATGCAATCCAAACCATTAGAACCTGGGCAAGGGGGTTTCATACATTTCAACACCCTTATGATAAAAGGTGTTTGGGTGATTACCACAACATGCTATGGGGCCCTAACCATGAAAGGTGTCATTGGTGCCTAAGGGGCCTATGGCCTAGTTGACACTAAGACTTCAACACCACTGAAGGACACATGGACCATGAATGGTTCATGTATTAGCTCTACATCATCATCAACATTGATAGCATTAATGATATATCCTACACCGCTAGTGTTTAATGGATCCTTATAAATGTTCATGGACTGGTTCTTTAGCTAGATAGGATTACTTTCATCAAGGACTAGCTTTCCTTGATTGATCATGCATTAGATATCATCCTTTAATGTAAGGTAGTAATCCATGTTATGGTCATGCAACTGATGGTAGCTGCAAAATTGGTCCAACCTAAAATTTTTGGGTACTGGAGGTTCATTGGGCATAGCCATAGAGGGGTCTCAGAGGATCTCACAGTACCTCTCATGCATTTACGAGCATCCTCTAATATTTTCTTATGTTGAATGCATCCAACACTAGATAGTTGATCCAAAAGTTCTAATGGCTTGATCAGCAAAGAGGTATATTTTAGTTTGGCCTTGGTAGAGCTTGCCCTATGGCTATTGACGATGCAGGTTGGTTGGTTGCTGCATTTCTAGAGCCCAATGTTTTTTTGATGTTGACTGGGGCCTTAGGTGCCTTAGCCATTTGCTTGTTGTTGTTGGTCATGGCTTCATCAGCCATAGCTACAACAGTGGTTGTCATGGCATTCCCCTTTTCTTTATCTCTCTTTGCATGTGCATTCTTATAGGCTATGTAAGCTAGATCTTTACTAGCCTTTGCCACATCCTATATGCTCTTTGTTTGAGCAAAAGCTTGGCTAAAGGATGTGGGGCTAAATAATATAGCTTTAATTTAATGAAATAATTTGCTACACCTTTAAAAGTGACCAACAAGTGGGTTTTGGTAGTGGGCTCATGAATCTCATTTAGAGAGGTGCTCCATTGTTGTATGAATTTTTGCATTGGCTATAATTCTTCTTAATTAACATTCATGAGCTAATCTAGTGTGGCCTCTGAATTCAAGTTGTACTTAAAGTAGGTTATGAATGGGATTAACAACTCTTCTAGAGTTGAAATGAAAGCTCGAGGAAGTGCATGGTACCAATTTAAATCTTTTCCAGTCAAATTCATGGCAAAGATATGGATAACCACATGTGGCCATGCTTGCAATAATAAGGACTCAGAATGAAAGGTGACTAAGTGGGCATTTGGGTCACCCTCACCATTATATTTTGTGAATTGGGGAAGTTGCACCCTAGGAGGTAGTGTGAGTAGAGAAATAACAAAACTAATAGGATCATCTTGATAAAATTCCATAACATGAGAGCCACCTCCACACCATATTCCAAAAACCACTCCCTAGTAAAGGCTGGTATGTTAGGCGGGATGCCAATGTTGGAATGAGACTTCAATTCCTCTTGCCCATCTTGCAGGGCTTCATCATAGTTGGATGTTGAGTTTTACTCTTTTAGCTCACTCATCTAGATATGTTGGTCCAAAATTCATTTGAAAGATTCAATGAGTGGTATGATCGTGCTAGGGGTGGGAAGGAACTCCATCTTTTTTCGGTGAATAATTTTGAAACTATGCTTTTCTTCTATTTCCTAGCGGTCCAATGGTAGGCCCACCTAAAGCTTTGTGCATAAAAAGTTGTATCATTCATCATCAAGTACCATGTGTTCGGGGGACTATTGCCATAGTCTAAGAGACTATCATTGTGGATACACTAGGCTAAGGGGTTGCTCGACATCCATCACATGTTGCATGAGATGTGTAGCGATAGAAAACATTGGTGGCTAGAAACACCGAGAGGTCTTCAAGTGCATACCCTAACCCCAAATCCACATGAGGATAGTGCTGGATAAAACAGAAATGAGGTGCCCTGAATGGTCTGGTCAATCAGATAGGGACTTAACCGGTGTACAGTAACCCTTTTGCAAAAAATAAAAGAAAATGTAATGTGCAGAATAGTAGAAATGTGCTAAAGTGCATAACAAGACAATGAACATGATTTAATGCTTAAAAATGCCAAATAAATGTTGTGATCGGCCAAAAAGAGAGTTTGAATAGAAAGATGCACTACCTTGAAAAAGGGTATAGGTATACAAAGTGTACAATAGGCATAGTAGGAGCAGAATCATAGCCTCGGTGGTGTCGAGCTATGAAATATGGTGCTCACTGTGATAAACTATGCCTCTTGGGCTGGTGGTCACAGTATACCATGTGATATAGTTGTGCCTCTCTATCGGTGTGGTTTGCTCTGGGTTTCATTCACCCACGGAGCTAAGTGCCAAAAAGATAAAATGCCAAATGCCAAAATGGAAATGCCAACTACTTTGTCGGTGAAGAAATTCAAGCCTTCATCCTTTTCTCCTCTTTACCTTTTTCTTTAAGAGGGCACAAAGGTATTTATAGGGCTAGGGTTAGCCCAAAATGCAGATCTAGCGCTATGTGGCAGTGTAGTAGGTAACAACATGTAATAGTGTATAACAATGTAGCCTAATAGGATGCTATGCTACGCACTGTAGTAGGGTGCTATGCTATGCACTGTAACAAGGTGTTATGCTAGCACTGTAGCAAGGTGCTACGCTATGCTATGCTATGTAGCATAGCAAGGTGCTACGCTACGCACTGTAGCAAGGTGCTACACTATGCAACATAGAAGCACATAATAGCATGTAACACTTAGCCATATTTGTAGTTGTGCTGCCAAGACCCAAAATTTTGTGGTGTTTGAATGGCCCCTCTTTGTTGCCGTCTGAAAGAGTGGCCTGAGAGACGTCGACAAAGAATTATAAAACACCACAGTAGACATATCACCAACGTCATTTGTCAGCATAAGATCAGATGTCATTTTACCATGTTCAAGAGTGTTATGGAAATAAGGTTATGCTAAGGGACAATGGGTATAGGCAATGATAGGGAGATGAAATTTAAATGGTGGGAACAAAATGCAAACAATGGATCATGATGTAAGATGCAAATTTGGGATGGTTGATAGTGACCATGGCATAAAGTAGCTTACCCTTGAAATGTTGACCTCTTGTTGGAGTGTTTATGAGAGCGTCAAAGTTCATCCAAGGAGGGGCCAATTGTGAAGTTGTAGCATTGTTGCTTTTTTTTTTGTGAGGCGAACCTTTTTTGCGTTCGGCTTACTACTGAATGTTAGCTGCAACTTGGCCATCAAGAAGATGGGCTTTGTTTTGATGCATCACATTGCATCAATAAGATAGATGTTTCCTCCTAGATATGATTCATGTTACATCCGCTTAGGCCTTTACCATGCAACAAAGGCATCCCATAGGATGAATTATGTTACATCAACCATGGGTTCTATAGTTGATGTGAAGGGAATGCCATGTGTGTCATAGTGCATATGCATCAGAGGAGTGTGAAATCGTGAGTATGGGGAGTATGAGAGGATATTGGAAAGAATAAAATGGATGTGCATAGGCTATAACAGGGATGAGGGGGATGTGCACTCTTGAGTGGCTCAACTAGTCTAGTCATGCACATCAAAGAAACATGATAACTCATTGCTGCAATGGAATGTACCTTTGCATGATCGTCTCCAAGGTTTCATCCTAAAAACACAACTCAGAGAGGACAAGAAAACCACAAAATGTGAAATGAAAGTGCAAATGCTAGATGTGAAGATGCTACAAGTGCTGGATGCGAAGATGCTGTGAAAGTATCAAATGCTATGCTAGTTGCAAGTGCTTAGGAAACCAGTGAAGGTGCCAGGGCGATGATGTTGCAAGTGTTCTAAATGCTGCACTAATGGTAAGTGCTCCAAAATAATCACCAAAATGGTGGGAGGCGATGATGTTGTGAGTGCTCCTAGGGCAATGACAAATGTTTGGATCAAATTAGCTACATGCCAGTTTAAAGTCCTGGCAGACTGTGAACCCAGTTTAAGGTCCTGACAGACCATGATATGCTATTTTATAGTTCTAGCAGACTATTGGATGCTAGTTTAATGTCGTAGCAGATAGTGGATGTTGTGTCAATTTAACGTCATGACCCAAGGATGAGTTGTGTCAATTTATAGTCATAGCAGACTGTCTGTGCTAGTTTATAGTCATAGTGGACTAGTGCTTACCTTTCTTATCCAAGGTGCAATGCTACACGCATAGTCATGCTGTGTGTTTGCAAAATCCTACAAAAATCAACTAAAAAGAAAATAACATCAAGTAACATCTGCTATAAAAAAAGTTGAAATGTATGAATGAAAGGAAATTAATGCAAAAAGTGATAGTTTTAGGCTGTTTTAGGCCGTAGGCTAGTTTAAGTCCTTTTCGGGCCATGCATTTTTGTAGTTTTATGTTTTATAGTTTTTATGTTTTCAGATGTAATGCACAAGCTAAATGGATGAATTCATAAACAAAGTAAAATAAATATGTAAACAAAATGAAATGCCTGATCTAAGTAAGTAGGAGAAATGTAAATGCGTAGGCTAGTGTGATGTAAATGAAAATAAAAAATGCATGGCAAGTGGAGGCAAAGGGTAGGCAAGCATTTAGCACATTTTTGGCCAAAGGAAAGTCTTGGTCATGTAATTGCTTCCTAACCGGGTATGGATTAGGGAGTGTGCAAGGCTTAGGATCCTCTAGGAGGTTGTTGGATTCAACCACTCGTTTGGGTGTGTTAGCCTTAGGCACTGCATTGGTTGTTATAGGTGTACCATCAAGAAACTCTTCTTCTAAAACTTGTGCCATATCTATGTCATGGATAGTCGAAGAGGAAGCGTTATCACCATGGATGATAACTTGACCACCTTCGTATGGAAGGTGGATTTCTTGGTGGATGGGAGAGGAGATGGCCCTTAGTTGGGCTAGCCAAGTCCTGCCTAGAATCATGTTGAAACTTGGCATCTCCGCTATGATGGTGAGATCTGCGCTAGTGGGAAATTTCTCTCCTACCACAAAGGTTAAGTTGATGGTTCTCTTGAATGTGATATGTGATCCATTGAAGGATTTTAAACACATGGTTTTGGTTGGCCTAATTTCATCTGCCAGGCCTAGCTTGTCAATGGCAGAGTACAATACTACGTTTGTTGCTGCACCATCATCAACATGTACCTTGCGGATGGTACATTGTCCAACACGAATGCTAATAGATAGTGGAGTTGTAGTAACCTTCCCTCGTTCAGGGTTAACTTTGACTACATTGTCATAGAATACTAAGGTTGTTGAACTCAATTCTTGTGGTGTAGTGGGCAACATTGTTGCATGGATGGATGTCTCATCTACAAGGATATCCTCTGTAATAGGAATGGAGGCCAAGATCTGGGCCAATTTTTGGTAGTGAGTAGATGAAGTCATGACCAGGTCGTACAAGCTCAACATTGTGTTCTTTTATTTAAGCATTTCTTTCACCTAGGTTAGTGCAGCTACAAAGTCCTTATCATTAGCCGTTGTGTTGGCTTTGACTTCCTCCATGTGGATTGAGAGACAAGTCTCTCGGGAAGGGGACTTGGGCTTGGTTTTCTTGGCCTGCTTGAGGGTAGGGGCCCCAATATTTAGTTGTTGTTTGCTGGTTGTGGTCTTTACTTCAGCCATGGGAGTTGCAAGGTGCTCATTTGTCCTCTTGCATTACTATTTGGTGGGTCTACCCGAGTTGCTAGTGGAGTCAACCCTTGAAGGAGGAGGGATCAAGATGTTGCCCACTGTTAGGTTTCAGGTAGGTGAGGGGCCAACACGTTGAGGCATCCTTATGATAAAGGGTGGCTTAGGCAGAGTTTTTGTGTGGTCAACTCGTTGTGACATCTTGATAACAAATGGTTGCTTAGTAGTTGTTGTTGCATCATGCTAGTTTAACGTATTAGCGGAAGATTGCTATGGAACTTTGACCACAAAGGATGCTGTGGGTACTTGAGGTGGCACTTTGATAACAAATGGAGGCCTCTTGCTTGTGGAGGCTGAGGGAATCCTTGCCTTGCTGGGAGGCACATGGATCACAAAAGGTTATTGCATAAGTTTAGACTTACCACCTATGCTAATGGAATTTATGACATAGGAGGCATCATCTATGTTGGATTGACTCACCATGTTAGGCACCAATTGGCCACATTTTATCATTCTCTACAGGCCATCCTGCAAAGCATGATAGTTTTCTGTACTGTGACTAGCCAATTGGTGGTAATGATAGTATTGGTCTAGCTTGAAGTGTTTTGGAACTAGGGGCTCATTTGGCACTGCTAAAGCAGGGTTCCTTAGTAGTTCATAGTACCTATCATGTCTTTGGTGGGTAATTGTCAATACATGTTTGTGTTGGATTTACCCAGCTTTCAAGAGTTGCTCTAGTAGTTTAGAGGGTTGCACTGGTAATGGTGTATACTTTGAGTGGTCCTTACACTAAAAGTTGGGTCTTGGGGTAGCCCTTATCAATGTAGGTGATTTGGTGCTAGAACTAGTAGTTCTATTAGTTGGGACTTAGGGCTGCTTAGCTGTTGGGCCCTAGTTGGTTATTTTTTTACTTGTGGCTACATGCTTGCAAGCATGTTGGTTTCTATAGGCAACATAGGCTGGATCATTGCTAGCTTGTGCTACATCCTCTATGCTTTTTGCTTGGGCAAAGGCTTGGCTAAGAGACTTTGGGACTAGATAATATAGTTTGGACTTAATAAAGTCATTTACTACACCTTTAAAGATGGCAGGTAGATGTGCTTCTGCTAGGGGTTCATGCATTTCACTCAATGCAGCATTCCAATGTTGCAGGATTTTTGGCATGGGCTCTAGAGGCCCTTGTTTAACTTGCATCAACTGGTCAAGGGTTGCTTCAGGCTTTAGGTTGTACCTGAAGCATGTCACAAACTTGGTTAAGAGATCCTCCAAAGAGGAGATTGAGGCCTTGGGTAGTTCACTATACTAGTCCAAGGCCTTGCTAGTGAGTGACATGGGGAACAGGCGCATGATAATGTGTGGCCAAGCTTGAAGGAGTAGGCATTTAGATCGATATGTGACCAAGTGTGCATTGGGGTCCCCTTCACCATTGTACTTGGTAAATTGAGGTAGTTGGGCACCAATTGGAAGAGTTAGAGGTGGTACCGTAGGACTTATGGGATCATCTTGGTAGAAGTCCACCACCTTAATGGTGTCAGAGGAGGCAGCCTTAAGTCGGTTGATCTCCTTCGTCAAGCTTTGTATCAAATAGAATGCCTGATCCAAGCTTGGGGATGTGCCAGCTAGTTGCATTGGATGGGCTTGGATTAGTTGTGGAGTTTTCCAGTTTAACATCGTAGTGGATGGATGTTGCTAGTTTAATGTCATAGCATACGATTGCTAATGTAATGGCTGAGAGATGGGTGTGGTGATTGGAGTGGGCCACACATGGGTGGGTTGGAAAGATATCGTAGACACCAAATAGGTGGGATGTAGGATGCATGAATTGTTTTGAGCTATGAGGTGGCCCCTGCATGAGCATAGTGCTAGGAAAATGCATTAGTTGCTTGCGAGAAAGGCTAAATTTGCATGGTCACTATCTTGGAGGGGATGGATGGACAAAATCAAGGAGGGGCTGTACTAGGGAGTGGTTGTTGGAATACTGTGTGGAGGTGGTTCTCGTGTTTGGAGCAGGCCTTAAACTCGTCTTCCTCCCTCTGTGAGGCTTCCTCATAGGTTGTCCTTACATCATGCCTGTTTGCATGGATGAGTTGGGACAACAATTGGTGGTAGGAACCCATGAGGGGGATTATGTCAAACAAGGAGGGGTTATACTTCCATCCATTCTGATGGACTCATTCATAGTCCTATTTTGCCTCTAAATTGAGGTAATTCACTGGTAGTCTTGCTTGGATATGGGCACAAACAAAATTGTATTGTCCATGGCTTAACGTGACATGCTTTGGCTAGATTGTGGTATCAAATGTGCTAGACACCAATGTGGAATGTTGACCTAGATTGATATTTATAGATTAAGTTGTGAGAGTTATTATTTGTAGAAAATGGCTAACTCTAAAAATAGCAAAAAAATGACTACATCTATCAGTAGCAAGGAAATGGCCAAGTACAAAAATGTAGAAAAATGGCCAAGTTTGGAAATGCAGAAAAAATGCTAACTACAAAAATGCAGAAAAATGGCCAAATCTAAAAATGTAGAAAAAATGCTAAGTATGAAAATGTAGAAAAATAGGCCCTCCTTCTAGCCCCAAAAACTATAGCAACAGAAAACGTTGATGGTCGAAAACACCGAGAGGTCTTCGGGTGCATAACCTAACCCCAAATCCACATGAGGGCAATGCTAGATAAAATGGAAATGGGGTGCCCTGAATGGTCTGGTCGATCAGAAAGGAACTTAACCAGTGTACAATAATGCTTTTGCAAACAATAAAAGAAAACGCAATGTGCACAATAGTAGAAATGTGCTAAAGTACGTAATGGAACAATGAACATGATTTAATGCTTAATAATGCCAAATAAATGTTGTGATCAGCCAAAAAGAGAGTTTGAATAGAAAGATGCACCACCCTGAAAAAGGGTATAGGTATACAAAGTGTACAATAGGCACAGTAGGAGAGGAATCATAGCCTCGGTGGTGTCGGGTTGTGAAATCTGTTGCTCACTATGATAAACTGTGCCTCCTGGGTTGGTGATAATAGTATACCATGTGATGTAGTTGTGCCTCTCTGTTGGTGTGGTGTGCTCTAGGTCTCGTTCTCCCATGGAGCTAAGTGCCAAAATGCTAAAATGCTAAATGCCAAAATGGAAATGCTAACTACTTTGCAGATGAAGAAATTCAAGCCGTCCCCCTTTTCTCCTCTTCCCCTTTTTTTTAAATAGGGCATAGAGGTATTTATAGGGCTAGGGTTAGCCCAAAATGAGGATCTGGTGCCATGTGGTAGTTTGGTAGGTAACAATGTCTAACAGCAAGTAACAATGTGTAACAGTGCATAACAGTGTAGCGTAATAGGACGCTACGCTATGCACTATAGCAGGGTGCTACGCTAGCACTGTAGCAAGGTGCTACACTAGCACTGTAGTAGGGTGCTATGCTATGCATTGTAGCAAAGTGCTATGTTAGCTTTGTAGAAGGGTGCTACACTATGCTACGCTATGCAGCATAGCAAGGTGCAATGCTATGCACTGTAGCAAGGTGCTACACTCTGCAGCATAGCAGCACGTAATAGTATGTAACACTTAGCCATATTTGTAGTTGCGATGCCGAGACCCAAAATTTTGTGGTGTTTCAGGATGGGCTACCTCCAATCTCAAGGCAGTAGTTGAGGTGTTAGCTAGGTTCATTTTCATTTAAGTATAGAAGATTTGAGATAAGATGGCTAAGTGTGAAAATTGGAAAGCAAACCTACCAAAAGTGGAAAAGTCTAGAAACACTGAAAAAATGGTTATCTCTACTATTACACTTTTCATGCTCAAAGGGACTGTTACACTCACAGGGTGTCATTCTCTATAGAACACTTAGAGCTTGATGCAATAGATAGTTTGGGCTTTCCATTCAATGGGGTTCCAAGGGAACCATCAACTGGGACCAATCTGCACCAACCAAAATGTAGATAACTCTTGTGCTAGCCTATGATCTAGCTATTATTATGGTAGGTCCACAAGGGTATTATGTCTATGCTAGCTTGCCACTAGTGATGGGGGTACAAAAAGCATGTGGAACTACCCATGGCACATAGAAGGAATAGGGAGGCCCTCCTTCTAGTACTAAGAAATTTTGATGTCTAAAAACAATGGTGGCTGGAACACTGAGAGGTCATTAGGCATATAGCCTAACCTCGAGTCCTTGGGAGAGCCATGTTGGAGAAAACAAAAATGGGATGCCTTGAAGAATTTGGTCAATTAGACAGGGACTTACATGATGTAATAATAACCATTTGCAAAAACTTGAAAATAGTATTATGAATAAGAAAAAATACATGTTAGCAATAAGAAATGCAGAAAATTATGCTAAAATATAAAACAAAATGCTAAAGGAAAATGAAATGAGAGTTTAAGGAAAGAAATGCACCACCTCAAGATTGGGGAATGTGACTCTTGATTAATCAGTGTGTGAAATTAGTATGCAGTGTTAGATACGCATAGTGGGGCAACGTGGTAGTGTGGTCAAAATCTCTAGAACATTGCTGACATGGTGCTGGCAGCTACAAAGGAGGCTGGACATATTGAACTTACAATTTTCACACTGTGTAGGTGCTAGGAAGATTGTGTCAAAATACTGAACTAGGTGTTAAGCTTGGATGCTTAAGTGTAGGGCGATGAAGATGCTGAGTGCTCTAATGATTGATGCTTAGAATGATTTGCTATTCAACCCCCTAAAATGTTGATTATTGGCATATTTATAGGGCTAGGTTGACATGAGATGCGGACTAGATGCCATGAAAAATTTCCAAGCCAAAACACACACCAGTAGCCTAACATCTGATTTTTACTTCTCATAATTTTAAGACTCAATGCATATGTTGCATATCATATACCTTTAGTAGAACTATGATACCTTAAAAAATAGCATCATCTAAGGAGATTTCTAATAGTTTGCATCACTATTGAAGATAAAGAAACATTAAACATTTGTGTGACACACTTGTTTCAAGTTTTATTTACAAGTAGCACTAACAAATGTAGATGGTTGTACCTAGGATGTTTCCATCATAAAAGATCATTTAATCTATAGTAGGATTTAAATAATGGATAGGAATAAAAATGTATAGGTTTCAATAACTCTACTTATGTAGTGTGGCATTACATTCCCACATTGAGGACCATCCAACTCAAATAATTTAGTCATCATCTAATCGTAAGTTGGGTTATCTTGAGGTTCTAAACTAAATAAATATGTCTTGGCTCAACCATCATTTTTAGTCTAGACCTTGATATACCCATAAGATATATAACTAGGGATTTTATGTGAGGTGGGTTCACACTTACAAATGGTTCTTGCATCATTGAAAATCTTAAAATGTTGTGCAACTAAACCCCCTTAGATCCAGTGGTTCAGTATACTAAGCCAAAGTAAGCATATGCATGAGTAGGGTTGGATAGTAATGCTTATCTCTACATCTAGGGTAGGATGTATGCAAAATAAATAAACAATGAAATCCATTCATTCAAGGTAAGGGATTGAATATATTATTATTAAACTGATTAGCTACTAATCATTGCTAACAATATTACATGCTTCATACAATGCACACCAATCAAATGCATCATCCACCTAATTACTAATTGTAAGTTTATGTGAATTG
The DNA here is from genome assembly GCA_015680685.1 of Gnetum montanum. Lineage (NCBI taxonomy): Eukaryota > Viridiplantae > Streptophyta > Gnetopsida > Gnetales > Gnetaceae > Gnetum > Gnetum montanum. Next base: position 115,937 of record MNCI01003467.1, on the reverse strand, counting down.
CTTATCCTACGACTCAAATGATTTCTAATCATAATTCATATGGGTTAATTTTATGCAAAGCATATAAACATACATGATCACACATATATTTTCTTTCTTTTCTTTGCTAAAAGAAAATAATATAATTGCTAATAAGTAAATGGGGTTAGCGTATTGAAGTGAAAAGAAATAAAAAATATTGATTTTGCATGAAGGAAAATATAACTATGATAAAATGTACAAAACATTCATGAAAAGAAATACTTATTACAAGGATACCTTTAGCCTTCTAGGATGGAATATTCCTATCATACAAATGAAGTAAGTAACTATGCATCTTAGTTATATTTTACATGCTATATAAGAATTGGCTCACATCATACAATAGAGAAAGTTACAATAGTTAGGTTTTTTTTTCATAGGACAAATACACAATTTTTTCCTATGTTATTAGGAATTGAAAATTGGGAAAACAAAGTCTAGAAATAGGGCCTAAATTTTTAGTAATCAACTCTATGTTTAGGGAAGATGGAGGGCTTGAAAATAAATATGAAATTAAAATCCATAAAGCTCATGGAAGTTGGGATTTGACAAAATTTTGTTTTTGTTTTACATTTTATCTTTTCTCCCCTCTTAGACAAAGGTATCTTTTAGGCTTTGCAATATGAGTATTTGGGTAATAGATTACCAAACATAATACAAATAATAATAACAAAAGTAATAATCCACTCTTTTTGTTTTTATTTCTTAGGCTAAAATAGAGAATAGAAAATGTCTAAATTCCTTTTCTAAAAATAAGAGAAACAAAAGTACATTCTATGTGTGATTTTTATCATTTCCATATTTCCATTTTTACTATTATCTAAAAAATAAGAAAACAGTAAATGCTAGATAAAAGAAAATAATGAAAAAATATGACAATATCTATACTAACATTATTAAATAATCAAAATTTTGATTTTATGGAGTAGAAAATAAACAAAATATCATATGCTTCTATGCAATATGTAAAGAAGAAATAGCAATAGCATTTCATGTACATTAAGCTAGAACACCTTGATGGATTAACTTAGTTCCAAACTTTGAAATCTTGATTAATAAATTTTTTAGCCTCTCATATTTTCACATTGAGAGAAATGTAGGCTTGAAACAAATGATTATTTAACAATGATTTGGGACATGAAACACTTTACAAACCCCTCAAATTGACCCAAAAATGATCAAAAAAAAATAGAACAAGTGCACTTAACAAAAGATACCAAAAATATTCAATATGCATAGCTTTATTTTTAATATTAAAATAAGTACTCAATGGAATTGTTGGTCATCCATCCTTGATACATCAAGTCTTTCCAATCCTACCACATCTTATAGCCCATATAAAAAGAACACTAGGATTGGATAAAATGGTAGGGACTAACACCATCAAGAATCTCCAAGAACTAAGCTGTTTTAGCCTGTACAAGAGATCACTAGTCTTGGATACTATGATTAGGAACATTTAGCTTCTAAAAAAAGATCACAAAAAAATGAAATAGCAAGTACACATGATACAAAGAAAATGCTAACTCATTAGCCGAAAACATGTATGTCAAAAATCAAATACAAGATATATGAGAGACTTTGTGCATGATTCACAACCCACAAGAAATCTTACATGACATCATAAAATAATCCTCATTTTTTGAAGCTAATACAACTTCAAACATATACTAAAAATTTTGTACAACAACGGTTTGGAATACACACCTTTAAATTTGAACTTAATCAATTTGAAGAGGGAGAAGTCATCTCAAAATTTGGTTGTTATGCAACCAATAGCCTTAGGAAATCAATTTCAAAGTGCAAGTACAAGGTGCTACTAAGATCCTCTTATAAAATTAGAGAAAATATTTTCTTAAATAAGCCAAAAAAATCCCCAAAAATAAATCATAAAATCCTCCAATAGTAGTAGCAAAATCAACCTCCCAAGAGCCCACAAGAACACTCAAGACAATCCAAGAGATGATTGAGAATAAGCATAGAACATCTACTCTCCCTCTCCTCTCCTCAACTCCTCATTCCTTGAACTAGCATAGTCTCCTATTCCTTGGCTAAAAGTAAAAATGAAAGTAAGAAACTGATTTATTTATAGGATGGAGGAGATCCTAAGTCTTGGATAAAGACTTAAATGGGCAAAGAGTAGACAATTCATCCTTTAAAAATCCCTTTTTTTAATTTGTGGCATTATTGCTACTTAACTTGGATAAGCAAGCTCTTGTAATGATGAGAACATGTCAGATTTATAACACTCAAGAGAGTCACATGGCCCTTATTACATGAGTCCTTTGTCCATTTATTAGCCATTAATATGAAGTGGACAATTTGCATATAAACAAAATAGATGTCATCATAAGCATGTCATATAACATACATCACCATCCCACATTTTTGTTTCTTATGACCCCACCTATTTTTCTTGTTTTAATTCACTTTCTAAATTATATGCTATGAGGATTTCTAATTTATTTTTTTGCCTTGTATTCATTTTCGAATTTTCCTACAATTTATCTAGTAAAAATCATTGATTCTAAACCTTTTACCCATCCAACAATTTACACATGTTAAGTTGGTCATAACAATTAAAAACATGCCATAACTACCATGCCAAGAATTAATATTTTGATTGAATCAAGAAAACTATTGTCCCACTAGGTATATTTTTAATCATTTAATATTAAACTCTCAAAATCTAGGGCTTGAATTAAAAAAATAATTATAGGTGTATACTCTAGGTGTAAAATTGAGTTAGGCCATCAAATTTGAGTATGGTATAACAACTTTGACTTTTGACATATTTTAATTAGTTAAATATTTAATAATTTTAAAATTCAAACTAGATGTCCAAATAAACCATAAATCCACATCACATCAATTTTCTAATATTATTTTAAAATATTGCTAAACTTTGTAATGCCCATTTATTAATAAAAAATATATATTCTTTAAGCTTAAAATAATAAAAAATAGACAAAATTTAGAAATAAATAGTAATCTTACATATGTCACCCAAACAAAGGTCTTCATAGTACTAAGAAGCATTAGACACATATACAAATATATATAAGCTTTTGAAAAATATTAAATTCTAAATATTTAATAGAATACTAAGATGACATGCATAAATATGGGGCATTACATAACTGTCCCACTTAAGGAGATTTACTCCTAGAACTCTAGAAACAAAAATAAGTAAATTTCATGGATTTCATTCTACATTTTCTAGGTAGCCTTATGTAATTCATGGTTGTGCCATTTGACTTTAACTTGATGAACCTCCATGTTCCACAACATCATTACCCAACTATCTAGCTAGTTCTTCCATAGTTGAAGAGTTTTCCTTCACCTAAATATGTCACTAATTTAAAACATGAGATGGATATGAGATATATTTTCTTAACATACTTTCATGAAAAACATTATGCATGTGTGTCAATTAAGAGGGTAAATCCAAATTATATGCCATGGGTCCAATCCTATTCAAAATACCAAATGGTTCAATGAATCTTAGGGCTAACTTTGACCTCTTTACACCTCTAACAATTGTCTTCATGGGAGAAAGTTTTAGAAAACCCTTTTCATCCACTGCAAAATCTAAGGGTCTTTGTCTCTTATCTACATAATTCTTCTATCTAGCTACTTCTTGTATGATTATTTCCCTTATAATTCTTATGTTTTATTCCATATCTTGAAGTAATTTTGATCCAATTATAGCTTTGTCTTCTAAATCACTCCATGAAGTAGGAACTCTACATTTCCTCTCATAGAGAACCACAAAAGAAGCTATCCCTATAGACTTGTCATAGCTATTATTATAGGCAAACTCAACCAAGGGTAAGTAGTCCTCCAAACTTCTTGGATTATCAAGAACCCAAGCTCTTAAGAGATATTCTAGAACTTAATATACCCTTTCTATTTGATCATCTATTTGGGGATGATAAGCACTACTTGGATTTCATTTGGTTTCAAGAGCCCTTTGAATTTCTTTCTAAAATTTAGATAAGAACCCAATATCTGTATCAAAAATTATCTTTATTGGAATTCCATGTAGCCTAATGATGTTTCCAATTTTGATTTTTATTATCCTTTCTACACCATATGTTATCTTAGCTAGGATAAAGTAAGCTGATATGGAAAATCTATATATAGCCTCAATAATGGATTCATTTACTCTTTGTGAGCTTGAAAATATAACAATAAATTCCATTTTTATTACATTCCAATTATTCTTGGATACATAATAAGGACATAATAAACATGTTGGATGCCTATGTTTAGCTTTGACTTGTAAGCAAGTGAGACACTTGGCAACAAAGGATGCTACATTTGCCTTCTTTCCTAGCCACCAAAATTCTAATTTTATGTTTCGATACCTTTCTCTTCCACCAAGGTACCATGATATAGGAGGATTATGAAATTTATACATGAGATTTTCTCTAAGGTTATTACCTTAAAGAATATATGCTCTATTCTTAAACCTTAAAAGTTCATCATTTTCCATAGTGAAAAATTCTACCTCTTCGTTTGCTAACATTTGATAGTTGAACTTTTGACAAAATAAATCATTAATTTGTACTTTAGCTATAATGGATGGAATTTAACCCTTGATTTCTATTATGCTCTTTAAATATCCTCTTCTAGTTAATGCATTAGCTGCTAATGAGTGGCGAGGTATCCCTACACTCAACCATACGAATACGAGCGTAGCACGCATGATCCGGTCGAACGTTGTAGACTAAGTGCCTACACACCTTATGGAACACTTAAGGTTAATCATTCGTTGTCTTCCCAGACTTACTTTTAGTTGTCACAATTATATGGTTATGTAAGTCTGAGGTATATGATTTTTTTATCTTTTCTGTTTTATCTCCTATGCTAACAAGGTGAAGGGTGAAGAGACTAATTGACTAACTTTAACTAACTAACTAAGCCTAAATTAACCTAGCATCAGCATCCATTCCCACTTACCATTCACACCTTGAACCGATGCAACCTTGATTACCAAACACTAGTCGTTGTTGGGATCACCAAGCATAACACACGTGCTTGAAGTGGTCATACTGAGGTACTTAACTAGGAGAGAAGGGTTGAGAGAGATTTAATTAACTACGAAAGCATTTAAATGGTAAATAGTAAATAACAATAAATAAAGTCCTAATTAGCCTATTCCATGCATTACAAGGTTTATCCAAGAGGTTTGTCTTTATTTCTGTACACAAACTTGTGTTTAGGTACAATATTTTGTTGAATAAAGATCCGTTCACTTTGAAGTACCTACTGTGGGCACATGGATATTATTCCATCTCTGGAGAGGTAAAACTGCCAAAGTTTCCCTACAGTCTAGGCCTAAACTGTGGAACAAGGGAGAGCCGCCTCTTATTTATAGACTTGGCGATGCACCGCAATATCACGTACGCGATATCGTGCACGGACGCCATGATATCGCATCCCATCATACCCCATGAAAAAATGTTGGGAAGGTATGGGATTATTGATTGAATGGAACTAATGATGAATGGGATGACATGTGAATGGATCATCATTACAAGACATGACGAAACTAGTGTTCATGACAACAAGAGTGAACACCTTGTACATTTGACATTAGGCCTCATTTGGTAGCTGAGAGAGAAGAGAGAAAAGAAAAAAATCTTCTACTGCCAATTGCAAGATTGTGCCTTTCGTTGTCCATCCATAAGTGCACCATCGGTCTTGTTCCTTGCATAGCTGCTTCAGCACCGATCCATTCCAAGTGTTCCCTCCAGATCCAATCCGTTATTGCATGATTGCCATTTGCACACAATCTTATATTAGCAAGGGTAAATGAATCATCATGTAATTGATACTTTGATTTGGTAAAAGATCCATTGGCTGGGTTGTGGTATGGCTGATATGGATCTGGAGATATATTAATGATGACAACCGAAGGTGTAGGGGTTAGGAAAAAATCAAAAACATTTGGTCAGGACCCCCATGACTAAGAGCAAACCTCTATTAGCAATAGAATGGAGGAAGAAAAAGAATAAGAAATATGGAGAAAAAGAGACAACTGTAACATTGGTGAAGTGGATGTCAAGATGGAAATGAACAAAAGAGAGTGGATTGCAAAAATTTATGGGAAAGAATTTAATGGATGCACCAAGTAGGAATGCCAGTGGGTCCTCCCCAAAGTAGGCTCATGCCCTTAATTCCCTAACAAACCCACATTCGAAGAGTCCATAGGCTCTGGGAATGTCCTTTGGAATTAGAGTTAAAGTCTTAACCGCAAGAATTTACCAAAAAGAAAACAATGTATCCAGCAAAATATACACTACTGATACAACCGACAATGAGGTGAATAATGGAGGAAGAATGATGGAAAGAAGAGAATGGAATGGAGTCTCAAGAACAAGGTGGTGTACATCCCCTTTTGTGTTTTATGATTAATGTGACTTGGTAAATCTCATTCCCACTCCGGCCTCAAAGAAACCACATCCAGTGACTTCGCATTAATGCATTCGGCCAATCCATCCACTTGAATGACAAGAATGCATCTCCAAAGAGCCACCACCATTTTGACAAAATGAAGGAGAAAAGAATGGGAAGCGAGGAGGGCCTTAGTTAGAGGGAACATTTTTATTTTGAGTTCCATAACCAATGCTTGTAGCCCAAGGGATTATTTTGTATAAGGGGTGTGCTTTGAATTCTCACTTTCACTTTTTTTTTGTTGTATGTGTTTATGCGTTAGAATCACACCATGCAAAGACTTTGTTATTTTTATTAGCTCAACTTCCCAATAATTGAGTGAAATTAGAACATTAAGAAAACTCAAGAAGAAAACATCCAAGCATCCAAGAGAATGGCCAACACAAATGCACCAAGTTCCCTTGAAGTCACACCCTTTTAAATCCTTGAGTCCTTCCTTAGTTTGAGAAATACCTAGTTACTGATTTGTTGATGGTTCTTATTAGAAAGGGATTGTACATTTCCAAGCCAAGAGAGACCATAGAATGTTGTGGATGTATGGGTGAAGTGGACTCATTGCCTGTCATATCAAAAGAAACATACCTTAGTATCAACATCATAACTTAAAGGTAAAAACCAAACATTAGCAATCAAATGGAAAAATAGTTCATACTATCATGAAGAACACTTATTGGGTGAAAAACTTATAGGATGGATAAAACACACACAAACACACACACACACAAAATGAAAAAGTATAAATGATGTTGTAAGAAAAAAACAAGAAATGTTAAAGAAATTTGTAAGAAAAAAATGTTCAAAACAAAAATGTGTAAAACAAAAATGCGTAAACAAAAATGTGTAAAAGAATAAATAAAAATAAATAAGGACCTAAAATTATTAGCATAGGTGGCCATCTCCCCCATGACTGAATGAAAAGGGAGAGATCCGAAATAAAGAGCGAGGTTGCCCAATAGCAGAGGTGTAATTTGTACTGGCTATTTTTGGTTCACGGAAGGGTTTTTTTTTTGTTGCACATTAACCAATAACCTCTTATCTGGGCTTTCAGGCTTGTTTATTTTCATGGCTCTAGAGGGAAAGGTTGTATGAATAATATAGGGTCCTTCCCACAATGTTTGAAATTTCGTACATTGTGGTACATGCGTGGGATTCCAGTAAAGGAACTTATCTCCCGATTGGTACCTAAACCTTCAAATTCTTAAGTCATGATGCTATTTATTATGTGCCTTGTGCAACTCATTTAATGACAGAGCAACCAATCTATTCTCGTCTAGCATGTTTAGAGTTTCCAATCTTTGTTTTTTTGCTAGGTCAAGGTCAAGGTGAAGGTTGCATGACATGGATAGTGTACGGAGCTCAATCTATATAGGGAGCTTTGGCAATTTTCTGTATACTAACTCATAGGGAGAGTAGCTTATAGGGAGTTTCCAAGTGAAGCGGTACGCCCAGAGAGTGTCGTTCAGTTTCATGCTCCAATCTCGCCTAAATTTGCTAATTGTTCTCATTAATATTCTCGTAATCTCCTGATTAGTAACCTTGGCTTGGCCATTAGCTTGGGGGTGGTAAGGTGTGGTCAATTTATGTTCAACCCCTAAGCATTGCATCAATTTGCAAAAGGGTGCTCCCATAAAATGTGTCCCATTATTAGAGATGAGTGCACATGGCACACCAAACCTATTTATGATTTTTTGTTGTACAAATCATGTAGCCATTTACGATGTGCAATCTATTACAGTAGTTGCTTTAGCTCATTTGGTTAAATAGTCAATAGCAACAATGATATATGCTTTTCTATTGGACATTGTTGTAATGGGCCCCATAAAATCTATTCCCCAGATGTCGAAGGGTTCCAAAGGTTCAATCCATTGTTGTCGACCCTCCATTCTAGCAGTCATTCCACCATCACGTTGGCAGCGTTCACAAGATTGGGCAAAATGATGGGCATCCCAAAATACTATTGGCCAGTAATATCCTGTAAGTAGGATCTTGGTAGTTGTTCGTCTCCTGGCATAGTGATTCCCATAGGGGCCCTCATGAGCATCTTGGAGAACTTTTAATTGATCCTCATTGGGCACAAACCATCAAACCAAGCCATCAGGATAGAATTTATAGAGCTGTCCCTTGATTTCCATGAAGTACTTGGTTTTGTGAAGGAGCTATTGTTTCTTCCTAAAGTCCAACCCCTATGGTGTTTGTTGAGAAAGGAGATAAGTAAGAATGCTACTATACCAATTTGTTCCCATGGGTTGGTTATTCACTACATTGGCAAAGAGGGTTTCATTAGGAAAATGATCAAATACGGCATATTCATCCTCTTTGCTATCCCAGTGCAACCGAGATAAGTGATCTGTGACTACATTCTTGGTGCCTTTGGGGTCTACTATTGTTAAATCGAACTCCTAAAGGATTACCAACCAACGTATGATACGTGGGCTAACCGTTGGCTTGTTCATGAGGAACCTAATTGCACTATGATCTGTATGGATGTATACTTTGTAGCCCAAAACATAGTGCCTAAATTTTTTTAGTGCAAACACTACAACCATTAATTCCTTTTCTGTAGTTATGTAGTTGAGTTGTGCACCGGTGATACTCTTACTAGCACAGTGGATGTAATAAGGTCATTTTTGTTCATCTAATTGTGTCAGTACAGCTCCTAAGGCATAATTAGATGCGTCGGTCATGATATGGAATGGCCTAGACCAGTCAGGGGCTTGTAGAATAGAGGTTTCCACAAGCCTTTTTTTTAATTTTGGAATGCTCGTTCACATTCCTTGGTCCATTCAAAGGGTGCATCTTTTTTCGTCAGTTCTACCAACGGTTTGGAAATCTTGGAGAAGTTCTCAATAAATCTCCTATAGTAGCTAGTGTGTCAAATGGATTTTCTACCAGTTGAGCTTTAGGTTGTTTCAAATGCATCATTTCAGCACCTGCTCTAACTGGTCTAGGGCTTGATCAAACCTTGACCCATAAGTGGAGAAGTCGTCCATAAAGACTTTTACTCCATTACCAATTTGATGTTGAAATATGCTTAGAAATAATCATTGAAACATGGCAGGGGCATTGTACAAGCCAAATGACATTTGTTTATATCCAAATGTTCCCCAAGGACTGGTGAACATTATTTTGGCTTGGCCTTCTCATGCGATCCATATTTGGTTGTACCCACTATCACCATCCAGAAAAATGTAATAGTGATGCCCTGCTATAGTGTCTAAGATCTGGTTAAAAAATGGCAATGGGAAGTGATCCTTGAATGTTTCCATATTTAATAGCCTAAAATCTATGCATACCCTCCATTTGCCTCCTTTTTTAGGTACAATTACTAGAGGACTAACCCATTCACTATCAGCAATGGGATAAATGAACCTAGCCTTGAGAAGTTGCTCTATTTCTTCTTTCACTATTTGTTTCAACTTCGGATTCAATCGCCTCTGTGGTTGTTTTCGAGGCTTCATGGAGGAATCTATGTAAATCCGATGCTGGCATATCCTAGGATCTATTCCAGTTAATTTAGGGTATGAACAGGAAAAGGCTGTTGACCATTTATTTATCACCTTTAGCAAACTCTCTTTTTGTTTGGGGGCAAGGTTTATGTTGATGATTACCGGTTCTCCATTTTTAAGGGTCATGTATTCCAGATCGGTGGGCAATGGTTTTAAATCCATGGGCTCTTGTTTAAACTTATCAAGAATCTCCAACTTTCCCCAGTTAATTTTTTTAGGGTTAAGGGCTAGAAGTTGGCAATGAACTTGCTCAAGTGCATCCATGCTTTCAATGTAAGCACTAGTGATCCCCTCAATTAGTTCCATGCATTTCATCAAATTTCTTTCTTGGTCAACCATTAGCCACTATGTGTTTTCTTATCATGTGGCTACTGCATATAGGCACTTTTGTATATCAATGTCTTGTGCACACCGATTGTATGCAGGAAATGTTAAACTCTACATTACCCATGATTTTTGCACGCAATGGCACCTTGTGTCACTATATGTGATGCATGGAACTTTTTTCTTCTCAATCTTTCCAAAAGTATTGTTCTTGGATATTTCTAGGGAAAGATTGCAGATTCCTAGACATGCATCTATTGTGCTCAGCCATGCCCTTCCCATTATTATTGGGAAGTCCCCTTTGTCATTGTTTATTTGGATCACCAGAAAATCAACTGGGTATGACCAACCACCTATGGTGGTAACAATGTCCTCAACCTATCCCAAATGAATAGTGATGGACTAGTTAGCTAACTCTAAGTGAATATTGCTCTCCTTGAGTGGAGGTAGATTCCATGTTTTATACAATTCTTGTGAAATTAAGTTGACTCTAGAGCCTGAGTCAAGAAGAGCCTTATGAGGTTCATTCCCAACGACTTGGAGATAAATTAGGGGGCTTCCAGGATTAGAGAATTTCTTGGGAAGGTGGCCTACCTTAATCCAGTCAGTAACAATATGTGTTAACATAACCTTGTGCATTGGCCTTAATTTTTTGGTTGAAGGAGGTCTCGAAACCTTATTTGGTATGGAGGTGTTTAGATGTTCAACCGTTTGTGAAGGTGAGGGCTTGGTTGGATTATTCATTCTCAAGAAAACTCTTTTTGGCATAGGATTGTCAGAACCAACTAAGAATTAAGGATTTGGAGCCCTCATGATATTGGGTTGTTGCGGTTGAATGGGAAATACCATTGGCATTGTTGAAGTGGTTGGTGGTGGAGCTACCGATGTAAGAGATGCGGATGGATTCAGAGGATAGTATGGGTATGGAGTGTCTCCCAGAGGATAAAGAGTCCTAAAATACTCTCGAACTTGGTAGTAACATGGTGGGGTTATATGACCCATAGAGTACTTGGAGAAATCGACTACTGCACATAATAACCATAAGGATCAAGTTGTCGGTAAGGGTATTGTTGTCTAGGCGGTGGCATCCAACATGATTGTGGGTGTTTCCATTGCTAATGTTGCTTGATGGGTTGTGGTGGAGTTCCACTTGGATAGTACATTAATGGTTGGTGGAACTGCCTCAAGTTACCTTGGGGATAAGGTAACCTTCGGGGTGTTTTCCATCTGTTAAGTCTTGGGTTAATTGCATACACCCCATACTCTTGTAGATGTGAGATGATTGGACAACATACCTTAGGATGGTCATATTGGAAAATCTCACATCCACCATCATTGTCTATGTCAAAATCCACAACCTCATTGGAGATTATCATTTTTCCCTTACCATTGTTATGTGCATGACCTACATCTCTCCTCTTTTTCTTATCAGATTCACTACTTCGTTTCTCCTTAGATTTCTCTACAATTTTTAAGATAGTTTCAAGTTTAGAGTGTAAGGAATCCCACAATTGATCCTCCTTAGCTGACACTTTGGTTGTTAACTTCTAGAGGGGCAAGGTTTTTCTATTCACCAACTCTTTGAGTGGTGACTCATCCTCCTCATCACAAAATCTCACTCCCTTCTTTTGAAGGGAAGGATCGCATTTATACTCTTTCATGCTCTCTCTTTTTTGTAGCTCCCCTTCCTCTTTGGATACTTTCTCCAACAAGAGATGAATTTCATGGGATCTAAGCTCTGATAGTCTCCCTTGGGCATAAGTACCAAGGCTTCTCATAGTTTCATACCTTAGCCATCTATGAGGTGGCGTAGTTGATCTCGCTGTGTGTAATCATGGCCTGGGCAACGATGTAGCAATGCATAGTATCAGCTCATGGTAGCATTCAAGGGTTCATGATTACCCTGTTTCCATCCTTGGATCTGTTTATGAAAGTTAGACACTCTGGAGTATGTTTGGTATTTTTCATTGAAAAATTCTAACATTGTACTTCATCTCCTAATTGTTTCCAGTTCTAAGGACTGGTACCAACTCTCTGCTTTCTTTATGAGTGTCCTACAAAACAACTTTAGTTTCTGCCACTCATTTTCTATGTTTTGCAAGGCGTAGGCATCATGGAATTCTTGTAAATGATTTTGTAGATCTGCATTGTATCATCATTTGAAGCGTGGGATAGTATTCATGTCTAAGCGCTTGATCTGACTATCTCTTTGATGCCTCGTGGGTATTCTAGCTACCTCTATTATATCTAACATACTCTGGGTGGTAAGTAGGGGTTCATCATGATCATCTCTTTCATGACTTCTATGATGTCTACATTGTTTCCTACTTTCCCTTTGTTCATGCCCTCGTGCTCGCTCTCGACTCTCTCATCGAGGTTTCTCATTTTGCCTCCCTCTATCCTCACCATTATGTTCTTAGTGGCTATGCCCAGATGTGGAAGGAGAGGGTGAGTGATGTGATGAAGGGGAAGAAGAAGGAGAACCATCACCATGACGATGCTTCTTACCTTCTCTTCTGTGGCTATGGCCCCAATTGTGATGATGATCCAAGTGCTCATCCTTGTCATCTATTATTGTTCCCTCAGTGAACAGTTGGTGTTCACGGGGATTATAACCAGGGTTTTGTATCGTGGAGTATAGGTTTTGATACCCTACCTCCTCACCATCGTTAGGAGGGGAAACATCATTAGATGGAGAACCTATTCGAAGTGGTTCACCATCTCTAATTTTACTTAGGACATGTGGGACCCTTTTTTCCTTCAACATTGTATGGTGGCTCTCCTTCCTCGAGTCCCTTAAACGTTGTGCTTCTGTGGGATGATAATCCCTTGTGTTGATATCGTCTACAACGTATTCAGCATATATTTGTGTCATGCCAATCTATGCCAAAGCATGGAGGAGCATGTTTGGGACTGACTGATCTATGGGTAACACTATGTTACCTTGCAAGTCTCTCCATCGCAGCTATTCATCTTAATGGGAGATAAAGGTAAAATTTGGTATGTACTCATTGGGATGATTATATACCACTCGGTATTGTTGAGGAACTGGTAGATTTTGGTTATGTGTTTGATGTTGCCGACTGTTTCTAGTATAATCCCTAGGTGGTGAATTATTGTTGTGAGAAGAAGACATTGTTATTTAATTTGGTGTGCTATTTAACCGTTATACAAATTTTTCATTTAATTAACCCTAAGGTTCATTTAAGCTCCCAACGATGTGGATAATCTTCTATGTTCTACTTAGTGCACAAACACTTAGTCCCTAGCAACGACACCAATGATGAGTGGCGAGGTACCCCTACACTCAACCATACGAATATGAGCATAGCATGCACGNCCCCTACACTCAACCATACGAATATGAGCGTAGCATGCACAATCCACTCGAACTTCACAGACTAAGTGCCTACACGCCTTATGGAACACTTAAGGTTAATCATTCGTTGTCTTCCTAGACTTACTTGTAGTTGTCACAATTATATGGTTAAGTAAGTTTGAGATAAATGATTTGTTTATCTTTTCTATTTTATCTCCTATGCTAACAAGGTGAAGGGTGAAGAGACTAATTGACTAACTTTAACTAACTAACTAAGCCTATATTAACCTAGCATCAGCATCCGTTCCCACTTACCATTCACACCCTGAACTAATGCAACCTTGGTTACCAAACACTAGTTGTTGCTTGGATCACCAAGCGTAATGCACGTGCTCGAAGTGGTCGTATTGAGGCACTTAACTAGGAGAGAAGGGTTGAGAGAAATTTAATTAACTATGAAAAAATTTAAATGTTAAATAGTAAATAACAATAAATAAAGTCCTAATTAGCCTATTCCATGCATTGCAAGGTTTATCCAAGAAGTTCGTCTTTATTTCCATACACAAACTTGTGTTCAGGTACAATATTTGCTCGAATAAAGATCCGTTCACTTTGGAGTTCCTACTACAGGCACATGGAAATTATTTTATCTCTAGAGTGGTAAAACTGCCAGAGTTCCAAGTCATAAGTAGGATAATTCTTTTCATGAATTTTAAGCTAGTAGGACTCATAAGTAATTACCCTATCATCTTGCATTAAAACATAATCCAAACCTTCTCTTGATGCATTAGTGTAGATTAGATAAGAATTGCTAACATCAAGCATGGCTAATAGAAGTGTAGTTATAAGGAATTGTTTGAGTCTATCAAAATATTTTTAACATTTTTTTGTCTAATTGAACTACTTCTCTTTCCTAAGAAGACCTATTAATGAATTTTTTACCTTTTGAAAAATTAATAATGAAGTGCCTATAGTATTCTACTAAACCTAAGAAACTACATATTTTCTTGACATTTGTTTTCTATTGGCCACTCTATTATTACTTTAATCTTCTCATTATCAACTACTATCCCACTTCATGAGACTACATGTTCTAAACATTACATACTTTCTTGAAAAAATGCATATTTGTTTAGGATTTCATACAATTTATGATCTCTTAACACTTGCAAAATAATTCTAACATGCTATTCATGTTCCTTATAACTCTTGGAGTAAGTCAAAATGTCATCTATGAAGACTATCATAAATGAGTCTAGATATGGCTAAAAAATGTGGTTCATTAAACTCATAAATACCCATGGAGTATTAGAAATTTTAAAAGACATCATTTTAAAATTAAAATTTCCATATCTAGTTCTAAATGATAATTTGCCAATGTCTTCTTCTTTAATTCAAAGTGGTGATATCTTGATTTGAGATCTATTTTAGAAAATATCCTAACTTCTTTCAATTAATCAAATAAATCATCTATTATTGGCAAAGGATATTTGTTCTTGATGGTAATCTTATTCAGTTGGTGATAATCAATGCATAGACTTAATGTGTCATCCTTCCTTTTAACAAATAAAACTTGTGAACTGCATGAAGAAACACTAGGTTTAATAAAGCCCTTTTGTAGAAGCTCTTCTAACTATAACTTTAGTTCTATCATTTTTGTAGGAGACATCCTATAAGGTGCTATTCCTAAAAAAAATTCTATAGTAAACTCAATTGCTTGATGAGGTGGCATTACTAAAAGCTCTTTGGCAAAATATCTTTGTACTTACATACAATAGGAACAACATATTAAGAATATTCATCATCTTCCAAAATTATCACTTTGCAATAAATAATAAAGACTTAATTATCCCTTTGAAGGTTCCTATTAATTTTTATTTTAGAAACAAGTTTCTCACAACTATCTTAGGTTCCCCTTGAATTTTGATTTCTTGACCATTAACCTTTAAATTAATTTTACTTTCCATAAAATCAATAATTACTTTATGTAAACATAACCAATCCATGCCGAATACAATGCAAAGATTCCTAAATTTATGATCATTAATTCTAACTTAAAATTTCTCCCACTTACAAATAATGTACATCCTTGTACCTTCCTCTAGACCTTGGCCTTAGACCCATTAGGCAACTCAATATACCCCTTTATTGATACATAGCTTAGATTTTCATTTAACCACAACCTAGATGAGAAGAATAAATGAGTGGCATCATAATCAAATAAATTTGATACCTATTTATCATTTAGTAGATCCTCACCTTCTATGATAAAATTCTAAAATTACACAACTTGATTTTCAACTGCAACCTAAAGTCTTCCCGTAGGTTGATGAAAATATTGCGACACATTTTGAACTAATTTTTTGTTATCTTGGCTAGTAGTCTTGGACTGATTTTTTCTATAAAAAATCATTAAATGAGGTCCACCACATATGTAATATCTTCAAAATTAAGATGATCCCATCCTAATGCTTTGTTTTTTATCTTCTCTCATAGGATAATTACTAGCTTTACTTTGCATAGGATGGTTCCAATTTCTATTACTTTCTTGTATTTGATATAGGCTAAAAGAATGATTACTATTTCTTATTCTTATATGAATAATCTTGTACCTACTTTGGTGACTTGGCTATTAAGGGTGATGAATTGTGGTTTTCCAAGCCCCCAATATTGGGTACACAATATCGAGTATGCGATATCATAGCCTAGATACGATATCATGATTTCTATGTTAGCCTATAAATATAGCACTCAGGTGCACAAAAATGGCATTAGAATAGTTAGTACAATAGTTATTCGGTCTTTTGCAGTTAGTCTTTTAGTTAGTTTTTAGTTTTTAGATATTTTCCTAGTGTATGCCCACAATGTGATGCTTGTAATTCTACAGAACCTTTGTTTGAGTGTGATGTACTTGGACATGCACACAATCAGCAATACATATTGNCTTTGTTTGAGTGTGATGTACTTGGACATGCACACAATCAACAATACATATTGAGATTACTCCATCATTGTAGCATTCACTTAGATTTTAATTTGTTTTAATTATTTATCACTTATTATTTTTTTCTTAGTTAATATTTCTTTTATTATCATTTACTATTCTTGTTATTAATGCAAAATGAGTACGCCTTAATCATGAATATTTAAGTGTAACTATGTGGTAACACAGAAGTGTATCAAGTAGTGCTTTGAGTGATGTGTGCTTAGTAATCCTAGTAGTAGTACACAAAGTCCAAGGTGAATGCAGATGATTAAGGATGGATGCTCATCACACTTAGGCTAACTTAGACCTTATTTCCTATTGCTCATTAGCTTAATTAAGATATTACTTATTGTCCTTAGGAGTATCATAGAAAAAGGGATCATATCATACACCTCACTTTGGACTAAACCATACGTGATAAAAAATTACTAGTTTAAGTGGGAAGATAGTGAACTGTGATCAACGTATAACTAGCTAGGTGCTACAACTAGTCCATTTGTAGAGTTCAACCAAATCACACATACACGCTTGTATTTGTATGGTTGAGTGTAGGGGTACGTCAGTGCTCATCATTGGTGCCATTGTCGAGGATAGTGCTAGTTATCTAGATTAGTTATATCATACAAGATCACTATAATAGTGTATTAATGATATATCTTTCAGACAAAGAAATTAAATTCAATTAAGTCACACACAATTCATGACAATGTCTCTTCCATAAGACAGTGATAATGCAACATCTAGTGAGACAATTCATTAGAGAAGCAATGAAATTTATGATGAAGAAGAAGTTTGGAGCACTCAATCTTATGCATGAGTTTCATATGTTCATAGACACCCCAACGATACTCAAGGAATTTTATCATACAACTTAGATACCTCTAGTGAACATGGAACATCTCCTAGAATGAGGGGGCCCAGAAGGCCTAGGACCTTCTCAATGGTTAACAAGAGTACATCAGGGGATGAATGGAAGACTTACAAAAGTCATGACGAGTCTTCCAGTTCTCTCTCTTCCTTTGCTCTTTCAATAGTAGGTTGTGACACAGACGACTATTCCTTAAGGGGTTAACATAGAAATAAAAATTGAACCCACAAGAAAAATCAAGAACACCAACATGAACATAGACAACATCATCCCAAGTCACGAACTCACAACCTATTTAGTGACAATGAACCCCTACTGGACACTAAGAGCCTAATGCATATAATAGAGGCCATTAAGATATCCCACAAGAACTACAAGGAAATCCATTTACCTAGGCTTGATTTAAACAAATTTCCTAAGTTCTTAAGAGGCTATGATTTAGATCCACAACATCAGTTACAGGCCTTCTACGATGCCAATGTATGGAACAACATTAAGAATGGGTGGCAAAGGTTTAAGCTCTTTCCTATGACACTTGTTGGCCAAGAAAAAGTGTGGTATAGGTCTTTAAAATGAAATTTAATTTGTTGTTGACCTACAATGGTAAACCTCTTCAATGAAATATATCAAATTTGTGCAAGAGCATCAGCCTTGAGGAGACAAATCCAAGAGTAGAAACAAGGACAAAATGAACCCTTAGACATGGCCTTAGAAAGATATTACTCTTTGTTAAACAAATGCCTAGGTGATGGGTTCTCCAAAGAAAGGCTAATGTACCACATCATGGATGGGCTTGGTAATGAAACAAGGGAGACCCTAGGAATGCATGCCCCAAGTCAACTATATGAACTACGTATCCATCAATTCCAAGAGCTTATTAGGTAGGTAGCAAGAGAAGAGGGAGAAATAGCCAAATGGGAGAATGTTGAAAAATCTCAACAGGACCAAACTCTTAAAGTAACAAAGGTCCATAATCATGAAGAAGAGAAATCAACTCACCTCAAGGAGGTGGAACCATCCCCATGTTTGCCAATACTAAAATCACTAGATGAAATTGAGGCAAAGATTAATAAGATGATGGACTAGGTACATGAAAAATGTGGAGAATATGTAAACATTATTAGAGGGAGAACCATGTAAGATAACTCTGACAACTAGAACAAGTAGAGGAGACCAGCCCTATAAATAGGATAGAACAACATTCAACAATCAGAAAATAAGGGTAGGGGCTCAACTAAAAATCATAAGTTTCAAAGTGATGTTTGCCTATATGATCATCCCAAAGTTTAATGCCCAATATTGGGGAAGAATGCTACATCCAAATTTCATGCAGAAGTACTATGTTCAACTACAGTGGAAAAACCCCCAATCGTGGGGGAGGCCACTACCAAACTAGACACACCCTTCGTATCACCCAAAACCAAGTGCTTATTATGTTGAACATTCTATTTCTCCAACTAGATCAACATTCTCTACTTCACCTTGTTGTTAGCATTTTCTCAAGTATCATCAATCCATGTCCTCTCCTATAGGATCACCACCTCATGTTCCTTACACTTCTTCTTACTCTCAATATTCTCATCCTTCACCTCCATCTACATCACCACCAATTGTATTGGAAGGTTTAACACCACAACACCAATCAATGAACATTACTTGTGCTACTACTATCAATAGCAATGGGAGTCCTCCACATCATCAGAAGCATCCTTTATTTAGGCATGGCCATAGAAAGAGATAGCATGACTCTGAAAAATTTCATCCTCCAACTTAGCATGAGCCCAACACTATGATGCACATTCTACTTCAAACTCAATGCCTCCTATTACCTTAGCTAGGCTACCAATTAACAATCCAACAACCACATTGCCCAATGAATATAATAATGTGAGAAGACATATCAATCCTTGCATATCATCTTATGGTCACAAGTTCCATAGTGAGTCAACTTCTTATCACATAATCACATCTTATAATCTGCCCCACTATGCCTAATTTAATCAAGTGTGTGAAGCCTAGTTTGGGTACATTCTTGCCACACCAGCAAAAAATACCCAATGGTTTGGATATGATTAAACCTCAATATTTCCAATATTCATGGATCCTAGCATTCCATATATTAATTCTCTCATGATCAAAGTTTTAATCATGGGGGATACCCCCCATTCTAACAAGGAGAATTAGTAAATGTTTTTCCTTTTCTTTGGTCTTACAAATTTTTTTTATTTTTTTATTTTTAATTTTCTAATTTTTCATTTTTCCATTTGTCATTTTATCTTTTTGAGAGTAATCTCATCTGTGAATCAAACATTCATGTGACTAGTTAGTTGAGGTATTGTTCTATGCTATCGAGTCATAAGTGAGTAATTATTTGGATAGTAAGCCCAAAACATCCATCCACCCATTCTATTAATAACAGGTTCTTACTCTAGGTATGATGATATTTTTACTATCATCAAAACTTAAAGTAACTTTGTACCCATAATGCCCAGAACAAAGATTGATGGACTAAGAGGAAATGGTAAGGGTATGACATCAAGGGGACTTGTGGATTCTCTCTGGTGACATTTGTATGTACTATCATGTAGCTTGGCTATACTAAGATCCTTGTAGATCTAACAAGCAATGGGAGTAAGAGTTGTAATAAAGGCACTCACTAAAGAAACTCAATACTATTTTGGAGGGTCCCACTAGAAATACATGCATCCATGAATGAAGGTTGGAAACTTCCCTAGATCAACTTTCGTAAAGACAAAGTGCAAAAAGTGGCCAGAAAAAGAAAAAGATAAGGAGGAAAAAAAAGAAGAAAAGTAAGAAATGAAGCAAAAAATAAAAGGCTAAGTAAAATGTGCCATAGAAAAATTTGAATCACTCCTCCCTTACCAAAAATGCCAAGTGATCATATCCCTTACTATCATGATGCTCTTATGATTATCTATCATCAGGATGAGACAATGTGATGTCACTGATCATAGGTCTAGACTTGGTTTTGATCTTGGAGTGAAAGGCTAATGGTACTTTAATTAGGCACAACGCTTAGGACTCATTGTGCATAGGGAAATTTATCTCATGTCTCTATCTTTGCAATCCTTTCTATAATTCATCTCATCTCACCATCCAAGTACTTCTAATGTGTGTCTTGTGTAGCATAAAATTCATGTGTTATAGCGATGGTATTTAACATGTGTGTGTTTTGTTGCATAGGTGCAGATTGCATTTAACCCTTCTAGTGGATACAAACATTTTAAGGCTTGGTTACACAAGGGCATCATAGGTTGGAACCTGCTTTGGGAAGGATCCACTTGTGTTACTTTTGTAATTTGTACTTTTTGCACACCATCACATCATCTTCTACCCTCTAAGTACTCCACTATCAAATCTATTCTTTCCTTTGTCATCATTTTAACCAAACATTCCTCAGAACCACTACATATCTTTTTTCCTCACCCTTTTCAAATAACTTCATTGTATAACTCCACTCCATTACACTTTTGGTGCCTTAATTTCCACTTGACATTATCCCAAACCATTCAAATCTACCTCAAATCCTTTGTTTTTGGTCGTAAAAACTTGAAAAATCATCAATTTTACTAAGTACCCTATCCTAGATAGGATGCAATATTTGGTACCTAGTATCAGGTTGAATGCGATATTGGGTATGAGCTATCATGTACGTGATATTGTGTCTATAAAAACTATATATATGGGACCCTCATGCATTATAGAAGTCATTTTCAACAATTGATGCAGGGGAGTTGTTCAAATTTTCTTCCATGATTTTTAGTGATTTGAGAGTCTACATTCAACCATCAATATTTTTCCCTTTGACACTCTGACCTCTTTTCTAATTGAACCTAATTAAACCCAGAGTGTTTAACTTAGTTGTGGGGGAGGGGTATGGTAGCATTTATGCATTACTTTTTTGAAATTTACTATTTTCCAAAGGATATCATAGGAGTAAGTACTATTAAAAAAGTCATGGCAAACTAATTTTTTCCCTTCACCCAAGTCATCTAAGCTATTAGATGAGTCACTGAAATAGGTCAGGTCTGACATTAAACTTTTAGGGCAACTTTCTTAAAAGAATTTTAACTCTAGAATCACACTAAGAAAAGAATTAAAAATTTATTAAAGGCAATGAGTAATGTATAAGATAACCAAATTTGTTTAAATAACCTTACTAACAATCTATCCTTGTGTGTTTTCAAATTGCCCCTAGAAGAGAACAGTAGGAAGGACCTTCTCAAGGTGCAACTAAGTGCTTAAGAAGAGGCAAAGGCCAAAGACCACATGCAAAACATGTAGAATAGGAGGCACAATCATTTAGAAGCCATTAGGAAACCCCTATTAGTACATAATCTAGCTAAGTAGAAGGTGGAGACGTTAGTGCACTAGAATAAGGACACACTTCACGTTATCCCAAGAATGTGTTCAAGCCATTTGAAAAAGGTTCACATCCTCTACCGTGATTGTGGAACTCAATTTTGAGCCTTTTACCAAATTCACCCCTAAACCAATCAAGGATCTACTTAAAGGATCTCCACTATGACCTATCCTCTTGGAGAGTGGAGAATGGTATTTGGGTGAAACATATCAATTTTGGCACAATAAAGAAAAAGGCACCACTATTGATATTGGTGGAATTTCAGTAGATTTCTCCATAAAAGGCCATTGTAAAAGTTCTAAATCCTCCAAATAGAGGGCCCAAAGTTGCTCATTTATCCACTTGCTCTGATGTAGATGTAAAAAAAGTATGGTTAAAGAGGACATATGGCAAAGAAGAGAATTAACCCTTGAAGAGAGAATTTCCTTTAAAATTGGCACCTATCATATTTTTCCAACAAAGGGGTTAAAAAAATTTCTACCTATGTGGCAAGAGGAAGTGCAATTTTGATGGGCAAGGTTGATGTCAATTCTATATTTAACAAAAATATTAAGGTGGTTTGAAGAATAGAAGATAGGAAAGTTCACACTGCCCTTTTCATATTTAATCAAGAAGCTATGTCAACGTGCTGAAATTTTGGGGTACACCAATGATGTCCTTAGAAAAGCTCAAAATGCTTCATATGCTAAATTACTTAAGCCACTAGCACCAAGAAAAGATGTTGGTGAGATGTTGGAGCCTAAACAGGAATAGATGGTGAGGCCCACTGCACCTTAAATAGTAGGGCCTAGCCAACTTCTAGACATAAGGCTTAGCCAACAATAAGAACCAAGGCCTCGCATGTAGCCCATAGGCCAACAAGACCAACAACCACCACCACCATCGTAAGGTTACCGATTGTCAATGAGCTATCTCAGGGCCATCATAGAGATGGTCAATTGGTGAAGTAGAGATGAGACCAATCTCTTCAAGGTAATCAATGATGTTGTATAGTCCATAATATCAATTGATCCTATAAGAGGTGAGATCTCAACTCAAATAGAAGGAGGTGAATTACACTAGTCACAACAAATTTCTAGAAATGCTCAATCATTCCAAGTACAATTAAAAACTAATAAAGGTACCATAGTGATGGTCATGCAATACTAGGATGTAGCTAGAGCAATAGAGGTGGTTGTAGAACACATCAAAGAATTGTTTAACATCCCTGTTGTGCCATCAGCAGATTACATAGGAGCATGCGATGCTCAAGTTTTGGCCAGTATCTCAATGACTCCTGTGGAACATGAGGATGCTTTGGATTGCTTGATGCAAATAGGACAAGTAATGATGTCCTTATTTGACATCCCATAAGATGTTGTAATGGCATGATTAGACCTCATTTCTACTAAATGAAAGTTGATCATGGTTGAGGTTAAGGCCAAACATGCAGAATACAAGTTGTGGAGAATCCAAGAAACATTTGTTGTCCTACAAGCTGGATAGCAGGATTCATCGAAACTTGTTGCGGTTGATTAGTTAGAATCATTTAGAATAGAGTAGTTAAATGAATTGTTAGTGGAAAATAAAATGGTGGTAATGGAAAAAGAGAAGGTTGATTGGGATGCTCCAAAAGCATAAGCTTAGACATATGCACATGTTAAAGTTCTCAAGGCCTTACAAGAAGAGAATAAACTCCTTGCAATTGAAAATATTTAGTTGATGATAGTTGAAAAATAGAAGAACATTCTTGAAAAACGTTTTGAACAAATGTGAGAAGAACTAATAAGAATGAACCAAGATATAAGTTTCTTAGCTAGAGAAAATAGAATCCTCTCAATGGAGGAGGTACACGTCATTCAATAGAAGATAACAATTGAAATAAGCATGTGGTAAAATGAGGCTAAGAGGCATGAAAAATTAAAGGATCACTCCCATGACCAAGTGGAAATGTAGAAGGAAATCATCAAAAAAGAGATATGTATGGCTAAGGACCACATTAATTCTTTCAATGCTCAACAAACTAATTGGCGAGCCATACTAAATACTTATGCCTTCATCCACCAAGTAGAATTGAAAAGTTAGGACCTACAGATCCAAGATCTTGAAAAATACATGGAGTTGGAAAATCTGTGGTATGCTAAATTGGATATGTTAATATCAAGGCACTTGAGAACTAAGCTCAAGAATTAGGTAGCTACCACCTATACTAAATATGAGACAAAGTTTGTAAAATGCAAGAAGACATTGCAAAGACTAGAGGTAGCAAACTCTAAACTAGAGGTGGTAAAGGCTAGCTACCAAGGTCAAAAAGATGTAGTAGAAAAATTGGCTTGATGACTTATGGATTATCAAGAAATCAAAGATAAATCTAGAGCCTATGAGAAGGAACAACAGTTGTTTGCAACATGGTATGTCAAAGCCAATCAGATGTTTCTAGAACTGCTATGCCCATGGAAAGTGTTGACTCCATCAAACATTGGAACATTAGCATGGACGACATATGATCCTTTGACATAGGATGAAAACCTTTAGGTGCTTCTTCAATGGTATCCATTTTAAAAGCCTAGAGCACAGGATAAAGGTAAAAAGCCCATGGAGAAGCCAACACCATTAGGAACCACATGAGTTCTATAAATTTTGTATATTGTGTTGGTGTCTAGATTTTTTTTTGTCTAGTCCCACACTATAGCATGAAATAATCCATATTTATCTAATAATCCCATACCTATCCATTATTTGTAATCAAATGAACTTATTCCTAATTTTGTTTAACTCGAGGACAAGTTCTTATTTAGTCATGGGGATATGATGAATCGTAGTTCGCTAGGCCCCGATATTGGGTACATGATATTGGGTATGCAATATTGTAGCCTAGATATGATATCATATACACGATATCATGATTCCTATGTTAGCCTATAAATATAGCACTCAGGAGCATATTGAGGACATTAGAATAGTTAGTAAAATAGTTAGTTAGTCTTTTAGTTAGATTTTAGTTTTCTGTTCTTTTCCCAATGTATGCCCATAGTGTGATGCTTGTAATTGTACAGAACCTTTGTTCAAGTGTGACGNCTAAGTGGATGCTGCAATGATGGAGTAATCTCAATCTTTATTGTCAATCATGTGTGTGTCCAAGTTNAGCTTAGACATTATTTCCTATTTCTCATTAATTAAGATATCACTTATTATTCTTAGGAGTAACTTAGTAGTAGGGATCATATCATACACCTCACTTTGGACCAAACCATAAATGACAAAGCAAATACTAGTTTGAGTGGAAACATAGAAAAATGTGATCAATGTATAACTGTTTAAGTGCTACAACTAGTCCATCCATGAAGTTTGACCAGATCGCATGTACACACTCGTATTTGTATGGTTGTGTGGAGGGGTAGCTTCCTGCTCATGAAAGGATTTTTGAAACTTGGATCCTTGGATGGCAAGTGGGCCTTTTGATTAGCTTGAGATTTTTGTCAGTTATTCTCTACAATCCTAGATTTATATACTACTTGTACAAATGTCCTAGGCTAAAACATTAAGACTTTGACATACAAAGGTGAAATCAAACTTTCCACAAATTAATTAGCCTTGTCTCTCTCACTTAGATTCATGTGGAAAACATACCTAAGGAGCTTCAAAAACGTAGCTTTATGAGAACTAACACTAGTGTTGTGAGTTTTCATTAAACTAAAGAAATATTTCCTCTTCTTATAAAGGTAGAAATTCATGATGTATTTCTCATTAAATATCTCCATAAATTCATCCCAAATGAGGTTATCCAGATCAACAATTTGGACCACCTCTATTTGCCACCATAGGTTTGCCTCACCTTGTAGCATGTAGATAGCCAGAGCTACCTTTTTTGTTTGAAAACTTTCCAAAGGTATTATTAAAATTTTTTATATCACTCAACCATACCTTAGCCCTAGCAAGTTCTAATGCTTCTATAAAATTTGAAGGATTAAGCTTTATGAATTTTTGAATAAGATTTCAGAGACTAGTTAATCCTTGCTTACTTTGATTGTATAAAGCTTTGACTTGTAGTTTCCCTTGATATTGTTGTATGTCTTGAGCCCTCATTTGCATAAAAGTAGTCATCATGGTAGTAGGATATTTATTTTCATTTTTTAAATTTTCCATATGATTCTAAGTTTGGGATTGAGCCCTATTATTCACTAATACTTCCTCATGGGCCTCTCCATGACCATCCAAAGAAACCCTATCATTTTCATTTCTTGAAGGCATTTTTGAAACTCTAGATTCATATTTTTTATCTTTTTACATTGATGATATACTTACATGAGACCTCTATAAAGGAATGCAAGGATAAAGTATTAGACTCTTGTAGTAGACACTAGTCTAAGACATCAACTTTACTCATACCTTAGAACCTAAGGTTTATATGATACAAAAATATGACAAACCAAATCTCTAATACCAACATGTACAAACCCTAATAACCATCCTCTAAATATTAGTATAATACTTTTTTCAAATCCTTTAAAAACATGGAATTATACTTACATTAGTGAATGATAAGAATGTGACTCAAAATGATAGGATGATTATAGGGCTTAGGTTCCTCCCTTACTCATTATACAAAATAAGTTGTTGATAGGGTAAGGCCTTGTCACTTTTGATAATTTTAAGGATTCATATGTATATTACATATTATCTGTCTTTAGTACTACTATGATACCTTAAAACTAGCATCATCTAGGTGGATTTCTAACACTTTGCCTCACTTGTGAAGCTAGAAAACATCAAACATTTATGTGAATCACTTGTTTTAAGTTTTATTTTGTATGAATCACTAACAAATGTGGTTGTATGTACTCCTAGTCCTCTAGTATATTTCTACCATATGAGATCATTTAATCTATAGAAGGCTTCAAACAATGGTTGGGAATCAAAACTATATAGGTTCTAACAACTTTGTCCATGTAATGTAACATTACATTTCTGCATTAAGGGCCATCCAACTCAAATAATTTGATCATTATCTAGCCTTAATTTGGATTTTATTTGGGTTTTGAACTACACAAATAATGGTTGGCTCAATCATCACTCTTGAACTACACCTTGATATACTCCCAAGATAGATGATTGGGAATTGTATGTGAGGTAGGTACATATTTACAAATGGTTCCTACATTATTAAAAATCTTTGAGTGTTGTACAACCCAACCTTCTTAGATTTAATTGCTTAGGATATTAAGCTAAAATAAGCATATTTATAGGTAGGGTTGGATAGGAGAGCTTATCTCCACATCTAGGGTAGGGTGTATGCAAAATAAATAAACAATACAACCCATCTATTCAAGGTATGGAGATGAATATATTATTATTAGAATGATTAGTTAATGATCCTAAAAAGTACTGCATGCTTCACATAATGCACACCACTCAAATGCATCATTCACCTAATTTATATCTATGTGTTTAGATGAATTACTTATCCTAGGGTTCAAAGGGCTTCTAATCATAATTTATGTCAGCTAAATTTATGGAAAGAAAGTAAATACACATGATATTTTCTTTCTTTTTCTTTACACAAAAAAATAAATATAATTGCTAATAAGTAAATGGGGTTAGCATATTGAAGAAAAAATAAATAAATGATATTTACTTTTCATGAAAGGAACATCTAACTATGACAAAATGTACAAAACATTCATGTAAAGAAATGCTTACTTCATGGAGACCTTCATCCTTCTAAGATAAAATATCTCCATCATACAAATGAAAGAATTAAGTATGCATTTCAAGTGTATTTTACATTCCATATAATAACTAGATTATATCATAAAATGAAGAGTTTTAATCATTATGGTTTGTTTTTCATAGGAAAATTAGCCAATGTTTTCCTCTGTTTCTAGGCATCCAAAATTGGGCAAACAAAGTCTAGAAACAAGGCCTGAATTTCTAGCAATCAAATATATCTTTAGGAGAGATGGAAAGCCTAAAAATAAATCTAAGATTATAATCCACATAGCTTATGAGAGTTGGGATTTGACAAAGTTTTTTTTTACTTTTTTTTTTCCTCTTAGCCAAAGGTATCTTTTAGGCTTTGCAATATAATTAATTAGGAAACTTCATCCTCCTTGTCAAGCTTCCTAAGGGAAAAACTAGTTGCCACTATTGGAGCCCTTGGAATTCTCATCTAAGGAATAGGATTTTCTTTCATTTGAATCCTTAGCTAATGGATTCCTACACTCCTATACTTGGATTGCCCTTCCTCATGATCCACTTCATCTTTACTGGGTTATGAAACTTCTTCATCTAACTATGAATGTCCATCACCTTTATATGTCTAGATATAGCTAGGACATACATTCCTTTCTACCTTTAGGCTAATTTTATCCAATCAAGTAACCATAAATTGGAAGATATACTTCATGCTCTTCATGTTTCTAGTTAAGTCTTAAACCTATTTTTTCTTAGGTATCATTTGAATTTAAAAAAAAAATATTCCAAACAAGTGTAAGAAAAAGTAAGCTTTGATACTAATATTTAGTAGGAGCAGGTTCATTTCAATATTAAATCATCTTCAACACACTAAATCTAGATATTATTAAAAAATAAATAAACTACTAGAAAATAAGAAAACTAGCTATCTTCAATTATTCAAAGAGAATATTACAATAGGGTTCCTCAATTCACAAAACATTAAATAATCTTACAAACTCAAATAATGTTGTAGAGCATGAGGCTCTACAACCACCAATGGTTGTTATCAATGTAAGACATAGCCAATGAAAAATCTCTTCCATAACCTAGGATTGAGATCTTAATTCATGGGTAAGACTAGTTTACACCAACCAACATACAACACAATTGATCTTAGAGATGTAACTACATATGCACTCACCAAATGTGCTCTCTTCCACTCTTGCTCAAGTTCACACATTGTTGGACTTGGAAAATTTGGTTGAATAGTTTTACCCTTGAATTCCAAGGGCTTCCAAAAGTGGGATTTAAGGTACCTTGGATAGCCTAGCTGATCACTCAAGGACTTACAAAAGTATCAAATAGAAATGTAAATGAAATTATGAATGGAAACATAAAAAAAATGAAAATTTAAATGTAAACATAAATAGAAATGGAAGTGTACATCTAGAATGGAAAAAGACATAGAAATAAAAACATGAAGTCAGATCTACATAATAATGAACTACAACTTTATTAAAATGGAAAATAAAGAGGTAGGTTTAAAAAGTATAGATTCTGTGCTAGGTGCATATGAAGTCACTTGAGAAAGCTTGAAGTCCATTGGATCCTATGGTTTTCACTTGAAACTCCATGTTGTAGATACTTCCCAGCTATATTTTTGAGCAACTCCTTACTATTTTCCACTAGAAATAGCAATATGCCCAAAAATGATATCCCACCTTTGATGCAATGGTATTATCTGAAGTCTTTGTAACTAATGTAGGTACTAATTTTTAATCAAATGGGTTGCAAAATTGCAAGGCTCTTGGTTGCAAAGTGTTTTTAGGCTATGGAATAAGTTATGGTGCTATTATGCCAAAAAGTGATGGAACTAGAATAAGGTATCTACATTGGATTTATATAGGTGTGGAATTACTATTTTTGGGACATGCACATCACTATCATAATTCCTAAAAAATTGATGTCAATTTATAGGTTACAACAGTTGCACTTTTCAATGTAGTTACCATTTATAGTAAGAGTTGAATACATTGTAGCCACCAAAGCCCATCCAGTTACTATAAATAGTAAATGGACTTTTGTGACTATGTTGACACCATCCCAACTATGCTGACCTTGGACTATGCTAAAGTTGTTGGAAAATGTTGGTAACTATGCAAAATGTAAAAACTATTGGGAAATATTATCTATGTTGGTCATGTTGCAACTACTAAAGACTTGGTGCAGCTACATTGGCTATTGTTGGGAGAATGGAAATGGAAATGGAAAATACCACCAATTCTAAAATGAAAAATCCAAAGAGTTTTAACACTACATATTGCTTGAGTTTTGGTGATGACTATACTAAGTTGGAAATGGAAAATTCCATATATTTCATCTACACCCAAGGGTAGATGGTTCTAGTGTATTTGAGGATATACCCTTATGAAAACCCATGAAAATGCTAACTTTGATCATTTCTAAGGCATTTTTATCCTTCTCAAGTCCAAATATAGACAAGAGATTCCTTTTCCCACTTGGAAAGTAAGGAAATAACAACTTTTAAGGAATTTTTCAATCCCAAAAGGTTAAGGCATGCAAGATTGTAGCTCATAAACTACAAATCATACATTTACAATAAGAACTTATCTCAAATTTAGAAATAAAGGTTACAATCTACAACATGAATTTTTTTAGTGGTTTTTCATTGGTCCCTCTTTATTTATGTTTGGAGGATTAACCCAAGAGACATCGACAAGAATACAAAACACCACTACAGGTCCATCACTAGCATTCCCTCTCCATCACTGGATCCAATGGTGTCAAACCATGTCAAAGAGAGCTTGTCAAGATGGGACAAGGTCATGATGAGGTAATAGATGATAATGATAGTTTTTAGCTATAATGAAATGGTTATGAGGGTTAACAATGAATTTTAAATGTTGACATCATGGCTATGATATGGTACTATCATGTTGGTCAATCAATTAAGGCTTCACACTTCATGTTAGAAGTGTTGGTCACTCAATAATGCATTTGAGGGACCAACACCTTTGTCCAAGATTTCTTTAGCTATTAGGCTCCTCCATTTTTGTGTTTGGATCCTTTGGTTTATTTCTTTTCGTTTCATTGGTCATTTGGCTTCCTAGTAATTTTCCTAAACCTTCCCCTTTTTTGAGGTAAAACATTCATTTGGTTTCATTACCAAGGCCAATTTTCATTTAGTTTTCCCATTGAATGAGATGTGTTACAATTGATGGACTTAATGGTTTTCTCATTGGATGAGATGTGTTACATTCAATAGAATTAATGGTGGAGCATGCTGAACAAGATTTCATATGGCCATATAGCATGAATGTCAAACATTGGTCATCATTATTATTTAGGGTGAGGAAGGTTATAATTAGGATATGAGTTTGGGCTGAAGGAGAGATGATAGGATTGAAGTGGAATAAGTACTCTTCATATGGCAAAACAAACTCACCAAATCTTGCACATTGAGGTCACATGATGACTTGCTACTGTAATGAGTTTCACATTCTAAATGGCTTCAGGCTTCATCCTACAAGTACTACTCTAAGAGAACAAGAAATCAAAACCAAAGGTCATGTTGTTATAATACAGTGCATAAGACCATACAAGACAATTAGCAAATCAAGTTATCCAAGGTCACTAATGTTACAAAATTCCATAGTTCATTTGTTGTAAAAAAGGGGTCATTCAAGCTCCCTTGTTATTAGTTTTTTATGTTTATTGTTGGTCTTCATAGGCTACATGTAGTAGGGCTTTAGATAGGAGTGGTTAATTAGATTAGCCAACTCATTCCTATCCATATCCACTATCCTAAAGGCTCCATTCTCATAGATGTTAGTGATCAGATAAGGTCCTTCCCAGTTGGTTGAGAATTTGTTAGCATGCTCATGGAAAACTTTAAGAATGAAGTCTCCTTACTTGATCTTGCACTTGTTCAAGTTATGGTGGTGGTATTGTTTCTATCTCTATTGGTATCACTCAATATGTGCAAGCATTCATACCCATTTCTCCTCCACTAAGTCTAGATCCATGATACTCAGCTACTTATTCTCTTCATCATAGATAAAGTCCAATAAGGATAATTAGAGCTATGGCACATGCAATTCAAGAGGTAAAATAACTTCAAAATCATAAACTAGACTATATGAGATTACATTAGTCATGATTCAATAAGTTGCACTATAGGCCCAAAGTGCATGGACAAGCTGCTCATGCCACTTGCATATACTATTGTTTAGCATCTTCTTGAGTAAGTTGATGATGGCCTTATTGCTTACTTTATCTTGTTCATTGGCTTGAGGGTAATATGGTGATGAGAAGAAGTGCTTAATGCCTAGGTTGTGACAAAAGCTTTTTATTTTTTGAATGCTAAAATATGGTTCATTATCTATGATTATGATCATAGGTATGCCAAAATGGGCTACTATGTTATCTAATATAAATTTACAAACTTATTTAGATGTTGTGCTTCTTAGGGGAATAGCTTCAACCCACTTTGTGAAGTATTTAGTTATAGTGATGATAAAGCTATGTCCTACAAAAGAGTTAGGCATTATGGGTCTAATGATATTCAACTCTCATCATTGAAATCGTTAAGTTATTTGAGTGGTATGTAACTCAATAAGTGGTACATGTATAAGGTTTATATGCCATTGGCATGTGTTACAAGTTTTAACCTTTTGTAGGTAGTCACTTTCCATATAGGACCAATAATATCCTAACCATATGATCTTAGTAGCCATGGATCTAGGTCCTATATGTCCCTCACATACACCCTTGTGAACCTACTTTAGGACTATGCAAGCTTTAATTTTACCTAAGAATACTAATAATATGTCATCCTTAGACCATTGACATAATGTGTTATCACCTACAATGACATAATGTTTTGATCATTTATGTACAACATCCTTTTGAGAAGCAATTAGGCCTTTTGAAGGTTCACCATGCATAAGATTAAACTTGATATTATCATACCACTCCTTTTGGAAATAAATATGAACTATAGCCACAAAGGTATCTTCAGTGCTCTACATGATGGGAATGGCATAGTCCATAGTCAAGGTGGGTAACTTGCTAAACACATCTAGTGTCACACTGAGGGCTAGCATTATAATGGCATTGGCGATAGTGTTTTTAGTTTAGGGTACATGTTGTATACTAATGTCTGTAAATATTTGTAGTAGTTTCTTCCCTAGGTCATAGTAAAGTTGTAGATGTTTAACTTTACAAGCATAAACCTTGGTTACTTGGTTAACCACAAGTTGTGAGTCACATTTAATCATTAAGTGTTTGATTCCATGGTTAGGAGCTACCATCATCTCCCTTATCAAACCCTCATACTCTACTATACTTTTGGTACATGGAAATTCAAAATGATAGGTGAAGAGTTGAACTTTACTAGTTGGAAATGTCATAATGGTAGCAACATTGTTCCCATGAGAAGTTGAAGCTCTATCAAAGTGCATGACTGCCTCATAGCCCCTAGGCACTTGGCTAATATTGTTAACATGTTCATATGATAACTCAAGGTTAACGATCACATGGTCAACAATTGGTAAAATAATAAGTTGTATGACTATAGCTTGACCCTTTGTTTAGGATTGAGAAACATAATGAAGGTCAAACTCCATTGTTATGGCCTTCCAACAAGTTATTTTACTACTCTCATAGATGTTGGCCATTATGTTTCTAAGCATGTTATCTATGAAAATGATGTTGACCTAGCTTCTAAAGAGGTAGTGTCTCCACATATTCAATGAGAAGACTAGTGCTAAGCAATACTTCTCCACTTCAATGTATTAGGTCTCATGGGCAACTAATGCATTGCTTAAGTAGTATATAGGTAACTCTACTCCATCATCATGTTTCTAATAGAGTAGAGAGGCAATGGATGTGTTAGAGATAGCAAGATACATGTAAAAGGGCTTATCCTTTTGTAGAGGATAGATTGTGAGTACCTGTGCAAACTCTTGCTTAAGGTTTTTAAAGGATTCTTGGCATTGATCTATCCACTCATAGTGAAATCCTTTCTTAAGCAAGTGTTGCATGGGTTGTAACTTATTTCTAAGCCTAGTAATAAACCTATGGATAAATTGTAATATGCCTTGCAATTCCCAAAGCTTCTTAAGATTAGTCAGTACTACCAAGTTGGATATGGATTTAACCTCATCAAGACTGACATGTATTTGTACTTCAAATACTACAAATCCAAGCATCTTACTAGGTTTGACACCATAGACATACTTTTTGGAATTAAGCCCAAGTTCATACTTAAGACATCATTTAAGTAGAAGATCAAGGTCATGTGCATGATCATTGGCCTCTTTGGACATAATAGCTATATCATTTGTGTAATCATTGAGCAAACCTAGCATATAATCACTACAGATATATGTCATAGCTCTTTGATAGGTTGCTCCTATGTTCATTAGGCTAAAGAACATCATGGTATAACAAAACATATCCCAAGGGGTCATAACAGTTGTACGAAGTTAATGCTCTAAGTTAATCCTAATCTAGTTGTATTCCAAGAACCCATCCATAAAGGATAATAAGGCATGTCTAGCTATAGTATTTATAAGTTGGTCAATAATAGGCAAAAGAAAATCATCTTTAATGGTTTCCTTATTTATATCTTAAAAATTGATGCAAATGTGAATAATCTTATTTTTCTTATGGACTACCACTATATTGGACACCCATTCTAGATAATCAACAACTCTAATGAAACCATCTTGGAATAGTTTTGTCATTTCATCATGAACAACTAAGGCCAAATCAAGTCTAATATTACAAACATTTTGCTTAACTAGTCTAATGCTAGGATCAAGTATGATGTTATGTTGGACTAAACATGGGTCTAGACATGGCATATCTTCATATGACCAAGGAAATACCTTAATATTATCTTGTATGACCTTGGTGATTTCTTAAGCCTATTAAGGTTCTAGTGAGGAACTTAGTTTTAGGGTTTTCTCCTCACCACTATGTGTCATGACAAGAACATAAACTAGGGAGTCTTTGGTAATGTTGCCAGCCTCAAGGTCAAAGGTTTTAACTAGGTTTTTAGGCCATTCTAGAGGTTTCTCTACATAGGCTATGTAATTAATGAGACTCTCACGCTCAATATCTAGGCAATTAGGATTAATACTCCATTCAACATCACTATGGGATCCACTTAAACTCAAAGGCAAGGTGATTTTCTTCCAAGTGTCCATACTCCAATCCTACATGTCAACCATAAGCACATTAAGTAGCACATGAGTAAATATAAGTAAATAATGTAAAAATGATATAAAATACCTTAGTAAATATGCAAACCCATGCTATCCCAATGTAAAAAAAATGCAAACTAGGTCAACCAAGGATATGGAATGTAGGTGAAGATAAAATAACATGGAACAAAGGCAAAATAAAGGCAAATAAAGGTCGAAACAAGATGAAATACCATAAAAATATAAGAAATATGGCTAAACATGGTCAAATAAGATTATGTTTTGCTAATTTAAGGCCTTGGGAGGCCATAGTTACATGATATCAAATAATGATTAGAGATGGTTAAACCCCATCACTTAACACTAATCAAAGGCTAAACAAGGACCAAGAGAGGTCATAATAGAGAAAAAAAGGTAAATGTAATGGAATTGATGCAATGTAGAGGCAATATGAGGGAAATTGATTATAATGAAGGTTTAAAATGCTCAATAAAATCAACACAAGTCAAATCACCATGAAACAAGGTCAAATCCATAAACATTGAGTACATGAGGTAAAACGTGGCTAATATTTGTCAAATAGGTTTAGATTTTGCTAGTTTTAGGCCTTAACAGACCATGGTATGAGGTTTCAGGATTGCCAAGGAAGTTTGGGAGTCTAAGGAGGTCATTTCATGGCTATTTTGAGGAAAAATTGGAACTTTTTCGTGTGTCTATGTTGGGCTTTACACTTGACTACGTTGGCCCAACATAGTCATGCATTCCCCAGTGTAGTCAACATTGATGGATAGTTTTCTAGACTTAGTATGGTCACGTTTGGGCTTCTAATGATTTAGACAACTAGCGTAGGAGATGGTTATTGAGGATTGGTGAGTTTTGGGTCTATTTTTTACCTTCTAGAAGCTAAAAATGATGTTTCCATTGGTGACTATGATAGGCTAGCATAGTCATGAAAGGACCTAGCATAGTCACATGAAATAATTGCATTACTAGGATTACAAGGCCATTCTTTATGCTCTACTAACTTCCTAGGTTAGCATAGGGTCATTGAAGCATTGAATTAATTTCGCAAAGATGGAATTTGGGCCACAAAAGTGGGTTTTATGGGATTTCCCATTTGACTACATTGGGCTAATGTAGTCATGCATGGTGCCAATATAGTCATGGAAATTTTGGTGTTTCCAAGGTAAAATGAAGTGAAATTACAACTAGATGATGTGGGACATGATTTTGGGCTTCTTGAGCCAATTTTGGATCATTCTAGAGTGGTATAATCTAAATTGATGTTGCCACAAACTGGGTTTCCACTATGTCCATACTAGGCCAACATAGTCATAGGCTTTCCTAGTGTAGTTATGCATGGGAAATGATTTTTGGTGAGTTTCGTTTTTCAACCAACCATGTTAATTCAATTCTTGGATCATTGGTGCTACTAGCTAAATTTTTAGTGTCTAAATTATCAATTCTAATGGTTGTTGGGTTCCTAGAATGATCAAATACCTCTTAATTACATTGGCCTAACATAGGTGAATTTTGGAAGTTTCCCCAATGTTTGAAGATCTTAATAAGCATTGATAGGGTTCTAGGTCTTTCTAGAAGTTAATTTGAGCTATTTTTGACATGTTTTGGTGTTTTCCATGTGGAGTACGCTAGGCTCTACTAGTGACTATGCTGGCCTAGCATAGTCATGCAAACTCCAACATAGTTGAGGCTGGGAAATAAAAAATGCTAAGTTTCATGGTCAAAACAGGCTGTGGTGGGATCTAGGTTTTGCCAAAAGTGGATTTGAGTTATTTATGATAAATTTTGGTTAATTTTGAGTGGACTACATTGGGTTCTATAGGTGACTATGTTATCCTAGTATAGTCATGCAATCCCCAAGGTAGTTGGTGTTGGAAAATGTTCCAAATGAAAAAAAGTAGTAAATTTGTCTTGGTTTCCAACTAGGCTAGGTTTTGAGGTTCTTAGGATGTGGTTTTGGATTTAAAATGACTTTTTTTCAAGCCTTTTAGATGGGCTATTTTTGGCACCACTAGTGACTACATTGGCTAATTATAGGCACCCATGGAAAATGCATTTTGGGATGGAAAATGTTGGATTTTTACTTCTATTTTCAATATGGCATGGTCCTACGGCCTTTGGAGGTGGATTTTAACTTGGGAATGATTTGTTTGAGGTTTATATGTGGACTACATTGGGCACCACTAGTGACTACACTAGCCTAGCATACTCAAGCCTAGAAAATGAGTTTTGATGGATTTGTGATGGATTTTTTTTTACTTGGTCAATAATCTAAGGTCACCGAGGGTGATAGGGAGGTGTGAAGGTTATGAAGTGACATTTTGGTGGTTGATCATGATTCCTATGGTCAATCCCATCTACAAACCCTGTGACTACACTAGGCCAAAGTAGTGATAGCCTTCCTCTAGTGTAGTCATGATCTTTGACAAATTTTTTAGTTCATGTGGTGCATTTGACCATGTTTAGAGGTTGCTAGGAACTCTAGCTAGGATTTTAAAAGATGGCATGGATGTTTGAAGTTAATTATAGGTTGGATGAGTTATATATGATCTATTTCATTCTTGGCTATGCTAGGCTAGCATAGTCATGTCAAAAATCTAGTTTTTGATAAGATTTGCAGCCATTATGGTTCAAAGTGATTACCAATCCTAACTCCCAACTACTAGTTTAGGTATGAGGTTGCATGGATCAATCATCAATGTGAATGAGTGTTTTGAAAGTGGTGAAATGCCTCATATTCCATTTGACTACACTATATTAGCATAGTCAAGCCCCAAGCTAGCATAGTCTCATGGAATACCATGTCCTTTCCATGAATATTGAGGATTTTTGGCAACTCAATTTATACCTAAGTTAATAATTACTTGCCTAGCTTGATCATGAGGTTTTCTTAGCATGGATGGAGGCCTAGGCATTAGGTTTTATGAGTGGATGAAATATGTCATCTATTCCATGGCTCCATGTATCTAAACCCCCTATGTAGTCAAACCTAAAAGTCCAAAATCGTAGCGTAGTAATGGAATTGGCATGTTGCCTAGTGCCTAGTGGAGTCTACCATTGATTTAGTAGGTTT
The DNA here is from genome assembly GCA_015680685.1 of Gnetum montanum. Classification (NCBI taxonomy): domain Eukaryota; kingdom Viridiplantae; phylum Streptophyta; class Gnetopsida; order Gnetales; family Gnetaceae; genus Gnetum; species Gnetum montanum. The sequence continues at coordinate 78,086 of MNCI01003467.1, read as the reverse complement.
GGCATAGAATGGATTTCGTACACCTAGTTTAGTATAATTTTCTAATTCTATCACTGGGTGTAGTGGGAGTCATCTATGGAAACTAAGGTTCTAAGATGAGCGCTTAGGTTTAAGTTGTTTTTTCTTAGCAAACTTGTAAGAATAATTATTATTTTCATCCTTCCTAGCTACTGCACTAAAGTACTGACCTCTGTGCCTACCACTACTACCAACCCCAATGTAGTCATAGCCATCTCATCTACTAGTACTAGTGTAGTCATCCCAGGACTACTAGAATTCAATGATTTTCTAGTGTTTTCTATACTACTCTTCTATAGCATGTCAAGGATGAAGGCACCTACAAAGAACCCTACATTGGAGGAGGCAGATGTAGTTGCTCATGGTCTATCACACCTTCCCCATCCTAGGATTAGATAAGGCTTCACTACTATATATCCAAGGTACACATCCTTGCCTATTCTTTCCATTTATTCCATCTATTTCGTTTATTGAGTTTATTTTTCTTATTCCATTTCTCTGACCTAGGCTTGTGTATTCATTAGTTTGCAATTTTGTAAAAAGCCAATTGTAGTTTTAGGTCATGTTTATTCATTTACAATGTTGGATTTTTGGTTTTTTTTTTTATTTTGGGATAAATGCTACTTTACATGAATTCCATTAGTTTTCTACTTTTTTCCATCCAAAAAGCAACACCACCTGTGAATTTTTTTCAAAGGAAATGATTATGTTTTTTAATTTTTCAAGGCTATCAAATCATTTTATATTTTTTCTTGGTTTTTTATATTTTTGAACCACTTAGTTTCACCTTACAATTAATTTTTTATGGTTGTTTTTGTCAAGTTGTGTTAAGTGGTTTTTTTGTTTTTAGCTATTTTCTAGTGTAATTTTTGAATTTTTTCTATAAAAAAAGTTATGAATTCATTATTTTTATTATTATGAGTTTTTAGTTCATCATTCAAGGATTCCATGATGATGGAATCATTGAATTTGAAAGAATGGTTTGTTTCGGACAAGTATTTCTATTAACTTGCTCAAAATGAGGTTTCATTTAGGATAGCCATGGTTAGTATAATTTCATAATTTTCCTGAAAATTGGTTAAAATTTTTATGTTTTCTTATTATGGAGTTATATTTCATGATTTTATAATTCCAATAGCTTTGGAATCATCAAACTCTGTTAAGCAATTAATTTTTTACGTATGTTTCTGTAAGTTCCACAAAACTAAGGTTTTATGGCTATTGCATATTTATGCCTATGAAGATGGGCAACATTGAGACTTTGGAAAAATTCTTCCATCAATGCCCCATGTTCTTGGGATTTTATAAGATGTTGAAAAGGGTCTAGATATGGTTTGGATTAAATTAAAAAAAATCATATTTTTTGTCAATTATTTACTGTAACCACTTCAGTTTTGGTGCTGTTCAATTCCATTAAATTTTGGTTTATGGACTTAGGTTGTCTTTTGAGTTTTTCTGAGCATGGAATTTAATGTGAAAACTAAAATTTTAGTTCTACACTTTCCACTTTTACATTTTTGGTTCTAATCAATTCCATGCTTTTAGTTGTAAATAGTCATTTTCATACTTTTGGCTTTAAATTTTCATTCCTGTTAAGTGTGAACTATTCCATTCAACATTTTTCTTAAGTGTTATTTTCATGTTGAAGTGCTATTTGATTGTAGACATAAGTTGTTATGTTCATGTCACATGGACATGCATGATCATTAAAATTTATGTTTTTGATTTTATTTGTTATTTTTTTTGTTATTAACTTATTTTCATTATTTCACTTACCTAGAAGTATAGGGTGAATGATCAAGGATTGATCAAGGGTGATAACCTTTTATCCTTGGCCCAAATAGTGGTGGGGGTGTTCACCAAAAGCTTGATAGTAAGGCTTAAGGTGATGGACTAGTTGAAGGATAAGTTTGATAACTACATCAAACATTATCCTAAGGGCTATTGAAGGTGTCTAGTGAATGGGATGATTCATAGTGGGTGGAAAAATCCATGTCAAGATGAAGAAGTGGACTGATCTTGTAGAGCTTTAAGAATGCCTTTATCATATAGGATATGTGAGGATATCGGTTTTTTGATTTTGATTATCTTTGATCATCAAGTTATTTATTGTTTGGTTTCCTAAATGGTTATATTTATTATGTTCTATTTTACATGATAAACCCATTTCAAGACTAATGGGCCATTAGCTGAAGTAACTATAATCACTTCAAGATGAACTGATAAGAAATTAACTCTCAAGTTTAGTGAGGTGGGACTTGTTCAATATTGGTTGGTTGGTTATGCACTTGAGGCCATTTGAGCAAGGATTGTCCATGCTAGCTTACTTGACATCTTCATGGCCTCAAGCCCCATCATTCCCATTATGGAAATGACTAACATCATTGACTCTTTTAGTCGAGTCAAGAGGTTCATCACTCACATTCATAGTGTGATCATTACCTTAGATGTTAACAAATCCACCTTCAATGACCTCTTTGGTACTCCTAATGAGGGTGCAATGGTTACCACCAAAGTAGCAAAGGAGGTGGATCACTAGGAGGAAGTTGAGAAGTGGTTAAACACTCACCATGGTAATAAGGGATTCTCTCTAAGCCAATTCCAAGTTCCAAAGGCTAGAGGATGTATATCCTATTTTAATTTCATGTGTTTTGGAAGTTTATTTTACAAAGGAAGATAATGAGCATTGAGCAAGTGTGAACCATGAAGAAGGTTCTAACGAAGGGCTCCCAATTCAAATGGGTTGCTCATTTGGTTTTTGGGCTATAGGCCAGAATCTTAAACCTCTAAGAAAGTCTCATGATGAAGTGAGATGCGCATTTCATGTTCTTTATGTATTATCTACGAAGACTTCCAAATTTTCTCATAGTGAAGAAGGATGGATGATGGGTGACTCAAGATCCATCCCAACTCACCAAGTCTTGGATAATGTACCTTGTTTAGACTATGCATGTCTAGGACCTACCAAAAGATGTGGGTAAATCACTGTCCATTACCACCAACAGCTTTGATGGGAAATGTTGTGCATTCCTGAACATCATGGGGAGGAAGCCCCATGTTAAAAAAGGGAATGTGGAAAAGGCTAAGTTACTTATCAAAGCTGAGGGCTTAGTTAGAGCAAAACATAAGAGGCCTTTGGTTGATGAGATAGTGCCAATAGTTGAGGAATCCTTAAAGAGAAGACTAATCATCAAGCTTAACTAGGTGCAAGATAGAGTTAATGGTATGTTCTATTTATGTTGCTATTTAATTTTTTTTTGAATTTATATTTTAGGTTAAAATTTTTGCAATGTAAGAAAAATATGTTAACTTGTTCTATTTTTTGTGGTTGTTGTTCTTGTAGGTAAGAAATAGGGGTAGGCAACCATAGTGATGGTGATGAGTGGCAAGGAACCCCTATGCCCAACCATATGAATCATAGGCATTCACATGCAATTTAGTCAAATTCTACAAATTTTTATTACCAAGTACACTAGAGCTAAATGGTGAGTTCATGTTGTCTATTCATTGTCTTTCCAATCTCACTTGTGAAATGCAAGTGTATGGTTAACTATGACTAAGGCATAAGATTTTTATTATTTTGTGTTTTATCAATTTGATGAACTAGAACAAGAAGAAAAGTGAGAGTAATTAAGTGCTAAGTAAACTATTGTCTAATCTAGCCTAACACAAGTAACTATCCCAGTTCCTGAACACATGTAATATCATATCTTGGGCCATGATATTGCATACCCGATATCATGGCCACTCTAATATCAGAGTTTATGAAAAACATGATTCATCATACAGTGATAGCAACTAAGGTGGAAAGGAGTCAAGAGGAGGAAGTGCTAAAACATCATGAGGATGAGTGTCTATCCCATACTCTAGTAAATAACTTTGATGCCTTTTTAAGGACTTACACTTAGGTGAACCTCCTACCTTCACATCAAAGGATCTTTTAGGTACTTGTGATTTCTAGTTTTACATGTTGTATATGTTATTTTTGTTGTTTCATGCTTGACCTTAGTTATTAGTTGTTGATTGCCTACTATGGTTGTTGTAGCTCTGGAGCCTCAAGCTAATGCTTCCACCTCCACCTTTCACATGCAACCATGGGTGGGTACCCTTGATAAAATTGAGTTCATGTGGGGCATAGAGAAAGATATGATCAATTGGTTGCACCAAATAGCTCCTAAAGTCCATGAGAGTTCTAACTAATTTTTCCTTTCCTGTTTACATGTTTTTGGTTTTTATTTGTTTTTTTATGGTTATGCAATTTTTTTATTCTCTATTTTTAGCTGTTAACTAATTTTATGTATCTAAGTTTTTGTAGTTTGTTTGCTATCATTTATAGGCTAAGTTGAGATGGGATCCTAACTAGGCCATAGAAATTGATGTATTACCTATCCTCCCTCCTAATGTGGTAAATGTCCCACATAAGTTATATGTGTGTACCACTTCATATGCACTCTCATGTGAAAAATATTTATGGAAATGTAGACACTCTAATGAGTTCTTGTGGGATAACTTGTGACATTAAGGAAGGAGAACAAGCAATTGAAGAGGAAGGTAAAGGATCTCAAGGACCACAAGGAGTTTGTGGAGGTCCAAGTGACCAACAAGGACTCCCTGCACATCAAAGAAATAAATTGGACATGCTACTAGAATGATAATCATGGAAAGGTTTCCCTTGCCCAATAGGTAGCAGAGCAAAAGCTTCAAATTGATCTAATAAACCACAAGGTTGGCGAATAGGACTATTGCTCTTGGGTCCTTGAGTGGGGCTAAGTGCAAAAGGATCACAAAAGGCAATACAAGACCAAGAGAAATTCCAACCTTAAGTGGATGCAAGATGAATCTATAGAACAAAACTAATTGAAATTGTTTATGAAGGGGATCAATGCAAAAGAATTCTACAAGTTATTCATAGATAGTGTGGTTGTGGATAACTTCCCTATTCGTCAGATGACCACTACCCGAAGGGAGGTAACTACTACCACCTCCTTACATAAGCCTCCCACTTGGAGTAATGTCAATGAGAGAAACATTCTTACCATTGTTTCTTAGGGACATAGACTTAGCTAACATGTCTAAAGAGAACCTCCTCCATTGTGTAGAGGTTGCTATTCAAACTTTCCCTATAGAATATGGTACTCTAGAACCCTCTTACATTTGCTTTTTTTATTCTAGTTTTGCTATGGTTTATTTTAGTTTAGTTTAGTTTACTAGGTTGTTGGCTATTTATTTTATATATATTTTTGGATATATACTTATGTTTTAAATTTTTCTTGTTTTGCATTAATTAATAATTGGTCTTATGTTGTCATGTTATAGGCACCAAATGATACCTGAAACACCATAAAATTTCGAGATCCTCTTAGTTCACCGGGGTCTTGGAGTTCAAGTAAGGACTTCCACAAGTTTGGCCAAAAAGTGTAGACACTGAGGCTAGACTATGCAGTCCGACAAGTTTTCTACTCCTAGGACTAGTAGGCCTGATGGACTCTCTCACTTGCCTACTTGAACAATTCACCCGGTTGACAATCTAGTCAACAAACATGATAGGAGTTGTCGATGGTGCTCAGGATGGGAAAAACAGTTCGGAAAGTTTTCTAAGTGGAGAAGTATGCTACGCTATGCTACACCACGCAATGTAGTAGTCATTTGAAACATTAATCAAGTGTCCGACTACAAGTTTTAGCAAGATGTTCGCATAAGGCAAAGTCAGAATTCTGCTGGCACAGGGTGCTATGCTATGTTATGCTACATAGTGTAGCATAGCATAGCAAGGGTGAAGCATGCAAAGAATCCTCTGCCAAGATTTTTAGGTAAAATAACTACATCTAATAGCATTGTGGTTTCCAAAGCTACCCTTTCATAGTTAGTCTTTGAACCACAAGCAAAGTTTTTGCATGAAACCCTGCAATTCTAACAATATGCAAGTCACATTGGCCACTACGCTATGCTATGCTACGTAGCATACCATAGCATAGAAAAGATGAAAATCAATGAAATTCTTCAAAGGTTAACCTGATGTGCATCAAATATTTTAGAAAAATTTGGTGACTCCAATGCAAGTTTCTTTTTTTAAACCAGTGGCTACGCTGTGCTATGCTACATAGTGTAGCACAGCATAGTAAGCAGCTAAGCTATTCCACACAAGATAGCATAGCATAGTGTAGCAAGTAGCTATACTATTTCAATGTGCTTCATTTCTTGCTTGCATTATTCACATTGGATTCCAGCATGAGCATTTTTGACAACATGGTTGCAGCGTAGCAAATTCATAGCCGATTTTGCACATCTACGTCATACGGGCATGTCAACATCTTGTGGGTCTAGGACATGTGGCATCCAGACCTCATTCCTCACTTACTCCTAGCCCTATAAATACCCTGACGAGAAATGCCCAAAGGGTTGGAAATTTTTGGAAATTTTTTATGGCTGGTAATTTGGGTTGGCATTTTGTGTTAGCTTTTTTCATTGGCATTTTGCGCATTGGCTTTTCTACGATTGGCTTTTAAGTTTGCACTCAAAGGCACAGTTGGTACATTTTGAGTGTTCTGATTATTCTTGAACTTTCTGTGCACCTTTGGCATTGCATCACTTGTTATACATTTTCAAACAAGGTAAAAAATCGAAATTGTGACTTTGTGGTGGTGCATTTCTTACCCCAGTATATTCTGTTATCTCTTCATTATTAGCTTTGTCTAGCATTATTTCTTTTATTTCTACATTTATTGATTATCAATTTTACCTTGCACATTTCAAACTTAAAAAAACATTCATGTAAGGTTAAGTTACACTAATTAAGTTCCTATCTAATCAACCAGACCATTTAGGATTCCCTGCTTCCATTTTATCCAGCATGGCCCTCGCATGATCCAGGGTTAAAACTATTCACCTGGCAACCTCTCGGTGTTTCCAGCCACCAATGTTTTTAGTTGCTACAGTTTTCTGGAACTAGAAGGAGGGCCTTTTGGTGCCCCTTTTGTGTCTCATAGGTAGTCTTGCATGCTTTCTATACCTTGTTACTTATCTACGTAAACGTGACATCCTTATGGTTGTTTACGCAGTGTGTGGTACAAGTTGATCGCATTGATGGTTCCTTTGGAACCATGTAGGACAGAAATCCTCCAATCGCCACTTGATCTCTTTGTTTTTCTCATTTGCAAACCATTTCCAGCCTCATGAAAATGATTTCCTCAACCACCTCTGTTGCTACCTCTAATGTTGAGGTTCCTTTTTCGATTCAAGGCACCACAGGTGCCAAGAAATAGCTCAACCTAGTGTGAGAGCTATGTTGATCTCTCAGGATCCAAAACCAATAACCTAAGAGATTGACACAGCAAACCGAGCTCTACAATTTTCTCTATGCTAAGGTCTAGGTGAATCTACCCTTAGATGCACACAAACTCAAAGACAAACATAGCTTTGAGTTCACTTACCCCAATGGGAGGGAATTTATTCCCAATCTTGGTATTTCCATTCCTCTAATGCAAATGTATCAGTGGATCTTAGATCAGCTCATATGGACAACTAGGCCTAGGAAGCCATGATACATGGCATCTCACTATGACAAGGCATTTCAAGATGGACAAGAGAACCTAGATTCCTAGTCCTAGGATGGAGGTTAACTAATCCTACGACTATTCCTCCCTCCCCATCCTTCTGGTTGAACATGCTCTTCACCGCTACTCCCTTCATGATTACATCTGTAATGTTGTAACCCATAATTTCATTGGAAATGGGTAGCCATGCCATGCCCTACATGTATCAAAATGCCTATTCCCCCATCTCATTTCCACGCACTACCCCCCCCACAATCTGTTCCCCAATCCATTCCTTCTTCGTACCATGCACATATCATGACTACCCTACCTTACATCCACTCAATACCTACATCACAGTTGCATACAATTTCCACATCCATTCTGGTATCTACACCTATTCCCCCATCAGTAGTGGGTCTACCCCCAACCACGTGGTGGACCTTGTTCACTCCCCCTGCTTTGCAACCTTCACAAATGTCCCACTATGCTCACCACCAAACGTACGAAGTCCTGCAAATGGTACAACGAAGCATGGGACTCTAGCCTGCCCAACTGATCACGCAAACAACCTATCCTGTAGCAAAACCAGCGGTCATCGCTCCAACAGCACCACCCACTAGGTGGTGGATAGTGCAAGTAGCACCTATCATAGGGGCCACCCCAACGATGCCACTAATAAGCCAGGTCACGGCCTCTACAGCTCCACAATCATCTACGTTGCCCTCAGGTCTGGATCAAGCATTTCAACTTATCTAGACCCTTACTGAAGAGGTTCGATGCCTCAAGGCTATTAGTTCTAACATGGTACAAGTCATGGATTTCTACCATGACAATCCCATCAACTCAACAGTCCCCATGCTAACATGACCCCCTGGGATGCCACTCCCCCACTTCACAAAATACAATAGGGAGGGTGATCCCAACGTGCATCTTGTTACATTTAGATCTGAGTCCCTTCATTTGCAAAAATGGCTACACACAATCATCTGCATCTTTGCCATGTCTTTGACAGGTAAGGCTTTGGACTGGTATTGCATGCTCCCACACTTTTCTATCTCAATCCTAGAAGAGTTGCTGACTCAATTTGTAACTCGTTTCAAGTATAACTTGAGACCAGCATTTATGTTGGATCAGTTAATGAGCATGAAGCAAGATCCCCTAGAACCAGTCTAGAAATGCATACAGAGATGGAGCACTACCCTTAATGAGATCCATGAGCCTATCATAGAGGCCCTTCTACTGGCCATCTTTAAGGGTGTAGTGAACGACTTCATTAAGTTCAAACTGTACTATCTCGCTCCATGAACTCTTATTCAAGCTTTTGCCTAGACCAAGAGCATACAAGATGCAGTTGAGTTAAGTAAAGACCTAGCATATGTTGCATAAAAGAACATGTTTACAAAAAATTAAAAAGAAAAGGGCAAGGCTACAATCGCCACAGTGGCCGCTGTGGCAAACGAAGCTAAGCCCAACAACAAGAACAAGAAGAAGGTGGCCATTGCACCGACTAACCCCACACCCACACCAAGCAATTCCACTCAAGCCTTCACCTCAACACCCAAAGCATCCACCCACCTAAGCCTAATTTTGAGCATAAAGATCACTCTAAATACACCCCGCTACCCATCAAGCCTTTAAAAATTTTAAAGAAATTGCTGGGGGTGGGGTACATTCAACACAAGAAAATGTTAGAGGAGGCAACCAAAAGACATCAATGGTACTGTGAGCTCCTTAGGAACCCCTCTTTGGCCTTGCCCAGAAAGCCCCCTATTCCTAAGAATTTCAGGCTAGAGTGGTTCTATGATTATCATCAACTATGTGATCATGACACAGATTACTATTTGGTGTTAAAGGATGACATTCAAAGAATGATTGATCAAGGGAAGCTTGTTCTAGATGAAAGCAACCCCGTGCATCCCGAGAATCAATCAATGCATGTTTACAGAGATCCACTTAACACCAACAATTATAGTTGGATTATCAACACTATCGGCGTGGACAATAATTCCAAACCGCCTCAGTAGTCGTTTGTGGTTTGTGTGCCTCAGCGCAGTGCACAAACACCAATAGTGGCTATAAAAACCCTGCAACAACCATTTTTCCTAAAGGTCCCTCCTTAGATATCTATCCATACATCTTTTGTAAAAAATACTACACTACCATCCATCCTAACACCACAAAGATCATTCATCATCAGGGGGCCAAGCCACTCAATCATCCCCACCCCTCATAAGACGATACTGTAGCCTTCTCATCAAAGGAAACAAGAAGAGTGCTCGACAGGCAAGGCAACAACGAAAGGTACCACCCCAGGTCCTTCCATGCCTAGCCCCTCCTCCTTTGCATCTATGTCCTCATCACCAAAGGGTAACGTTGCTACATGCTCACAGTCATTGCAACCTCACCTGAAAGGGTCTGATCCTAAACCCAGAGCTATTCCTCCTTGGGAAATTCATCTCCTTGGATGAATAGAAGAGGAGAAGGACAACAAACAACAAGAAGATGGACAAGACCTATTTAGTGCTCTTACTCATGTCAGGTAGGCTGTAAAACAAAAGAACACAACGTTGAGCCTATATGACTTGATAATGCCTTCTAACACACACCGTGAGGCTCTGGTTCGTATGTTAATGGCAATACTAATTGATGAGAACATGCCAGCAAAAGAGAAAGTAATTCACTCAGTTTTGCGTCCTTCTACACCTGTAGGACTGCAGCCATCCAAATTGACATTCTATGATAAATCCATTAGGGAAGACCCTGAGAAAGGTCAGGTGACTATAGCACCTTTATTCATCATAATTTGGGTGGCCCAACATAAGATCCGAAGAGTACACAATGATGATGGGGCTACTACGAATGTCATCCCATTTCCCATTGTAGATAAACTGGGTTTGGTATACCAAATCAAACCCATGATAATGTCATGCTTGAAATCATTCAATGGGGCATGGGTCATGGTGAAAGGCACTATCCACATTGAGTTTGTGGTAGGGGACCAGTTCCCCACAAATGCAATGTTTATCATGGTGGAAGAGATGCTCGGGTTTAACCTGATCTTGGGAGGTCATGGTTAGCCTAACTCAGGGCCATCTCTTCATCCATACATCAAGAAATCCATCTACCCTATGTAGGTAAGGAGGTGGTGATCCACAGTGACGAGGTGGCAACCTAAGTAATAAACAACATAGATATGGAATAGGGTTCAAAGGTCATAACCTCTAAGAATGAGACACCTGTCTCCATCACCACTAAATGTTTAACAAAAAAGCCAGCATAACCCACTGGCTCAAAAAATGAAAATGTGTGGGTCAAGTTTCCTTTCCAAGCGAAAGACAACGATGTAGAAAAATGTTATAGTAAAGCTTCTCGGCCTTACACCTCACCAAATCCATGATGGATCAGGAAGTAGTTACGTATAGTGTAGCAACTCCACTACTTCCTACTCAATTAACATCCATTGTACATTTCTTTCTTGTTTGCTTCAGATCCATTTATCTACACTAGGCTACAAACTTATTATTTTAAACCATTCCCATATTCTCCATTCACATTACATTACAGCCCACTACAGCCTTAAACTGGCAAAATTTTCTGTTTACATTATGTTATAGCCCGCTAAGGCCTAAAACTAGCAAAATCCCCCGTTTACATTACATCATGGCCTGAAATGGCCTAAAACTACATATGGATTGCTAAGGCCTAAAACTGGAAAAATCTTCCAATTGCATCACGTTATGGCCTGCTAAGGCCTAAAATTAACAAAATTTTCATTACCCCACGTATTCACGATGGCCTAAAATGGCCTAAAACTAGCGATGGCCCGGAATGGCCTTAAACTACCACTATGGCTTGGTAAGGCATAAAACTGGCTATTAAAAAAATAAAAAATAATAAATAATTTCTTTTCCACATCACCTGACCATGCCCCGAAATGGCCTAAAACTAAGACACAAAAAGATAAAAGTAGATAACATAGACAATGCATAACCTAGAATAAAACTAATTCTGTCATACTTCATTTTCCATTCAAAGTCACAATTAAATAATGTTTGCAATAGTTTTTCAAAAGTATAAATAGGATCCCTTACTCTCATGCATCATCTTCTCTTGCATCATCTTCCATCACACCATCGTTGCCACCCTCAAAGGGCCTTTCATCTTCATCTGGAACCTATATCATAGAAAATGAAGTAGTGAGCTAGAGTCACTAAAAACTAGAATGAAATAAGCAGTTGCATCATAGAAAGTGACTAACCCGAGATGGCCCTGCATCTATCTTGGGGGGTATGTGATCCAAGCTAGTGCTGAGGCGTTGCCATACCTCCTCCTCTATAATATTTTCCCAGTGCCTATCACCCAAGTTAGTGTCTGCTACAACTTTCAATAGCTATCCATCTTGGCAAAAAGGAGGTAGTGGCGGTCCCACCCATGGGGAAACTTACTTTCTGTTCAGGGGATTCACTGACCATCACTTGTTGCATGAACTTGTTGTAAGCCCCAAAAGCACCAATTGCATCCAGGAATACTTCATGAGTATACAACTTAACTGAAGCATCCAGGTATTGTTTATGGTAGGTGGCGTGTTCTAGTTTATACATATGCTTGTGGTTTTTCTGGGACTGCCCCCACTTGTAAACTATTGCACTATAATCCTTCCAATCTTGGTTCTTCTGGGCCAACAAGTCCATCTACATTCACTGCTCAATTATTTAGCATGTGGCCTCATTGTTGTGCTACACGACTATCCAATATCTTGCATAATCGATGATGGCCATGCACCAATTGCCATCGTTGGTATCATGGGCCAAAAGAAACTCATTTCTGGAGTAGATTTCTTTCACCTCAACGGTCAAGTTGGCTTTCTCCTTCTCAAGCTTCTGGACCCATTTCCATAAGTCTTCATTCACATGCCTGCACTCCGACAAGGAGTGTGCCGAGTACAATGTGCATTCGCTAGCCTCGTCGTATATGCGACGAGGTACCTTGGTCACTTTTGGCAGGAATGCAAGCACGATGTTAACCTTAACTACTTGTTTCGAGTCCCACTTGAGGTGAGAGGCTGTCAACTAGACATAAAAACTACATTAGTCATAGTAGCGTAGAAAAGTTTGACAATCTAAAAGGTCTAGCATAGCAATTTAAAAATCCTAGCATAGCTACTTCACTTACTCACTTTTGGATCGATCTTCTTGAGATGGTCAATCATGTCATTGACCACCCCCTACATGAACGTAAACTTATTGAGGGTCTTGTCCCATGGTCACAAGTGGATTGAAGAAGGTCTTGCAGTGTCAATAGCGGTGTCTACTACACAACAAAACGTGTTAGTTATGACCAAGAGGACTACAATAAGGCTAATGAGCAATGCAAATGATAGTGTAAAGGCTCCTACCCAGAAAACCCTGAGGGGTTATAGAGGAGGGGTCATCCATCGACATACTATTGAATATGTGGTCAAACTCACCAGCATCTAGTTGTAGCTCCCCTTCTTCTTACTAGCTTAACACCATGGCAACACCCTCTATGTTCATCTGCTCCTCCGAGGCTGAACTACATTCAGCAAAGGGATCATTGGCAGAGGTCCTTTCCTAGTTGACATGGGCCTTTTCTTTATTCACTAGCGCCCTTCTTTTTGTCGTACCAACATCCTCATCAAAAAGGGAGTCCTCCTCATTGGAAGAAATTTCCTCCTTGTCAACAGGAGTATTTTCCTCATCGACGAGAAGCCCTTCCTTTACAGCTAAAGCTTCTTCTCTCTTGACTAGGGCCCTTTCCTCTGTGGCTAGGGCCCTTGCATCTTTATTAGTCACTCTCATTTCAAGGGCTATCACCTCTTCTCCACCTTCTTCTTATTCTTTTTCCTCTGGTAGCAAAGCATGTTCGCATTAGGAAAAAGTAGATTAATTTAAGACAAATGCTACATTGTGCTACACTACCTAGCATAACACAACATAGCAAGAATTAACCAAACAAGTAAACAAACAAATAACAAAAAGAAAAAGGCATTTATTGATAGGAGGTTGTATCCTGGGTAACTCAAACCGTAGTTTCTACCCTTCTTTGTCCATACGGGAAGGCTCCTCAACCGGATGAGACCATTTGTACTACATCTTAGTGGCCACTGTCTCCACAATGAGGCATTTTTCCTTTGATATGCTACCTATAGTAGCAAGGGGTGCCTCTCATTAGCTATCCTAGCTACGAAAGTTGCGAGCTACCCGATCCCTAGTCATTATTGAAAATGACTCCCCAGTAGCTTCTAGGGGATCCTAGGATCGGTTGGTGTAGAAGACTTTGGAAAACCATGGTTTGGAAATTTGGTTACAATTTTGCATCATCCAGATTCCATTCTCACAGACCACCAAGAATTCCACAAATTGCTACAAGTAGGCTATGAAGAAGGCATGATGCACATTGAAATAAGATTCAGGCTTCTTATGAAGCTTGATCATTTTAGCTTGCAGACCTTTGTAGAGATGTTTGATCTAATTGTAACAATCCCCCTCTTCCATGACCTCCCTCATTACTCAAGCTTGCTCAATCCCAATGATCTTTCCTTGGGAGAGTAGCTTGGGGAAGCATGGGCCTAGAAGATAGGGTAAACCGTTTTGGCCACTTTCAGCATAGCCACTTCAATAGGGATCCCCTTTCACCCTTTCGCTACCCCTAGCCACTCCTCAATGTCCCCCTGATGGTTCACCTCCTTTTTGATCTTTGCTCCCATGGGGAGACCATCAGAAGAGACACTGAAGTGATTTGAAAATAGTTTATCATTGATCTCAAGGACCACCAGCACATTGTGCACACTTTTACAAAAGTGGCCTACTCTTTTAGAAAAGGAGTCAGCTAGGACAAGCATCTCAGTAGCAGGGATGCTTGGGTTCATGACCAAGAACAAGTTTATGAGCCTAGCGTCCCAAAGGTTGTTGGTGAGTGACTATGGGGCCCTATTGCAAAGCCAACGTTAGGTCTTGTCTACCTCCCCATACTTGAAATAAATGTTAGCCTTGTTATGCCCAGAGGTGATCACTGTCACCTCCTGGGATTTCATCGCTGCTATCGTAGTTTACAAAAGAAAAAAGCAAAAAACTTAGACAAAATAGAAAAGATAGTAGAAACATAGGAACAACTCTCGAACATGCAAACATAAACTCATGGCTTAGCATACCAAGTGTGAACAACAATGCAAATGGTGGGAGATCCACCGACATGTCTTCAATGATGATTAGCCTAAAGGGTTTCCAATCTCCATCCAACCAACCAAACACCTTGCACCTATTGTAGAATTGGGAGTATTAGGTTGGATAGGTTTTGTACTCACCCCCACATTGGCCTATCACGTTGGTGCACATATTCCCAGTGGAGGAAAACACCTGCAACACCATCTACACCAAGGCCAAGGCATCAGTATCACTGTGAAGCCCACTCTTATTGATGTAAAACCTACTAACAAAAACAAAGCACATACACTGTTAACATTTTTTCCTAGCGTAGTATGCATTGCATAACATAGCGGAATATGTTTATAGAACTCATCCACCAGCACAATAAATGATTCTTGGTGGGTTCTGAAAATAGGTTCCCATGTGATGGGCAATAAACAACATGTTGTATAGGTGGTAGCAATTATATTCAGGCATTTCCCAGATCCAAGCCAAACGTCTCAAGTTTTTTGGATGCTGATTGGATCCCTCTGCCTGCCCGCTCCCGATTTCCCCATCAGTCAAAAATTTTATAATACCCTAGTTTTCCCTAGGAAATAGGGTTTCTATAATTATAACTACTACCTCCTTTGATAAGTGTGACCAAACAATCACACTAAAGTGTTATAGAAAGAATTGTAGGAAGTCCCGTGCACCTTCTCAGAACTAGACCGCCTACCTCCCCACATGCATGGAGCAGAGGAATGTTGGCCACTAGTTCACTTAGGCAGCACATAACCCCTACAATTTCTAGGATAATCAAAATGGACCTTAGCATCACCTTACGTAACACAATGGAAAATGTTAACATCATGTTCGAGTGAAGTTCGCACGTAGCGTAGCAAGATTAGCTGTTTAAAAATAGCGTAGCATAACTCTTTTCTTGCATATATCATAGAAGAACCACAAAGGCAATAGCGTAGCAACAAAACAAAAAATTAAATATGAATTTTTAAATAAGAAAGAATTTAATATGCTATAGCCATTTTAGCAAATCTTCTTCCTGATAGAATGATTTGCACTATACTGTGATAGATACGTGTTACATTGTCAAATCATGTGCATGGCCAAACCCTCCTAAGGGTCGTATGCTATGCTATTCGCATCCTGTCTTGCCAGAATCACCTAAACCCCTATAGAAAGATAGCCACAACAATGGAAATCTTGGTAATACTACATGCAGCCTTAGCATAATGTCTGTACACCTGTCACAGTTCAATCGACAACAAGGACGGTGTAATAGCCAAGATGGAAATAGAAATGGTAAGAAAAGATGTAGGCTTCAAAAAAATAAAAAAGAAAGCAAAAATAACAAAGACAACATAGAAAATAAAGGTAGCATAGCAACTTACTGAGCTGATGGAGTTTCCTATCATACTACAACGTGCACCTGCGACAGACACCCTAGGGTGTCCTTCACCTCATCCACCTTGGAGAGTGCTAGGTGTTTCCGTTGTCTCTTAGGTTCCATCATTTGATTGCAAATTATTTCTTAGTCACTATGCTAAATTTCCTTGATCTTTGTCAATATGACTGCTCTACGCTCTGGATGTGGGCTCTGCACTGTTACTATGAAAATGATGAGTTTACCAGGGGTAAACCCCTATTTATAGCTAACACGGTGAAAAGGAACTTGTCATTTTCTCATCCCAATTAATGTGGGATGTTCTGTATAGCGTAGCACTCCTACCATAGCATAGTAGCATTGTTTACATCATAACAGGTGGGCCCGACCGAAAGCCTTGACCCACCTT
Organism: Gnetum montanum; assembly: GCA_015680685.1. Lineage (NCBI taxonomy): Eukaryota > Viridiplantae > Streptophyta > Gnetopsida > Gnetales > Gnetaceae > Gnetum > Gnetum montanum. The sequence continues at coordinate 61,574 of MNCI01003467.1, read as the reverse complement.
AAATTACCCATTTACCTTTACAATAATAGCCTATTAGTGGGTCCCAAAGACCTTAAACTAGTAGTCTTGACAAGTAGGTTCGACTAGGTTAGCTATCCGAAAAGACCTTAAACTAGCAGTTTTGACTCACAGTTTCAACCAAGTTAGCAGTCCGCAAAGACCTTAAACTAATACTTCTTACCTTTGCACAAACATAATCTGTTGGCAATCCACAAAGACCTTAAACTAATATTTTTGATATAACCCATTAGTAGTTTGGAAAGACCTTAAACTAATGATTTTAATTTATAAACTTAACTCTTTAGCAGTTTGCAAAGACCTTAAACTATCAATTTTGTAATTTTTGCATCTAGGTGGTCCACTACAACCTTAAACTAGCAAATTGCAAACTTTGTATCATAGTTTACAATTATTTCAACTATTTATATTTCATTATTATTTTACAAATATTTACTACATGTTGTTGCTACAAACAGGTATCACTTGACTTAGCATTTATCTCATTGTGGCAGGTTGAGAAAGAATGGTAATGCATCATGATCTTTCTTCACCTCTAGCCTTGACAAGTCCACATGGTGAGGTTGCAAGACAACTGAATCCAAAATCAATAGACTGGGAATCATCCATAGATAGCACTGTAGCATCCTTAGAAACATCCCCATACTGGCCTGAACATTAGGTCCAAGCCTTAGATTTAGAGGTTGGGGATGTAACTAAGAACCCTCTCATTGAAATGCCTGTGACTACATCGAGGGGGAAAATAAAAATTTTAAAAATTAGCTTCCTCCTAGATTCAAAATGCATAAAGATGTAGCCAAGATCCTCCAAGATAACATCGAGGTATTCGCGTGGTCATATAATGACATGTCAGGCTTAGATCCGAGGCTGATATAGCACAACATTATCTTATATCCTCGAATGAAGGTAGTCAAACAAAAGGCTTGCAAGGTTAAACTAGAGATTGCACTGGCCGTATGGGATGAAATCACTAAGCTGTATTAGGCTGGTTTCATTCGGGCAGTTGATTATTCAGAATGGGTGTTGAACATCATTATAGTTTCTAAGAAAATGGGAGAAATACAAATCTGTATAGATTTCTGGGATCTAAACAAAGAAATGGTCAAGGATGAATTCCCACTGTCGAGTATTGATCAACTAATGGACACTATAGCTGGTCATGCTCTGCTATCCTTCATGGACAGTTTCTCTAGCTACAATCAAATTTGTATCAACCTAGAGCATCAGTTAACAACAACTTTCATGCCCCCATGGGGTACCTTTTGTTATACTATAATGTCTTTTGTGCTAAAAAATGTCAGAGCAACCTACCAAAGAGCCATGACATACATCTTTAGCAACTACATCCTAGAAACATTAAACAACTATGTGGATGACATAGCGGTAAAATCCAAAGAGGCTGTTGATCATCCCAATGATCTAGGTGTAGTCCTCCAATGTTGTCAAATGCATGACTTATGCCTAAATCCAAAAAAGTGTGTCTTTGGGGTGAAAACTGGATGCATGCTAGGGTTTGTAGTGTTAGAGGCTGGAATATGAGTGGACCTTGACAAGGTTAAGGCCATCATTAATCTAACACCACCTACCAACCTTAAAGAATTGTGCGGGTTGTAAGGTAGAGTGCAGTTCATTAGAAGGTTTATAGCAAAGTTGACTAACAAGTTACACCCCATGCAACACTTATTGAAGAAAGGGATTAACTTCAAATGGACAACACAATTCCAACAAGCTTTTGATGATCTGAGGAAAGAGCTTTTACACCTCCCAACTGTTTACCCACCATAGAGGGATAAGCCTTTCTATATTTACCTTGTCACCTCAGATACTTCTATTGTGGCACTACTATGTCAGAGAAGAGATGATGGCTCTAACATTCTAGTGTATTACCTAAGTTATGCATTGATAGCATATGAGGAAAAATACATAAGGTTGAGAGAAATTACCTCACATTAGTGTTTGCATTATAGAAGTGGAGGCATTATCTGTTCCATAGTAGAGTTAACATCATTTTCAAGAGCAATATCCGTTGGGCTATCATGAATAATCTATATGAAAGTAGTAGGATAGCCCGATGGAAATCCATAACTATGGCTATGTGACCCAATCATTGATGAAAGGTCAAGCTATGGCTACGCAACTTACAACCTCACCCATCAACAATCGAGCAACCATAGAACTTGAATTCCTTGACGAGCACGTTAACACCATTAGCACTGTCCCATCACATCTCAAAGCTACTTTGCATTTTGAAGGTACCTCAACTACATGTGGTGGTAGTGCAGAGGCTGTCATTATGTTCCCCTATAGGGACATACAACCATTTGCTTATTTTTTTGTGTTCCTTTGTACGAAAAACATGGTAGAGTATGAAGGACTCCTCAGGGGCCTCTTGGTAGCCCAAGCATTGAAAATTCAACACTTGGCGATTCAAGGTGATTCACAACTCATTATGAATCAAATCACTGAGGTCTATGCCTACAAAGCTATGCATCTGTATTCCTATTATGACCTAGCCAAAAGTTTTCTTAAATAGTTTGCAACAATGGATGTTCAACACGTGTTGCATAATGAGAACATTGTAGCAGACGCCTTGGCCACCCTAGCATTAAATGTGCCACCACACCTATTCACAAGTTTTCCCACTTCGATAACAGAGTGTATGGAGCCTATCACTCAAGAAGTACACGTAGCCTTTGTAAGAGCTACAAATACCCAGGAGTGGTATGCCAACATTAAAGCCTATTTGCAACATGGAAAGCCCCCATGTATATTGACATCTAACTAGAGGGATGTGATCCGCAAGCATGCTTGGTAATATGTACCCATGGGAGACAACACCTTGTGCAAATGCTCCTTTGATGGGATATTGCTAGCATGTGTAAATGAGGAGAAAGTGTAGAAGATCATTAATGAGGTACATGAGGGATTGTGTGGTGGACACATAGCACCTAGGGTCATGGTAGCAAAAATAAGACGCCTAGGATACTACTGGCCTCACATGGAGCGTGATTGCCTTGCCAAAGTTAAAACTTGTGATACATGAAAATGATACACAAATAGCATACATGTTTCACCAACCAAGTTTCGCCCGATGCAGATCAGGTGGCCATTCCAACGATGGAGACTAGACATTATAGGACTTATCACACCCAAGTCTTCCATAGGGCATAGCTTCATCCTCACTACCACTAAGTACTTTACAAAGTGGGTGGAGGCTATTACCCTTAGGAAGACTACATCTCAACAGGTTTGCTACTTTATATTGGACAACATCGTGATAAGGTTTGGGCTTCCCATGACTATTGTGACAGAAAATGGGCCATAATTTAGTAGTGTGGAAACTAGAACCTTTTGCAGCAACCTTGGCATTAGGCAATTATTCTCCTCACCATACTACCTGTAAAAAATTGATAGGCAAAAGCTACGAACAAATCCATCATCAACTTGCTCAAGAAAATGCTTAACAATAGGAAGAGGTGATGGCACAAGAAAATCCTCTATGTGCTATAGGCTTATAGGATGACATGCAGTATGGCAATAGGACGACACCTTAAAATCTTATTTATGGATATTAAGCGGTGTTTCCTCTTGAGCTATAGGTACCATCGCTTCAAATGATCTTGTCAAACATCATGAACGAAGCCCAGAACAACAAGTCAAGGATCATCGACCTCAACTCCATAGAGGAGGAGCATGCACAGACACTTGGTCGCATAAAGCACTATCAATACAGGGAATGGTAGAAGCATAATGTAAACCCACATCAACAGGAAATAAAAAAGGGGGACCCCATTCTCAAGGTTCTCTGTGAGCATATGAACAAATTCTCAGTAAACTGGAAAGGTCTATTCATGGTCACAAAAGCCTATGGGGATGGAGCCTTCAAATTGGTAGACATGAATGGTAAAGAGTTCACAAATCCTGTGAATCATTCGCATCTCAAGCCATACTACATATGATGCATGAGCAAGGTAAGAAAATCATCCACTACAACATAAAATTGACAAAGACTATCCACTATGACATAAAATTGGCAAAGCTTGTCCGCTATGATGTAAAACTGGCAAAGCACATCTGCTACGATGTTAAACTAGCATAGATAGTTCTCTATGACTTTAAACTAGCCCATCCACCATCCATTATGACAATAAAGTAGCATAGTGGTCTGTTGGGATCTTAAACTAGCATAATGGTCTACTAGGACCTTAAACTAGGTTCATAGCATAGCGCCCTTAGCATGCATCCATGACTCTACAAATAAGCGAGTGTGTGCAGTGCCAACACGGGGTGGGATGTGGTAGTTCCAAAATGCAGTTCATGATGCCAAGAAAACACAATCTAGAATATATGCAATGCCACTTCCCTTGGCATCTTTCTGATCCTTCAAAGATGTTGTTTGACATCTTCTTGACCTTCAGGAGCTACTGTCATCATGGCCTGTTGTCCTAGAAATAGCTTCCATGGTCAGGGCCTATTCTTGGAGTCCCAGCACTATTGTCGCCCATCCACAAAGTTGCTACCCTTCAGCCCTTGCTATTAGGCCCAAAAGATATTTAGCTATTAGGCCTTTCACCTTATAGCTGAAGTGCATAATGTTTACCATGGGCAGGGAATCCTGAGCACTTGCATCATCGTAATTCCTACCCTCCTCAATACCAACCTCTACACACTGATGTTGCCAAAGCTACTACTGGCCTTTCTGGTTTGGATGTTGCATGCCTCAACAAGAAAGTCCGTTGCTTCAACATCATCCAAAGAAAGTAATACCTTTTCCTTCATTTTTCTTGATGGTTGTTTCTTCTATTTTGCTCTCTATTATGTTTGCAGGGTATGTGTCAAAGGGCTGTCGATCAAAGGTGTGTTTCACCAAAGCAATAGGACACTACATCGTTCCAAGGTGGTCATCCTGACTAGCTTGGCTGCTTGGGATTACACATCCTATCCTCCCCCTTAACCTCATTTACCTCATTCCTTACACCCAAAATTCTCCCTGTCAAACCCCTCTTTTATGAATTCTCCCTATACCTATAAAGCCCTCCCATATGCTCAACCACAAAGTCCACGATGTATGTAATGAAAATTGCCATATGGGAAGCATCTGTAGGTAGGTCAAAGTCCCATGTGGATGTAATGAAACTCATCCTGGGGAGGAAACACCTATCCTACAACAACAAGGCTATTTGCAGAGGAACACGGCAAAGCAGCAAAAGAAAAGTGTAGAAGAGAAAAAGCTCAAGAAAAAAAAGCATGGCCAAAACAAATAACACATAAGTTGTTTCACAATGACTGTCTCTAAGCATTCTAATGAGACATCAGAATCTTGCAAAGAAAAAGATGCCCATGCATATCAACTCCCTCACAAGCACTCCAACGAGGGACCACATTACTACTTCTTTCCCTTCTCGAAACTATCTTCGCAGCTCCACCCTTTCCCCCTTCCCTACATGACTATCCTAGCACTCTCAAGTGTAGCTAAGTGACATCTTAACAATCACTAAAGAGTGATGTTAGCGTCTCATATTCCATGGTGTTTGATATTCTTTGTTGGCATCTCTTGGGCCCATCCTCTAGATGTTGACAAAGTGGGACCATTGAAACACCATAAAATTTCAAGACCCTCTTGCTTCACCAGGGTCTTGGAGTTTAGGCAAGGACTTCCACAAGTGTAGCGTCATGAAAATTTCCCCAAAAAGTATAGACACTGAGGTTAGACTATGCAGTTTGGCAAGTTTACTACTCCCAAGACTGGTAGGCACAATGGACTCTCCAGCCTGCCCACCTAGAAAATTCACCTAGCTGATAGTCTACTCAACAACCATGCTAGGAGTTGTCGATGGTTCTCAGGATGGGAAAAATAATTCAACAAATTTTCTAAGTGGAGAAGTTTGCTATGCTATGCTACACTGCGTAGAGTAGCAAGCCTTCAAAACATCAATCAAGTGCCTGACTAGAAGTTTTAGCAAGATGTTCACATAAGGTAAAATCAGAATTCTATCGATGTAGGGTGCTATGCTATGCTATGCTACATAGTGTATCAAGGGAGAATCATGCAAAGAATCCTCTACCAATCTATTTAGGCAAAAGAACTGCATCTAACAGCATTGTGGTTTCTAAAGCTACCCTATCATAGTTAGTCTTCGAACCACAAGCAACGTTTTCGCATGAAACCTCGCAATTCTGAAAAATGCAAGTCACATTGGCTGCTATGCTATGCTATGCTATGTACCATAGCATAGCATAGCAAAGATGCAAATCAATGAAATGCTTCAAAGGTTAACCTAGTAGGCATCAAAGCTTTTAGAAAAAGCTAGTGACTTCAACACAAGTTTCTTTTTTACAAACCAATGGCTACGTTGTGCTACGCTACATAGTGTAGCACAACGTAGCAAGTAGCTACACTGTTTCAATATGCTTCATTTCTTGCTTGCATTTTTGACACTAGATTCTAGCATGAGCATTTTTGACAACATGGTTGTAGTGTAGCAAGTTCACAGCCAATTTTGCACATCTATGTTGTACGGGCATGTCAGCATCTTGTGGGTCTAGGAGACGTGGCATCCATACCTCATTTCACACTTGCTCCTAGCCCTATAAATACCTCAATGAGCAACATCCAAAGAGTTGGCAATTTTTAGTAATTTTTTGCAGTTGGCAATTTGGGTTGGCATTTTGCATTAGCTTTTTGCATTGGCATTATTCACATTGGCTTTTTTGCAATTGGCTTTTAAGTTCATACTCAAAGGCATAGTTGGCACATTTTGAGTGTTCTGGTTATTCTTGAACTCTCGGTGTGGCTCCGGCATTGCATAACTTGTTATATAGTTTCAAACAAGGCAAAGAATCGAAATCAAGACTTTGCAGTGGTGCATTTCTTACCCCAGTCTATTCTATTATCTCTTCATTATTATCGTTGTCTGGCATTATTTCTTTTATTTCTACATTTATTGATTATTGATTTTACCTTGCGCATTTCACACTTAAAACAACATTCACATAAGGTTAAGTTACACTGATTAAGTCCCTGTCTAATCGACCAGACCGTTCAAGGCACTTTGCTTCAATTTTATCTAGCACGACCCTCACACGGATCCTAGGATAAAACTATTCACCCAACAACCTCTTAGTGTTTCCAGGCACCAACATTTTCGATCGCTACAATACCAATGGCCTTAGTGGTGAAGGTGAAAATAACCCTTTACCTCCTCCTCCAATTACCCTCTACTACCCTCAATTGTCTATTTTTAGTTATTCTATTGTTGGTCATGCTTGATATTGATGTTATTATGGTTGATGTTAGTCAATTATTTAGTTGTAAAAAGTTTTATTAATTTTGATTTATTTTTTAAACATTTTTGCCACCCCACATGGCCATGGCGATTATGTTGTAAACATTTTACTTTTATGTTTAACTTTCAGCTTTGGTTATATCACTCTAGCATTATAGTTTTATGCATATTACAATGTTTAAGGTTTTATGTTATAATTGTGGTTTTAAGGACAAGTTGGCTACTCTAGTTATAGTGCAATAAAAGGTTGAAATAGCTAAGAAATAAGGCTATAGACTAAAATTCAAACAAGCTAAAAATTTGTTTACTAGTTTTAGGACATGGTGGACCATATGGTAGTTGCCAGTTTAAGGCCATAGCCATCACATTTTTGCCAATTTAAGGCCTTCGTGGACCATACGTTCTTGCCAGTTTTAGGCCATGGCGAACTTTGTAGGAAAGGAAAACATAAAAAAAAATATTGAATTTCTAGTTTTAAAGTTTTTAAAACATTTTTGTTTTTAAGAAAAAGAAAAGAAAAGGCATTAAAGTAAAAATGCAAAACCAAAGTAAACTTCAAGCTATATGCAAATCTAAACTTAACATAAAGCAAAGGTAAAATGTAAACTAGGCTAAAAGGCTATAAGTGTTGCATGGGAATGAGTACATAGGATAGGAGGATCAAGGGAATACATCATTTATGCAAATGTTTCCTAATTTTTGAGAGATTAGGAAATGTATATAACCTATGTTGCAGAAGATTGTATTCCCTATCACCTTTTCTAATGATGTTAAATGGGAGCTCTCCCCATGGTGCATCAATAGGTTCATCATTGTTTCCATTGGCCTCTTTTTCTACCTTTAGATCATAGATTTTGTAGCTAATAGTAAGATTTTCTTCCTAAAACCCCACTTTGGATCCCTATTCTACATCAACATTATTATCCACTAGGAGAACCACACTATTGCTATGAATGATTATTTCACCTCCCTCGTAAGGCAAGTGAATTTCTTGGTCGATAGGTGAAGACGCAGCTCATAATTAAGCTAGTTACAGTCATCCTAGGATAATTTTGAATCTTGGCATTTCCTCTACGACCAAGAAGTTGGACATTGTGGGGAATTATTACCCTACCACAAAATCTAAGGAGATGAAGCCTTTGACAGCAACTTGTGATCCATTAAAGGATTTAAGGGTTAAAGTCATTATATTGCATTTTCTCTCTTAGGTCCAAATGCTTAAAAATGGTATAAGGTATAATATTTGTTGCTGTCCCATCATTGAAATGCACCCAATGGACCTTATATTATCCAACCCTTATCGTTATGAAGAGGGTCACCTTGGTTACTTCACTATTCTAGGGGTTTGTCTTGATTTTGCTGTCAAAAAATGCTAGTGATGTTGATCTTGCTTATCTAGGTGAAGAAGGGACCATTATTGCATGGATGGATTCTTCATTATCAAGGATGTCCTTGCTAATAGGGATGGAGGCTAACATGTTAACTAGTGCTTCATGATGTGTAATAGAAGTCATGACAAGGTCATACAAGCTCAAGGTTGTAATTTTCTGTTTCAATGACTACTTAACCTGTTTCACCGCATTTAGGAAGTTTTTGTTTTTCATGATGGGTTTTTTGTTCTTATTATTCTGGAGTTCCTCCATGCACCCTAAAATGTGAACTTCATGATTAGCCTGTTGGCCTAGCCTCTTTTCCTTTTTGTTGGAACTTAGGTTTCTCCTGTGGTATACTAGTTGAACTAGCCTAGGTAGTTAAGGCCATGGGCATAGATGATATGGGAGTGGGCTTTAGTGAGTCCCATTCCTTCCATCCATTGGCTTGCTTATTGTTCTTGGGCTTTTGTGCAAACTTCTTCCATTTTTTGGTTGGTAACTTCTAGTTGTTATTTGTTGGTTGGGAGAAAGAAGTTGTTACATTGGCCACCACAAGGGATTGTTGTTTGGTTATGTAGGTCGACTTAGTTGTAATAGAAATGGGAGACACTTGGATTATGAAAGGATCCTTGGAGGGTATTGGTAACAGGCTCCTTACAACAAAGTAGAGCCTTGAACTAACAGAAGATAAAGAAACCCTTTTGTTGTGAGGATGTACTTGAATAACAAATACTTCCCTCACAAGCCCTTCATTGTTATTCACATTGAACACTACTATGGTATATAGTTCATTGTTAGAGTTCAATGGATCCCTATAAATATACATGAACTAGTTTTGGGGCCTAACTAGTTGGAGGTGTCAAGAATCAATTCATTCTTTTCTATCATCTTTTGCATGTCATACTTTAATGCATGACAAAATTTAGTATCATGATCTAGAAACTAATGATAGTGACATAAATAGTCAAGCTTAAAATAACTAGGCACCAAAGCATCATTTTTGATTACTCAAGTGGGATCTTTGGCTATTTCACATAACCTCTCATGCCTCTTTTTGGTGTTTCTATCATTTCCTTATACTATATCCTCCCACTCTACAATAGTTGATCTAGCAGTTCTAATGTCTTTAAGGGTAACCTAGTGTATTTTAATTAGTCATTTTACTTAAAGTTGGACCTTGATGTAGTCAATGTAGATGCCCCTGATATTGAAGATTGGTTGTTTTTGTTGTAAGCAGGGGACCTAGGTTGATTTCTTCTTAGCCCCTAGGTGGTTGTCTTATTCTCTTTCATTATAGTGGCAATCACTATGTTGTTTTGTCTACCCCTCATTATATTTTTGTGTATGTTGGATATTATATGCTAGATAGTGTTGGCGACCATTTGGGATGCGACCACCAACGAGTGTCCTCGAATAGGATTTAGTTGCCTGCTAGTCTCTGGCAACACCAAGGCCTAGATACCTCCAAATAGACTCAGTAGTTAATGTGAGTATGTGTGTGTGCTATTGCAATGTGTGGTTGTGAAATATGAAATGATTGTGTTGTGTGTAAACTACAAATGACTTATCTTAAAGAGATTCAGCCAACTTTGCCAAGTACTGTGAGTTGTTGAGAGTTCCTATTTTGTTCAATTTCCTAGTCTATGCAGTCCTTATAATACCTACTTGTAACAAATAAAATTTTGTAAAAACATTTGAGCACAACTTTACAAATCTACTTCTAATTTTCCCCAAAGAAAGAGAAAGTTCCACAAGAAAACTAGAAATAGAGTGAGATTCAATGGAAATTAGAGATAAGAGAAAAAGAAAGCAGATTTGTGTAAAGATCTCAAATATTTAAACAAGGTAAAATGATATGAGTAAACACTTTGTAATAAAGCTATCCCAAATTCAATAACTATGAATTGTTCAAACTTCCAAGGTCCAAATCAGCAATTTCTTCAAGACAATCCTACTATGCTACCAAAAAATTACTACGTAAACTATCACGTACGAGACTCTATTTTGGCTCGATAATGGATGTTAACAATTGCATTCAACAGAACCTTCAAAATACTTGATAATTTCTGATTGAAATGCCACAAAGATTCATATTAAAGATAAAAATAAACTATTTTGGTCCCATCAAAATACCAAAGATTTTCTGAACCCTCTTGACTATTGAATCATTCAATGGCATGACTACAAGTAGAGGCTCTCTTACAACAATCTCAATAGAGGTTCTTATACGTTGCACAATAACCAAATTCACTACTAAAATGCTCTTAAGACTTTCAAACACAAGCACTTCTATGGCAAAATTTTAATAGAAATTTTCAATTATGCAACAAGAACAATAAAAGCAATCTAAAAATCCCAAAATTACTTGCCAAGGATGATACTATCTAAACCACTAGCTAGACAATTTAAACAAAATAAAAATAAAACATAACTCACAGGATTATGACAAAGAGGCTGAAATCTTTTCTTTAGCAAGCCATCTTACAAGCAATCATTCACAATTTCTTCTTTACAATGCTCTTCCAAGAGCCAAAGTGTGTCTCCAAGTGAGAGCTCCCGAGTCTCCCAAGTGTGTTGTATTGCCTCACCTTTGTGATCACTGAAGCCTTTTTATAGGGTTCAAAGGTAGTTAGGTAAGTTACAACTATTTTGGATGGTTATAACCACCATAGAGACAAAAAAGCTATAGTTGACAAGTGTCCTATTCAGTTTCCAAGTTCTTCATTCAGTTGCCAAGTGTCTTCATTCAGTTTCCAAGTGGTCACCATGGAGATAAAAAAGTTGTAGTTGACAAGTGTCATGTAGTTACAACCACTTCAAAGATTAAAAAGCTATGGTTCCCAAGTGTCCTATTTAGTTACAACCACCATGGTAGTGTTAAAATTGACAAGTGTTCAATTCATATGGGATTTAGAATAGTTGGCCCATAACCTTTTTTTTCTTTTTAGTGTCATAACATATTTTATTTGATTTCCCTGTGCAAAAATTGGGAACAAAACAGTTGTGATAGAGAAATCGATGAACATAGCAATAGAAATTTTGGAACCGGATAGCGACAAGAGCATGGTGGCAGTAGTTTTGTGGCATTTTGGGGGCATTGGAAAATCCACCATTGTAGAGGTGGTGTACGCAGCCATAGAAATGGATGAGTACATTTTCTGCAAAGTTGTGTTATTCGATCATGCCAATAGAAAACTGAGCTTGACCAAGGTGTAGAAGAGCCTTTTGGACCAACTTGCAGAACCCAACCAAGAATGGGTAGAACTCGCATCCCCAATAGAAGGTAAAATGGCTCTGCACCATTACTTTAGTTAAGTCATCTACTTCATCTTCATTGACAACGTTCTGGAAATGGGAGAGCTCTGGAACCTCATGATTCTCATCACTGCTCGCAATATGAATGCCCGTGAAGATCCGGATATCCAAAATCCCAGAGATGCAAAGCCATTCGAAGTCACGCCCCTGAATCATGAGATTTTTGTGGCTCTTTTGCAAAAGGAATTGGGATCCTGCATTGACAAAATTAGCAAAGTAGATTTTGAGTTTTTCCTAAAAATTGCAGGAGGGTTTCCTCTGCTTCTAGAGATGATCAGGCATTACGTCAGACTGGAGCATGACAAGCGTAGGTCATGCTACATGATTAGGGATGAGTACAAGAGAGACCATTCAAAAGGAATCAGTATTGGAACCAGAGGCATGGATCTGTTCAGCTTCCCTTTCAATAATATGTATGAGTCGTACTAGGAATCATTTCTAGACATTTGTGCAGATTTAGACCCTAACATTGTAATCCACCACCTTGACAAGATTCCTGTGCTTGATGCAACCCTACAACCCAGAGTGAAGAGCTCTCTCTTGAGATATTTGGAATCCGAAACTGAGATCTTCATTTTGAGAACTTTCACTGCAATGATCTTACTATCTTCAAGAACACCTCTGTAGACCATGCTTCTAGCCCCTTTTTCCATGATGGCTTTAGCACTTTGCTGAAATCGACATGATAGATCACATGGTGAGAACCTTCCAAAAGTATCTGCCCATTACAGAAAAAACCCCGAATCTGCCCTTGTTCAATGCTTTGGTCTGTGGCTTGGTTGCTTCACACATCTGTGAATATTTTCTTCTTCTACACAAGCATGGAAAGAGTGAAAATTTCAGTGGTCATGCTTTTGGTAGCCATGGCTGCTATAACGGGCTTGTAATTTTTGGACCATTTTTTCTTTTGTAGATGTAGGTTTCTGCCCATGCTGAATCGGTTGAATCTAGGCATGCAGTCCATGGCCTCCCCCGATTCCAGCGGATATTAGCTCAAATAGATAGGCCAGAAGCCTATCGAAAAATTGTTGGGAACCATGATTTTGCACGTGGATCCTTGATCAATCAAAGATTCCAGAGCCTATTGGATTGCTACTACTATGTCTCCATGGATTTCTCTACCATGCCCTGGTGCTCTGTGAAATATGCGCTAGAAACCCGATTGCATTTTTTCCCTTTTATGTGAAGACTCCACTCTCTATATACTGTAGATGATTGAAGGAGATCTTATTTTTCTTTTGCAAGTTCCAGGAGAAAATGATAATTGTGGTTTAGGGTTCTATCTGCCTGAAATATTTGCCCCAAATTTACCTATGGCTTCCTCGTTTTTCTTTCTAAAAACTTTTAATCAATTTTATCATGCCAACCTATTCAATGAAATGGCCAAAATGTGCCAACATTTCTGCCCCTTAAAAAGCTAAAGAAATTTATGCAAATCCCATTTTAAAACTGAACTATACTTGAAGCCTTTATTAAACTTTTTTTAGTTGAAAAGATAAATCTTTTTGGATGAAAATTCCCATCAAACATAAGGTTTGATGGTATAAAAAACTCATTCTTAACAAAAACAACAAACTGTACATTATCGAGTCCTTTATTCATAGACTATTTTTGAGAGAGAATGATGAGGATTACTCTTGTAGGAATCCTCATATCTCTAACCTTCTCATAAGCAATCTATCTACTATTTTTTGGCTTGTTGGAGCTTGCAACTTGATCTTCTTGAGATTTTTCTTCAGCAATCCTCTCATCTTCTTTCTCAAATGAATTCTCATTTTCTTGGAGTGTACAAATTTTGTTTTCAACACCTAATTTTTCAACCATCTTACTTTTTCCATTTGAAGTAATGTTATCAATCATGAAAGGTTCACTATAGATGTATATTTGATTTGGTTCTCTTTTCCAAGGTAACCTCATGTGAGAATAGTCTGTTGATATGTAACCTAAGAAATTCTTGCTCCAACTTCTACTCAATAAGAGACTATGCGAATCTAGTATATTTGCCACTTGAATAGTTACTCTACTTTTGACATGGGGTTTAGAAGCAATTTCCAATAGAACATTTGGTAATTGACCCACAATCTTTACTCTACTTTTATCCACTTGAACAATCTTTTTATTTGATTTTTCAAGAATCAAACCAAGTTTCTTACATATAGACAATGGCATTATAGTAGACGTAGCTCTAGAATCAACCAAACAATTGTGTAAATCCTTTAATTTCATTATCAAAAGAAAAGGAGGAGCTTCCTTATTATACGAGGTCTTTAATTTCTCATCATTATTAGACACATAACTTAACTCTAATTCTCTAACTCTCCTTTTGCCTTTAATGAACTCTAAAGCCTTTCTTTGCTGATCTCCTATTTGAAGCAACTGATAAAAGCTAATATTGACCTTGACATGTTTAAGGTCTTCAATCAAATCATACTCTCCATCACCAATAAATCTTGGTCTCTTTATCCATTTATTAAAAGACTAATTTGGTGTGCTTTGCTCTACTTGATTGTCTTTACCTTTATTCTTATCTCTTCTATTTGGTCAAAAGCTTTTCTCTTAGTAGATGGATTAGTAATAACATTTGGGGGTCTAGAAGTAGTTAATCTTTATTTTTATCGGATATTATATCCATTTTCCTCATTGTTATTCCATTCCTCATCTGAAGACATATTTTCTTCAAAACTTGATAGAGAATAAGTATTGCTAGATCCATTGCTAGAAGATTTACTTGCATAATGAACACTAGATAACTCATTATCAGATTCAATATCAAGAAAGTTGGATATAATAAGGTCACTTTCATCCTCTTCTTCTGCTAACTTAGTGTCTTGATGTTTATGCTTTCTATTTTTCCTTTCTTCCTTGATATTAATTCTTGCCAAGACTTTTTCAAGCTTCACTATTTTGTTAGACATATTTCTCATTAATTTTCCTTTTTCAAATCCTACTCTTTCATGTTGTTCTTTCTTAACATGAGATGGACCTGGTAAAGCTTTAAATTGAGCAAAATCTTACATAGAAATCATAGCTCTTTCTTCTCTTTTTTGAATTGCAATATTTTCTTTAGGATTCAAGTTTAACTATTTTTCTAATTGTATAGCTTCACTAAAGTAGTCATTTAGTGTAGTTAAGTTTGGAGTTCTCCTTAACCAAATTGAAATGTTGGAGTTGACAACCTTAAGATAAGTTTCTTTAAGCATTTCTTCTGATGGCCTATATTGTCTTTGAAAGAGTCCACAAATTCGTTGAAACTTGATGTTAAAATCTCTAATTGACTCTTTAACTCCTTGCTTAGCTTGTATCAGCCCACAGTATAGTTGTTGTTGATCTAATTGATTACCAAACTGGGCTAAGAAAAGATTCTTCATGTCATCCCAACTTGTAATACTATTACTTGGTAAGTTCGAATACCAAATCTGAGCCATATCCTTTAGATTTGATACAAACAACCTACAAGCTTGATCTTGATGTTGAATATTTGCATGAGCTAAAGCTAACTCAAACATGTGAATATATTCTTCAGCTAAATAAGCTTTTCCAGGAATGAAAGGCTCAGGCAAATATTTGTAAACTACCTTAGGAATATCATTGTAATTTTGAAATCCTAATAGTGTAACTCTTTGCCAAGTATTTTCCATTCTATTCCTTTGGATAGTTAAACTCTTAGACTTTCTAGATCTTCTCTTATGGATCGATAAACTAGATATAATGGGTGATCTTCTTGATCTTCTAGTTTTCACTCCACTACTTTCCCAATTCAAAATCTTTCTTTTGTTCTTCTTCCGATGAAGAATCAGTCTTAGAATTAAGAATATCTTTTGAAACTTTTGAATTTTCCAAACTATCAATCTTCTTGGTCATGAACTAAAAATAGTATCTAATTTCTTAAGCCTTTATAGTAACAAAGAATGGTTGATGTGTTAAAATTATAAGGCTTATGAACCTAGAGGCTAAATTTTCAGCCCTCCTTCTAGTGCCAAAAGAATTGTTGGCGATCGTTTGGGACGCGACTGCCAACGAGTGTCCTCAAATAGGATTTAGGTGCCAGCTGGTCTTTGGCAACACCAAGGCCCAAATACCTCAAAATATACATAGTAGTTAATGTGAGTATGTGTGTGTGCTATTGCAATGTACGGTTGTGAAATATGAAACGATTACATTGTGTGTAAACTACAAATGACTTATCTTAAAGAGATTCAGCCAACTTTGCCAAGTACTGTGAGTTGTTGAGAGTTCCTATTTTGTTCAATTGCCTGGTCTATGTGGTCCTTATAATACCTACTTGTAACAAATAAAATTTTGTAAAAACATTTGAGCACAACTCTGCGAATCTACTTCTAATTTTCCCCAAAGAAAGAGAAAGTTCCACAAGAAAACTAGAAATAGAGCAAGATTCAATGGAAATTAGAGATAAGAAAAAAAGAAAGCAGATTTGTGTAAAGATCTCAAATATTTAAACAAGGTAAAATGATACGATTAAACACTTCACAATAAAACTATCCCAAATTCAATAACTACGAATTGTTCAAACTTCCAAGGTCCAATTAAGCAATTTCTTCAAGACAATCCTACTTGTTGGCACATTTGGCCATTTCATGGAACAGGTTGGTATGCTTTTCAAGGTAGGGAAGGTGTGCAAATTGTTATTTCACTTCTTAGTCTTTCTTTGGAACAACAGCAAGAATGTGCTGTGGCATTGCTCTGCATGTTGTCCAACAAAAAGAGTGAAAGAAAATGGCCTATACTGCAGCTGGTGGAATCCCCCCTCTTGTGCATATTTTCAAAATTGGGTCTTCAAAAGCAAAGGAAGATGCTGCAACTGTTCTCAAAAATCTCTGCAGTCATAGCAAGGATATCCGTCCATGCATGTGTGGATAGTGCCGATTTGATGCCTGCGTTGATGTGGCTTCTGAAGAACAACAATCTTGCGGGGCAAGAAATAGCTACCAAAACACTGAACCATCTCATACCTAAATTAGACAGCAGCACCATCAGTTAGCTTACGGCGTTGTTGACTAGCAACTTGGCCATCTGTCGCCAGGGTACGACATGCTACCAAGACTACATTCACAAGTTCTTGGGGGACATTTGCATATAGGAAAATGTTCTTTGGCTTGTGCAATGCCCCAGTTGAAACACCATCAACTTCAGGACTCTCATGATTCAGCATAGTCCTAAAGTTTGGGCAAATACCTCTATAGACATAGTGTCACACTAGACCGTGTATACAACATGGCATCCCAGAAGTCCTAATGCCTGCAAAGGTACTTTCAAGCCTACCTGTCATCCTCTGTAGCATAGTCAATGCATTTGTGTATTGTGACTTGGCTTTCTTGTGATTGGCATTTTGGCATTTGGCTTTCTAGCGATTGGCTTTGGCAAAGAGACTAGCAAGTAGTGGGTTGATGAACAACAAACCCCAAAAATAGCACTTCCTAAATTTCTCTTAGCCTAGCAAGCATCGGCTCATTAGTTCTTGCTAGCAGGCCATTGGTAGTAGTTAAGGAGTTGTGACCATACTATTACATTGTAAGTTGTGCCTATCCACATTGCACACCAATTGTACATCTTCTCCAACCAAGCAAAGATTGAATCCCCCAATTTTGGGGTAGTGCATTCTCTCACTTAAGCACATTTCATTTCATTTCACTATATTTTGCATCATTGTCTCTTAGTTTACATTCATTGCTTAAGTTACATGCTTTTCTATGCATTTACTATTCCGCATGTTGCAGCTCTTTTTGCCTAAATATCTACATGAAATATTAAGACAAATGTTTACAAAAGGTTATTGTACACTGAATAATTCCTTGTCTGATTGACCAAACCATTTAGGTCACCCTGTTTCTATTTTCTCTAGCATGGCCCTCACAGGGATCCAGGGTTAGGCTATATGCCCAATAGCTCTCGGTGTCCTAGCCACTAACGTTTTCAGTCGTTATAGTTTTTGGTGCTAGAAGGAGGACCTCTCTATGCCCTTTCCAAGCATCATAGGTAATCTTGCACACTTTCTATACCCCATCACCTGCTAGCTTAGACATGACACCCTTGTGGTTGTCTTTGCACCGAGTGGTGCAGATTGGTCACAATGATGGTTCCTCTAGAGCCTTGTAGGACCAAAGCATCCAACTATTTACTATACCATGCTGCCAGTCAACTATGCTATGCTTCCTACATCCTATGTGGCATAGCAACCATATTAGTGTGACACGCTAACTGCTTACTCATTTAACTGCATTACACTATCTACATTTTTAGTGGCGTAGTAACTCTGTCAACGTAGTAGTTCGTCAACCATCTACCCCATTATGCTACCCATCCACACTATTACGCTAGTTACTGCATAACACTCTTCTATAGTGTTATGCTACTTACTGTGTAATGCCCTCTACTGTGTTATGCTATCCATCATGATATGCTACCCATTGCATTACGATACCTGCATTCCTTGCAGCGTAACAACTTTGTCAACGTAGCAGTCCTACTCAGCATAATGGGCATAATAGTGAAGGAAACCAGTTTTTGACACTTACAAGAGTACCCAACTTCAACCTATTTCATCTAAAATTTTTAACTGCAATAGAAAATGAATCCTATTAAAACCACAGTTCCCACCTCAAGCCTGGAGGTACCCTACTCTATCCAAAATGTGACAGGTCCCGAGAGACCACCTAGCCCAATCCTAATGCTGAGGCAATCCTTGAGACTAGAATAGCAATCACTCGAACGTCTACCTCAAGATGAAGAGTGATACAATTTTCTCTATGAAAAAATGCAAGCAAACATACCATTGGACCATCATGAACTCAAAGACAAACATAACTTTGAGTTCATCTATCAAAATGGGAGGGAGTTCATCCCTACTCTTGAAATAACTATCCTGTTGACTGATACATACTAGTGGATGCTAAGCCAACTTGTCCAAGTAAGTAGGGCAAGAGAAAGGGACACAACATCCCACTATGAAGAACCCTTTTAGGATGGGGAAGAGGAGTTGGACTCCCACTCTGAAGGTGTTGGCCCAATCTACACCACGACTATCCCTTCCACTTCTATCTTTCAATTAAACTAGCTCCTATCTTTTCCCCCTTTCATTACTGCCACAATGCTACCACAACCTAGACCCTCTTCAGTGATGGGCAGTCATCCCATGTCCTCAACTTATCATCATGTAGGTACTTCAACTTCGTTCCCAATCACTCTTCCTTCCTAGTCTACCCTAGTATTGTACCCAACATTGGTGATGTCTACGCTGTTGTATGTGCACACTCTGCCTATGTCACAACTTCACATGAGTCCTACTTTAGTTTCCTCATCTACATCTATCCCACCATCAGTAGCGGGCCCTACCTCAACCGTGTGGTGGACAGTAACCACTACTTTCCTTACCATCTAACTATCTTAGATGTCACACTACGTGCAACCCCAAGCATAATAAGTTACACACATAGTGCAGCAAAACATGGGGCTATGGGCTACTCCACCAACTGGGCAAGTAACCAACCCTATCATGCCACCAATAGTGGCTACCCTGGTAGCACCACCCACCAGGTGGTGGATTGCCTAGGCAACACCACTTGCTGGAGTGGCCCCAATGCTGCCCCTCATGGGACAGGCCGCTACCCCAACAACACCACCAATGATGGATGCTCCTATAGCCCCACAAACCCCCACAACATCCTCAAGTCTATACCAAGCCTTCCAACTCATCTACACCCTCACTGAAGAGATCAAACATCTCAAAGTCATTGATTCTAAAATCATTTAGGTCATGGAATTTTACCATGATGACCCCATCAGTCTAGCTATCCCTATGCTCATGTTGCCCCCTGGGATGCCACTCATCTAATTTACAAAATACAATGGGAAGGATGATCCGAATGCACATTTGATGACTTTTAGGTCTAAATCCTTGTTGTTGCAACCATGGCCTCACACCATCATCCATGTCTTTGATAAGAAAAGATTTGGATTGGTACCATGTGCTTCCACACGTCTCCATCTCAGCTTTAGAAGAACTACTAAGCCAATTCATGCTCATTTTAAGTACAACTTAAAATTGGAAGTCAATCTAGACCATCTCATGAGCATTAAGCAGGAACTGCTAGAATCTGTAAAGAAATTTATACAACAATGGAGACCAGCCTTGAATGAAATATGCAAATCCATTGTTAAGGCTCACTTATTGGCAATCTTTAAGGGTGTGGTCAATGACTTCATTAAGTCATCTAAGCTCTACTACCTAGCCCTATCGTCCCTTAGCCAAGCATTTTCTCAAATCAAGAGCATTTAGGATGCAGTTGAAGCCAGCAGGAACCCATCCTACGTGACCTATAAAAATGCACACATGAAGAAAGACAAGGAGAAGGGCAAGGCCGCGACAACCACAGTGGCTACTATGGAAAAGGAAACCAAGCCCAACAATAGCAACAAAGAAAAAGGCTGCCACAACACCCAATGCTCCCACTAACACCATGTCTAGCCCCAGTAACACAGGTTAGTTCTTAGCCTCAACACCTATGGTGAAAACCCAGCTAAAGCCAAACTTTGAGCGCAAGGACCACTCACGGTATACCTAGTTAATAATTAAGCATTTAGAACTCTTGAAGCAATTATTGGAAGCTAGGTGTATACAATACAAGTGAATGTCAGAGGAGGCTATTAGATGCCATGAAAGGTACTATGAAGTTCTTTGGAACCCCTCCTTGGCTACACCCAATGAACCACCAATGCCTAAGAATATTATGTTAGAGCATTTTTGTGACTATCATCAATTTTGTGGCCACAATAAAAATTAATGTTTAGCATTAAAAGATGACATTCAATGAATGATCGATCAGGGCAAGCTGGTCTTGGACGAGAGCAATCCCATTCAGCCTAAAAACTAGTCGATTGGCATTTACAATGATCCCCTAAGTGCTAACAATGTAGGTTACACCATCAACACTATTGGCATTGATGACAACACTAAGTCACCACAATAACCATTTTTTTTCATGTACCTCCTTGTAACGCTGGAACTCTAACAACTAAGTTGCAGGCCCCCTTTGTCATTAGGGCTCCTCATCAAACATCCACTACACCTTTTGTACTTAAAGTTTCTGCACCTTCCACCACTGTAACAACGTAGGAACCATTCATCATCAAGGTGCCAAGGCATGCAAGNCCCCAACACAAAACTGAGTGATGAAAGCTGCACCATAGCCTCCCTATCCAATGAAGCATGAAGAGCGTTTAGCAGACAAGCTAGCTAGGGAATGTACTAGGTTGGGTCCCCCTAAGCCTACCCCCTTGTCTGCAATTCCTATGGCCTCTTTGTCATTAGCTAATGATAGCAATGCACAAATGTAACCATCATGTTCCAGTTCAAGAAAGCTTAGCATTCAACTTGAAGCTACTCCCCTTCAAGAAATTTGTCTCTTAGGGCATATGGAAGAAGAGAAGGCTAGCAAAAAACAAGATAATGGGCAAGAATCCTTGAATGCCTTTTCACAAGTTAAGTAGGCCTTAAAGTAGAAAAATACAACATTAAGCCTATACAACCTGATAATGACCTTTGCAACACATCGTGAGGTAATGGTTCGCATGTTCACATCCATTCCTATTCACAAAAACATGCTAGCTAAAGAGAAAGCAATCCATGTTGTCATGCTTCTCTCTACGGCCGAAGAACCATGGCTGGCCCTATTGACGTTTCACAACAAGTACATTAAGGATGACCCTAGAAAGGGTCAAGTCACAACTGCACCCATGTTCATCACAATTTGGGTTAGCCAGTAGAAGATTTGTAGGGTGCACATTGATGATGGGGCTACCACCAATGTAATCCCATTTCTTATCATTGACAAGTTGGGCTTGGTATATCAAATCAAGCCCACAACAACTTCATGCCTTAAGTCCTTCAATGGGGTGTGTGTCGTGGTCAAGGGGACTGTGCACATCAACTTCGTGGTGGGGGACTAGTTCCCCATGAGCACAGTATTTATCATCGTGGAGGAGATGCCAGGATTTAACTTGATCCTAGAGAGATCATAGTTAGCCCAACTAAGGGCTATCTCCTCACCTGTACATCAGGAAATCCACTTACCCTATGCAGATGGGGAAGTAGTGATTTATGGTAATGAAGTAGCTCCCTGGGCTATAAACAACATAGATGTGGAGCAAGGTTCAGAGATAGAAATCTCTAAAAATGAAGCACTCATTCAAACTAAAATGTCATGTCTAACAAATGAACAAGTTAAAATCATCAACTCAAGTGAAGAAACAATGTGGACCAAGTTGCCCTTCAAAACATAGATGAATACCACTACAAGGTGTCCCAACCATATGCCTCACCTAACCCACGTTGGGTTAGGAAACAATTACATGATTAAGACTTGTGTCCTCATCACTTCAATAAATTGTTATACCTCTAAGGGCATAATTTACATTTTACATTAAGTTGGTTGTTTACATGATTTACATTTTATATTAAGTTTGCTATTTGCATGATTTACATTTTACATTAATTTTGCTTTTTGCATTATTTACATTTTACATTAAGTTTTCTAATTGCATTGCCCTTGTTGTCAGTACCTTTTACATGGTCCAAAACTGCCTAAAACTAGCAATGGCTTGAAATGGCCTAAAACTAGCAATGGCCCAAAATGTCCTTAAACTATTGTTGTAGCCTGCTCAAGCCTAAAACTAGCAACCAACCCTTAGAAATCACACTGCATGGCCCGAAAAGGCCTTAAACTATTGCCATGGTTTGGAATGGCCTTAAACTATGCCATGGCCTAGAATGGCCTTAAACTATTAAACTAGAGTAAGGGTCCCACAAGGGGCCCAAACACATTCAAAAAATATTAACCATAAAATAAAACCAAAATAAAATAATTGTTTCACTTGTTACTCTTCATAAAATTTGGGTCATTACAATAATTCTTTCAAAAAAATAAAATGCAAAAAAAAAAATTTCTTTTGCCACTACACTACAAGTCCCTACCAACATCTTCATCTCTAACTCCACTAGGTCCCGCACCTCCATTTGGATCCTGCATAAGACAAAACGAAGTAATAAATCAAACTACAACAAGGCTCTCATGAAACAAACTACAAAACCAATAAAAAGTGCCTAACCTGAGAGGGGCCTGTGTCCATCTTGGGGGTTATTTTGTCTATGCCAGCCCCAAGATGCTAAAGAATCTCTTCCTCAATTAGGTTGGCCCAATATTCCTCTCCCAGATTAATGCTTGCTACAACTTTTCCCTTCTCCACAGCCATCCATCTGGGTGTCCCTAGAGAAAAGGTGATGGTAGTGGTTTCCTTGGAAGGTAGTGTCATCTCTCTTTCAGGGGCCTCACTAACCACTACCTGTTGCATGAACTTTTCATAGGCCTTAGCAGTGCCAATGAAATTGAGAAATAATTTATGGATATGAAACTCAACGGAAGCATCCCGATATTTCTGATGGTAGGTAGCATGTTTCATTTTGTACATGTGCTTATGGTTCTTTTGTGCTTGCCCCCATTTATACACTTTTGTGTTATAGTCCTTCCAATCTTGGTTTTACTGGGCCAATAAGTCCATCTACAAGTGTTGCTCTATGATCTCGTGAGTGGCCTCGTTCTTACCCCATACGGCTGACCAGTATCTTGCATAGTCAATTCTAGCCATATGCCAGGTGTTGTTGGGAGCATCACGGGCCAATAAAAATTCATTTTTGGACCGTAGATCCTCCAACTCAACTGATTAGCTAGCCTTCTCTTTCTCAAGCTTTTGCACCCTCTTCCAGAGGTCTTTGTTGACATGCCTACACTCCCACAATGATCATGCCAAGTAGAGTGCACATTTTCTCATTTCCTCATATACATCGCAAGGCACCTTGGTCACCTCTAGTGGGAGCACAAGTATCATGTTAACCTCGACCACTTTTTTGGGGTCCCATTTAAGATGAGAAGCTATCAATCATACATAAAAAATCATTAGTCACAAAATAATGAAAAAAACACAATAACTTAGAGAGCCCAACATTGTAATTTGAACATACCTATTTTAGGATCAATCTGCCTTAGATAGCTAATCATGTCATCAACCATCCCCTCCATAAAGGCAAATTTTTCTAGAGTTTTAGTCCATGGTTGGAGGCAAATTGAAGATGAAGAATCGGGGGCCTTAATAGTAGTATCCACTACACAACAAGGCATGTTAGCTTAGCAAAGAAGAGGAAGGAAAAACTAAAAAATGACATAAATGATAGTGCAAAGCTCCTACCCAACAAACCCTTAGGGGTGATAGCAGGGGAATCATCCATTGACACACTATCAAGCAAGTGATCAAACTCATTAGCATTAAAATGTAGTCCTTCCCCTTCTAGATGACTCAATAGTGTAGTGGCATCTTCAATAGTCATACGCCCCTCAGGTTCTAGGGCACACTCTGCAAAAGGATCATTGGTAGCAAAGGCCTCTTCCTCTATAGTAGGGGCCTCCTCCTCTATGGCTGGGGCCTCTTCTTCTTTTGCAATGGGGGCCCCTGCTTTAGGGGCCAAAAATTCTTCTTCTTCTTCTATTAAACATGTCTAAAATAAGCAAGCTAGTCTAAAAGAAAAAAAAGGGGTAACTAACAAGATAATTAAACATGCTTACCAACTATGGGCTACACTTTGTGAACCCTGATTTGCAACATTTTCCCTATCTCTTCATTAGTGTGAGGAGGTTCTTCCACTAGACAAGACTTTTTGCATTGCAACCTAGTTTTCATTATTTCTATAATGAGATGTTCCCCGCTTAGCACATTGCCTATGTTAGTGAGAGGCACCTCCCCAATGCTATCTAGAGCATGAAATGTACACCCCACCTAATCCTTCATCATTATCAAAAGATATTTCTCAATAGCTTCTGGCTGGTCTTGGGATCAAGTGGTATAGAACATTTGAAAAATCCACGACTTGGATATCTAGGTGTGATCCTACTACACCCAGGCACCATTCTCGCAGACCACCAAGTATTTTGTAAACTATCACAAGTATGCTATGAAGAAGGTGTAGTGCACATTGAAATGGACATCAAGCTTCTCATGAAGCCTAATCATTTTAGCCCATAACCCTTCAGAGAAGTACTTGGCCCAATTATAATAGGTCCCTTCTTCCATGATGTCCCTCATCATCCAAGCTTGCTCTACTCCAAGAATTTTCCCCTACGAGAGTAGCTTGGGGAAGGCACAAGCCCAGAAGATAGGGTAAACCTTTTGGACCACCCCTAACCTGACCTTATGCATGTAAATCCATTTTTGATTCTTGCTCATCCCTAGCCATTCCTCTATACCTCCCTGATGGCTTACATCCTTGCTAGTCTTATACTCTATAGGAAGACCATCAGAGGGAACAACAAAAAGATCTATAAAAAGTTTGTCATTAATCTCAAACACCACCTGCACATTATGAACCCATGTGTGAAAGTTGCTAGCCTTTTAAGAAAAAGAATCAACTAGGAAGAGAATTTATGTAGTTGGAACACTTGGATTTATTGCTAGAAATAAATCCATGATCCCAGCCTCTTGAACATTGTGAACAAAGATGGCTGGGACCATGTTGCATAGCCAATGTTGTGTCTCGTCCACCTCCTCATACTTGAAGAAGAGGTTGGTTTCATCATGCCCATAGGTGATTACTGTAACCTCTTGGGAATCACTTTCTATTGCAATAATTAGTGACAAAAATTAGCAAAAAGAAAAGGTAAAATTAATCACTTGAAGACATGGAAGACAAATGCATAATTTAACACACCAGGTCTGAATGGCATAGGAAATGGTGGAATTTCCACTAGAATGTCTTCTACGGTAAGCGCTCAACAAGATGCCCATTCGCTATCCAACTAGCCAAGTTCTTCATACCTCACATAGATCTTAGCATACTTGGTTAGATAGGTTTTGAAATCAACCCCAAGTTAGTGTATGATGCTGGCACGTATGTTCCCGGTAAAAGAGAACTCTTGCAAAGTCGTTTTGGCCAATGCTAATGTCCCCTCGTTCCCAGGAAGACCATCCTTGTCAATGAAAAACCTGGTAACATGCATAGTACCATAATAATTTTGACTAATGCAAGACACATGATGCAACATGCCTCAAACATCTTCATAGGACTCACCCGCTAGCACAATACATAGTTCCAGGTGGGTTCTAGAAGCAGGTTCCCATGTGACGTGCAACGAACAATGTGTTGTATTAATAATAGAATTTAAATTTAGGCATGTCCCAAATCCAACATAAGCATCTCAAGCCTCTTGGATGCTAGTTTGAGACTTCTACCCCTTCGCCTTCAATCGAACCATTAGCCATAAACTTCAAAATGCCCTGGTTTTCCTTGAGCAACAACGTTTCAACAAGTACAATGGCTATTTCAGCTAATAAGTGTGACCATACTATCACACTGAAGTGGTGGAGGAGGAACTCTAGGAATTCCATGCACCTTCTTGAAACTAGACTACCTGATCCCCTACCCATGCATGGGGAGGGGGGATGTTGGCCATGGGTGCACTTAGGCAACACATGACTCCTACTAGCTCAAGCACAATTAGGAAGAGTTTCAACATGACCCTACATAATACAAAAAAAAGCATTAATACAATGTACTGAGTAGTGTAGCATAACATTTAGTGTATAATTTTCCCTTAGGCATGAAATAGTAAGTTCCCATCATGGTACAACAAAGCCAAATACTGCATGTAGCATAGCAGGGTGTTATGCGTAGTGTAGCGCAGTGGGTGCACACTGCATAGCGTAGTAGTTATGCCCTACATAGCGTAGCATCATAGGCATGCCCTGCACAACACAATGTAGTGAGTACACCCTACATAATGTAGTGTAGTAGGCACACCTTGTACAGTGTAGTCTAGCAACTACACTTTGCAAAAGAGTAACAACTGCATTACCCACAGCATAGCATGATGACCACACCCCATGCAACATAATAACTTAACAAGTATGATAGGTAGGGAAATATAAAAAACATGAAAACATAGCAAGTATGACACTGTAATCAACGTAGAAATGTAACAACATAGCATAGAAATTGTCAAAAATGCAACAATATGATAGTCACGCTAACAAAAAATAACATTCCTGGCTCTACCCCACTGCATGAGACGTAACAAAATGAAATGAAAGCAAAGGGAAAACTCTCCCTTGCACATGCTATGCTATGCAGGACATACACTACACTACCTAGGAAACCTTGTAGGAAAAAATCCCCTTTATGGGTGCTATGCTACGCTTAATGTACATTACACCAGAATTTTCCAAACCTCTGCAACAGCGCATTGTCCATTCCCAAAAATGGTGGTCGGGGTAGTTCTATGCACTAGTTGTAGCATAGAAAATTCCATAGTCACTGTGGCCAAAGTGGCAATAGTCATGGTGTAGTGGCCAAAGTAGCAAAAAGGCAATAACAATAGTTGTAGCATAACGACAATGACAATTGTAACAACCAAACCATAGTGGTTGCAGTAACAATTTAACTTGACAAATTGCATAACATAAACAAGGGGAGCATAGCAACTTACCAGGTGGATGGGACATCTTGTTATTCCTTAATGCATGCCTTGGGAATACATCATAGGGTGTGCTCCCCTTCATCCACATTGGCAATCCCTTGATGCCTACATTCACTCTTGTGTGTCATTGCTTGCTCACAAACTCAGGTGTGTTGGGTGTATCAACTGCTACGTTGTCTCTTAGCTCAACAATGCTACACTATAGGTGTTAGCTCTGACAATGAAAGTGACAAGATTACCAAGGGGTAATCCCCTATTTATAGCCTATGCAGTTAAAATACATCTCACTTTTTGGAGTGTTCCATGCCTTATGCATGATGCAGGACATCCTCTACAGCGTAGTAGAGGTCTACTGTAGCATAGCATGGGTCTACTATAGTGTAACATGTAGCTACAGCATATCACTTAAATATACCAAAATTTTTACTCCATTTTTTACAATGTGGCCAATTAACAGTCCACTAAGATCTTAAACTAGCAATTGTGATGTACAGTTTTACATTGTAACGGTTTGCTACAACCTTTAACTGGCAACTCTTTGACCCTCACGACATGTAATCTTGCATTGTAATGGTCTACTAAGACCTTAAATTGGCAATATTAAAACAATTTGCATGCTTTTGGTCTGCTAAGTCCTTAAACTAGCAATTATGTTCCACCACATGATTACTTTGCATACATTTCATTGCATGTTACTCTATTAAACATGTATCACTTAACATTTGTTTGTTTGCTTGTTTTGTAGGAGTGCTTCGAAAATGACTATGCAGAGCGATCTCTACTTGCCCCTTGTCCTAACAAGACTTCATGGCAAGCTTACAAGATACTTAAGCTTAGAATCAGTAGACTTGGAACCATCCACTCATGATACTAACATAGCAACCTTGGAAACATCTTTGGACTAGCCTGAACATCTGGTCCAAGCCTTAGACCTAAAGGCCATCGATGTAACTGAGGACCCCCTTATTGAAATCCCTATAACTACATCTAGAGGTGAGGTGAAAACGTTAAAAGTTAGCTTNACCCCCTTATTGAAATCCCTATAACTACATCTAGAGGTGAGGTGAAAACGTTAAAAGTTAGCTCCCTACTAGAGCCATAGGTGCAACAAAAAATTTCAAAAGTCCTTAATGACAATGTTAAAGTGTTTGCGTGGTCATATGAAGACATGCTGGGCTTGGACCCATGACTCATACAACACAATATTATCTTAGATCCACATGTCAAGGTAGTTAAAAAAAAATCTCTCAAAGTCAAACCAAAGATTACCTTAGCAATACATGATAAAATTACCAAACTCTATCAAGTTGGTTCCATTCAGGTAGTTAATTACTCAAATTAGGTCTCAAACATTGTAGTCATACCCAAGAAGACTAGGAGTATACGAATTTGTATAGATTTCCAAGATTTAAATAGGGTGACAATTAAGGACAACTTCCCATTGCCTAGTATTAGTCAACTTATTAATACTATGGCTGATGATGCCTTATTTTCCTTCATGGATGGATTCTCAGACTATAATCAGATCCATATAAACCTAGAGCATCAGTTGGCAACTACCTTTATGATCCCTTGGGAAACTTTTTATTACACAATGATGCCCTTTGGGCTAAAAAATTCTAGAGAAATGTCTTAATAAGCAATGACATACATATTTAGTGATTACCTCTTGGAAATATTAAATAACTATGTCGACAACATAATGGTTAAGTCTAAGGAAGCTACTGATCATCCCAATGATCTAAATGTATTCCTTCAATGTTGTCATAGGCATGAGCTATGCCTCAACCCTAGAAAATGTGTTTTTAGAGTTAAAACTGGGCTCATGCGAGGCTTTGTAGTGTCAAAGATGGGGATACGAGTGGACCTCGATAAAGTTAGGGCCATTGTCAACTTAGAACGGCCTACAAATCTTAAAGAGTTGTGTGGGTTGCAAGGCAGAGTGCGGTTTATAAGAAGGTTCATCACAAGGTTGATGGAAAAACTACACCTGATGCAATAGTTGCTTAATAAGGGAGTCAACTTCAGCTAGACAAATCATTATCAAAAGACCTTTGATAACCTAAAGAAAGAGTTGTTACATCTCCACATTATTTATCCTCCACAAAGGGATAGGCCTTTCTACATCTATGTTGCCACCTTGGATACATCTATTGCTGCACTGCTATGTCAAAAGAGAGATGATAGGTCTAAAATCCCAGTTAACTACTTAAGTCATGCATTAATAGCTCACGAAGAAAAGTACAATAAAGTAGAGAGAAATTGTCTTGCCCTAGTGTTTGCACTTAAAAAGTGGAGACATTACTTGTTTCATAGTAAAGTCAACATTATATGCAAAAGCAACATACTTCAGGCTATTACAACCAACTTATGCAAGAGCAGTAGAATAGCATGATGGAAAGCCATAACTATGGAGTTCGATTTACATTATGTGGCACAATTATCCACAAAGGGTCAAGCAATAGCCACATAGCCTACAACTTCACCCATTGATGATCAAGCAATAATAGAACCTAAGATCCTGGATGAGCATGTCAATAGCATAAGTCATGTACCATCAGATTTTGAAGCTAGTCTACATTTCAATGGTGCTTCAACTACATGAGGTGGTAGCACCACCACTATTCTTACATTTCCCTCCAGGGAAATTGGACCCTTCACATATCATTTTACATTCCTTTCCACAAACAACATAGTTGAGTCCAAAGGACTCCTCAGGGGCCTTCTAGCAACTCAAGAGTTGAGGATCCAACACTTAGCAATTCGAGGTGACTTGCAACTAGTTATCAACTAGATCACTAAAGTTTATGCTTGCAAGGCTCCACATTTGCAACCTTATTGTGATTTAGCCAAAATTCTACTAAAGTAATTTGCAAATTTAGACATCCAACAAGTGCCCCTTAACGAAAACACTATAGCTAATGCACTAGCCACATTAGCCTTAAATGTTCCATCACACATGTTTGCTACCTTGCTCGCTTTGATAATAGATTACACTGATCCTATCACTCAAGTGGCATACATTACATCTATAAGTGCAATAGACACTCAATAATGGTATGACAATGTTAAGGCATACCTTCAATATGGTGAACCCCCATGCGGCTTGGAAAAAGTGAGCAAGGCAATATGTCCTCGTAGGAGACAACACTCTATGCAAACACTCTTATGATGGAATATTGCTAGCTTGTGTTAGTGGGGAAGAATAATAAAAGATTGTTGAAGAAGTCCATGAGGGATTTTGTGGAGAACCCATAGGTCACAGGGCTATGGCAGCAAAAAGCAAATGCCTAGGATACTACTGGCCATGCATGGAACTTGATTGTGTTGCCAAGGTTAGAACATGTGATGTGTGTCAACACCATGGGAACCTCATGCATGTGTCACCTACTGAATTGCATACAACATAGATTACATGGCCTTTTCAATGTTGGGTACTAGATATCATAAGACCCATTACACCTAAGTCTTCTACAAGGCATAGTTTCATTATTACCGAAACTGAATACTTTATAAAGTGGGTAGAAGCTATTTCCCTCAGAAAGACTACATCTCAATAGGTATGCCACTTCATTTTGGATAACATAGTAACACGATTTGGCTTTCCCATGACTATTTTTACTGACAATAGGCCACAATTCAGTAGCATAGAAAAAAAAATTTTGTAAAAACTTTGGTATCAAACATTCTTTTTCATCACCATACTACCCCCAGGAAAATGGCCAAGTAGAAGCTAATAATAAACTTATCAACAACCTTTTGAAAAATATGCTTAGCAACAACAAGAGGTAATGACATGAGCAAATCCTCTACGTGTTATGGGCTTACCATACAACATGCAAAACCGTTATAGGTAAGACTCCATACAGTCTCATTTACGGATCTGAAGTAGTATTAACTCTTGCATTGCAGGTTCCATCACTTTGGATGATTCTCTCAAATGTTGTGGATGAGGCTCAAAATAATGAGTTGAGGATCATTAATCTTGACTTGGTAGAGGAGGAGTGTGCAAAACACTTGGCTACATTGAATGGTACCAAGAGAATCAATGGAAAAAATATCATTGCAATCTACACCAATCCTTGATCAAAAAGGGGGACCTAGTCCTCAAGGCTATTCATGAACTAGTGAGCAAATTCTTAGCCAACTAGGAAGGCCCTTTCATAGTCACAAAAGCCTATGAAAATGGGGCATTCAAGTTGGCTGATGTGGATGGCAACGAGTTTGCAAATCCCATCAACCACTTGTACCTGAAGCCATACTACATTTAACATAAAGGATCACATCAAACACAAAGCAAGGTAAGCATAGAATGTCTGCTATGATGTAAAACTAGCACAAAACATCCGCTACAATGTAAAACTGGCACAAAATGTCTTCTACAATGTAAAATTGGCACAAAACATCTACTATGACATAAAACTAGCACAGAACATCTTCTACAATGTAAAACTAGCATAGATCATCCACTAGAATGTAAAACTAGCATAGCACATCCACTGTGATGTTAAACTAGCACAACATGTCTTTGGGTCATGACATAAAACTGGCATCCATAGCATGGTCCACTAGGATCTTAAACTAGCCATCCACCATTTGCTATGATGTTAAACTAGCACAGTGATTTACTAGCACCTTAAACTAGCACATCAGTTTGCTAGGACCTTAAACTAGCACATCTGACAGTCTACCAAGACCTTAAACTGGGTTCACTGTGCAATGCCTCCTAGCTTACATGTATGACCACATGAACAAGTGAGCATGCACACTTTTGAGCTTCTGAAATAATATGGAGTGGGATGTTGTAGTTCCAGAATGAAGTTCACATTATCAAGGAAAATCTCTCTAGGACACATTCAACATCATCACCACTAGCATCTTGTTGATCTTCCAGAGATGTCGTTTAACATCTTGCAAACCTTCTAGAGCTATTGCTACCATAGCCAATCATCTTGGTCATAGCTCTCATTATCACCACCTACTACAGGAGTCCCAGCACTATTGTTGCTCAACCACAAGGTTTCCATCCTCTAGCCATCGCCATTTTTTGAGTTCAAAAAGGCATTCGGCTATTAGAATTCTCATCTTGTAGCTAGATTGCATGATGTTTTCCTTTGGTAGGGATTCCTAAGCACATGCATCATCATTGCTCCTAGCCTCTTCAGTGCTCATCTCTGGGGAGGCCATTGAAGCTTTTCAACCTACCACTGCCAAAACTAGCACTGGCCTTCCTACGTTGGACATTGCACATGTCAAACGCAACACCTACTACCCTAGCAATGTCCCAACCAAGTGGAACTTTTCCCTCGCTTCACTTGATAGTTTTTTTTCTAGTTTCCTCTTTGTTGTGTTTGCAAGATAAAAGCCAAGATGGCATCATTCAAAGATGCACTTCACCATGAGAGAAAAACACTACATTATTCCAAAGTAGCCACTCTAATTAGCTTAGCTACTTAAGAGTGCATATCCTACTCTCCCTTCAGTCAACCTAGTCTCCATTCCCTATATCCACAATTTCCCATATCCTCTTCACAAGCTTCCTTGATGCACATAAAGCCCCTTCCAATGCCCAACCACCAATTCCATGATGGACGTAACATAACTTGTCCCATGGGAAGCCTCTGTAGGTAGGTCAAAGCCCCACATGGATATAACACAACTCATCTCAAGGAGGAAACACCTATCCTACAACGATAGTAAGGTTGTCTTCAAGTGAATGTGGGTGTGTGGCAAAAAAGCAAAAAGCATGAAAAATTAAAAAGAAAAAAGCTCAAAAGAAAAAGACAAGTGCCTAAAACAATGGCACCATAGCTACTTTGCAATCATTCCAACCATAACTCAACAATTTCTAAGCACTCTGGTGAGAGGTAGAGGCCTAAAAAAGAAAGACACCCATGTGTGCTAATTCCCTCATAAGCATTCCAATGAGGGATCACACTCTAGCAACAGTTTTCATGGTGTAACATTCTACATTCATCTCTTCCTTGACCCTGTTCCCCTAAACTCATTCTTTACCCCCTACCCTACATCACCCTCCAAGTACTCTCAAACATAGCAAGGCATCATCCGAGTGGGCACTGAAGAGTGGTGTTGACATCTTGTTCTTCATGGTGTTTCATATTCTTTGTCGATGTCTGTTGGGCAGATCCTCTAGATGTCAACAAAGAGGGGCCATTGAAACACCATCAATTTCAAGACTCTCATGATTCAGCACAGTCCTAAAGTTTGGGCAAGGACCTCTGCAAACACGTTATCATGCTAGACCATGTAGACAACATGGCACCCTAGAAGTCCTAATGGTTGTAAAGCTACTTCTGAGCTTGCCTGTCACCCTCTACAACATAGTCAATGTAGCACCTAGCCAAGAGGCCAATTTGCACAAAAGAGGCACTAGCGGTAGACCATACAATTTGGAAAATTTTCTCTCCCAGGCTAACAGGCTTGCTACACCCTCTAGCTTGCCCAGCTTGACACTTGACCCAATTGATGGTCTACCTAGGGACCATGCTAGGAATTTCCTAAAGTGCTTAGGATAAATTAAAAAATTTGGTAAGTTTTCTAATTGCGAGACCTGCTATGCTACGCTATGCTACATAGCGTAGCAAGCTAGGTGGAGACTGATCAGGAGCAAAAAATATAGTTTGATAGTGATTTAGGCCCCCAGGATACCTGCCCACTTCATCCTTAAAGCATGATTGACATAATGCAAGAGAATGTGGTAAATTTTATAAAAAATCATCTGCATTTGAGTGCTATGCTACATAGTAGCATAGCGTAGCAAGGTTCTATTGTAACAATGATTTCGCTTAGACTATTTTGGAAAAGTAAACATAATTTCCCATGTCTTAACCATCAAAACATGCTTGCTTTACTACTCCACCAGCACATGACTAACATCCCATCACAAAGTTTCTGCAAAGTAAGTTAGAGTTTAGGCCAAATAGGGTGCTACGTTGTGCTACACTACACAGCATAGTAGGGTTAGAACACATGGAGGTCCTCTGGCAAGTGGTCCTAGCAAAGGAATTGCACTTGGCCACACTCTGACCTCTAAGATTACCTATCTCACTTTGCCCTTGGGTTCTAAGAAAAGTTTCTTGACAAAGCATTGCAAATCAAGTACGAATTCACATCACACTAGTTGTTACGCTATGCTACACTACATAGCATAGCATAGTGTAGCAAGGACACAAAGCATGAAATTGTCCCAAGGATGAACTCTGTAGGTCCCAGGATTTGTCAACATGAAAGGTAGGATTGTCAATTGCTAAAGTTTCTTGCCTATCCAAGCCTCAGAAAAGCATCTTTGATTTTTAGGCAAGATTTTTCTCAAGACTAGTAGCTATGCTATGCAACATAGCATAGCGTAGCATGCAAGTGTTTATGCTACATCAATATGTTGGGTAGTGTAGTTAGCGTAACACTCACATGGAAGCCTCAAGACATATCCAGAAGATCTAGAACTCATTGACAATGGTCATTTCTACTCTAACATCTCTTCAACAGACAAGATCGATAGCTTTCTTTGTTTTGCACCCTAGTATCAATTCCCAAAGTTGTTCCTAAGCTTGATCCTACTCACAAGAGGAGGGAAGATGTAGTCCCAGAGCATAGGCTCCACTTTGCATTTGACACTTTGAATTTTTTGTAAAAACATGGTAGTTCCCTGGATTCTGGTACATGCAGTTTAAACGGTATGGTCACAGCTTAGCAAGTTCCATGTCTAGCATAGCACATTAGTAGCATAGGATGCCAACATAACACTACAGTGTAGCACTACACAACAATATGCCACATTCACATTTGCACCATCTGGAACCAAGAACACATGGCATCCAAACCACGTCTCTCTCCCACTTCTAAATCTATAAATACCCTAGTGAAAAAAATTCAAAGGATTAGCTTCAAAGGTGGGCTTTGTGACTTGGCTTTCTTGTGATTTGCATTTTGGTGATTAGCTTTGGTAAAGCGACTGGCAAGTAGTGGTTTGATGAAAAGAAAACCCTAGTGGTAGAACTTCCTAGATTTCTCTTAGCCCAACAAGCATCAACTCATCAGTTCCTGCTAGTAGGCCATTGGCAGCAGTCAAGGAGTTGTGACCATACCATTACGTTGTAAGTTATGCCTATTCACATTGGACACCAGTTGTACATCTTCTCCAGTGAAGCAAAGATTGAATCCCCTGATTCTGGGGTGGTGCATTCTCTCACTTGAGCTCATTTCATTTCATCTTGCTATATTTTTCATCATTTTCTATTAGTTTACATTCATTGCTTAAGTTATATGCTTTGCTATGCATTTACTATTCTACATGTTCCAGCTTTCTTTACCTAAATCTCAACATGACATATTAAAACAAACATTCATAGAAGGTTATTTTACATTGATTTAGCCCTTTTCTAATCAACTAGACAATTCAGGGTACCCCATTTCTATTTTCTCCAGTATAACCCTTACACAGATCTAGGGTTAGGTTGTATGCTCGGTAACCTCTCAGTTTCCTAGCCATCGACATTTTTGGCCATTACACCAGCAACCTTTCAACATCTAGTTCTAAGTATATTTTAGTAGCAAATAGGAAATGGTATGGAGGTCTTTATGGATAATTTCTCCACCTACGAAGCAGACTTCAAACAAGCATTTGACCAATTAGATCAAATACTGAAACGATGTATAGAAACTAGCCTAAGGCTCAATTGGTAGAAAAGCCACTTAATGGTCCAAGAGGGCACTGTATTAGGGCATAAAATTTCACAAGTAGGAATGGAGGTAGATCCTGACAAAATTAAAGTCATCCAAAAAATCAATTGTCAACCTCAAACTATAAAAGACATTCGATCATTCATTGGACATACTAGCTATTATAGACACTTTATCAAGAACTTTTTGTAGATTGCAAAATCATCGGTAGAATTAACAAAGAAGGACATATCCTTTTAATAGAGCAAGGAATCCAAGTTATCTTTCCAAACCTTGAAACAAAAGCTCGTAGAAATGCCCATTCTACAAGCTCCTGACTAGTCCATACTAATCCATATAATGACTAACGTGTCCAATTTTGTTTTATGTGTCATACTTACATAGTTATATGACTAAAACCAACCTTATTACATTCACTATGCAAGTTGAAGTATTGTTGGTGCATAGCTCAACTACACCACAACAAAAAAAGAGTTAATGGTTGTGGTGTTTGCACTAGAAAAATATAGGCACTATGTATTGGGCTATAAGATATTTGTACACATAGACCATAATGCAATATGATTCCTAATAAATAAACCAATGGTGAGCTCTCACATCATATAATGGCTTGTGATCTTACAAGAGTTTGATCTTACGATGATTAATCATAAAGGAACCGAGAATGTTATTGCTGATCATTTATCTTAGTTGCAATGGGACAACAAAGAGAATGAATACCTAATTTTTGATCACTTCCTTGATGAAATCCATTTTGTAGGTGTAATACACAATCAATCACCCATAGATACAAATTGGTATAGTAGCATTCTTACCTATCTTCTCACACAAGAAGCACTACAATGGCTAGATGTTAAAAAGAAATAGCAGTTTCTTCATCGAGCTAAATATTTCATGGAAATCAATGGACATCTTTATAAGGTATGTTCTGATGGCTTGGTTTGATGGTATGCTGCCAATGTAGATCAATTGAGAGTTTTCTAAGACACTCATGAGGGCCTTTGTGGGGATCATTATGCTAGGAGATGAACAGCTATTAAAATATTACTTACAATATATTATTGGCCTACATTGTTCTAGGATGCTCATCATTTCATCCAATCTTGTGAGTGCTGCCAATGCAATGGGAGAATGAATACTAGAATGGAGAGTCCACAACAATGGATTTAACCTTTAGAACCCTTCGGCATATGGGGTTTTGATTTTATGGGGCCTATCACACCAATGTCCAATGGAAAATTCTACATTATTGTTGTTGTTGACTATTTTACAAAGTGGGCATAGGTAGCCATTGTTACTGATTGTACATCATCTACCACTGCATGATTTGTTCAACAAAAAATTGTAAATAGGTTTGCCATGCCTCATGCACTTCTTTTTGATAATGGTACACATTTCATAGGTGTGACCTTTCAAAAATTAATGCAATGCTTTGGAGTTGAGCATAAGCTAACTACACCATATTATCCTCAAGCAAATGGTCAAACCAAGATCACCAATAGGAAGATCACAAAAATATTGACACAAACCATTAGCAAATATAGGTGAGACTAGAGCACCAAACTAAGCGATGCTCTTTGGGCATACCACTCCACATGGAAACTCCCTATAGGCTATTCTCCCTATGAGTTAGTGTATAGCAAACTTCCAACACTTCCTATCCAAGCTAAGCTTTGTACACTATCTACAACATGTGACCTCAACCTTGACCTTAGTCTAGCATAGAAAGAATGGTTAATAAACCTTAAGTTGCTAGATGAAAATTGACTATCCACCCTGTCATCCAACAAATTGTAGAAGGCCTTCAACAAGTAACGTCATGACCTAAGAATTAGGAAAGTTACATATCAACTAGGAGATAAGGTTCTTTATTGGAATCCCGCATGTGTGCCACAATGAACTAAATTTCAAACACTATGGAAGGACCTTATATCATTCATGAAAATTTTCCTTCAAGGGCCATGATGGCCTATAAACCTAGAAGCCTAGATAGGAAATTATTAGTCAACATCTAGTAAACAAAACCTTTTCATGAGCCTCAAATGGCTAATACTAACACTACCTTTGTTAATGGACAACCTTGCTCATTATTTTGAATCTCCTCCTTCCAACTTAGTCATGGGGGAGATGGCCACCAATTCTAACCAATCTAAGCCCTCAGTTTCCTTTGTTTTTTTTTGTTGTTTTACACATTCTTCATCTTTACTTGTTTTTTTTTACACCATCATTAACATTTTTATTATTTCTTTCTCTATTACGTTTTTTTTTTTGAATTACTCTCACTCGTCGTATAATAAGTNTTACGTTTTTTTTTTTGAATTACTCTCACTCGTCGTATAATAAGTGTACCATAATGGTGTTGATTGCTAATGTTTGGTTTTTACCTTTGACTTTTAATGTTGATGCTAAGATATGGGTTCTTTTGATAAAATAGGCAATGAGTCCACGTCATCCATTCATCCATACAACTCTATGGTCTCCCTTTATTTTGGAAATGTACTATCCCTTTTTCTAAGCAAACTTATTAATGAATTGGTGGTTTGGTATTTTTCCAACCAAGGAAAGATTCAATTGGGTTGAAATGGGTGTGACTTCAAGAGGATTTGATGTATTTGTGCTAGCTATTCTCTTGGCTACTTGGATGTTTTTCATAGGTTTTCTACCATTCCACCATTGACCAATATCAGGAAGTTAACTAAATCACACAAGTCTTTGCATGGTGTGGTTCTCACTCAAAATAGAAAAAAAAACTAGTGGGAATTCAAGGCATACTTCTTAGAAAAAATAAAGAAACATGGGCTACAAGCACTGGTTATGGCACTAAAAAGACATGTTACCCATGCCTAAAGGTTCCCTCTAACTAAGGCCCTTTCTTGCTTCCTGCTCCTCTAGTCTTCTCTTGTTGGAATGGTAGTTACTTTGTAAAAGCATTCTTATTACTTTAGGAGGATAGGTTGGTCAAGTGTATTGATGCAAGGTCACTTGATGTGATTAGTCTGAATCTATATTTGGACAGAATTTTATTAAGTATACTTAACCACACAATACACAAGGGACTTCACACAACCTTGATTTTTGGATTCCACTGCATTTTCTCTTCCTGTATTTCATTCCATATTCCACCTCATTTCCAATTTTATGATTAGTCCATATCTTGGTTGATGCATTATTATTCTTTGGTAAAATATTGTGTGTAAGTTCTTAACCATTGTCTCCTTATGTCATTCCTAGAGCCTATGGAAAGGTTTGTGAATTTGTCAAGGCATAAAGGGCATGAGCCTACAGGGAGGATCCACTGGCATTCCTTTTTAAAGAAATTGTTAAGTTCTTTCCCTTACATATTTCTTGCAATCAACTATTTCTCATTTCACCCCATCCATAACATCTATCTTTGTTTTTCTTTTATTGGCTTCACCATAGTTATTTCTCTCATCTTTCTTATTATTTCATTTTCCATCCTATTGCTACCAGAGGTTCACTCTTAGTTGTGGGGGCCTGTCACAAATTTTTCCATTTCATTACTCATCTCACCCCTACATGTTGGGTAGTTATCAATTACAAAACTCTAACCTTGTATCTACCATGCTTACAACCTAGCCAAGGTGCTTCTTATTGAGGCAAGGTATCAGTTATGTTATATCTTATCTATCCTTACTAATTTTTGACTGTGTTGTATGTGTAGATGGTGATTACATGAACAATGGATTGGGATAGGAGGGAGCACTCAAGATGGACTAGAGAAAAAAGCATTTACGTAGGGAACAAGCTTGATCATGTGGCTGTGAATGAATAATGGTGTGCACAATTTTGACATCGGCAGTAACATGCCTCATTATCTTTCTCTCTCTCTCTCTCTCTCTCTCTCTCTCTCTCTCTTCAAGCTATCAAATGAGGATCTGGATGTCATCTATGTACAGTGTTGACAACAATGGTTATGGATACCAATGCTGTAATATGTTTGTTGATTCATTCACTGGGCACTTTTATTCTGTCATTCCATATCACTCTCAGTTATTGTTCAGTCAATAATTCCATACCTTTCCAATATTTTGTAAGGAACTCTAGGACAAGATTTCATTCAGTCATGGGGGTATGCTGAGTCCCAATATCATACCCTCAATATTAGATACGTGATATCAGAGTTGCCAAAGTGATATTGGACATGCAATATCAGAACTTGTCTCATTGCATATAAATAAGAGACAAGGGAACTTCATTTCATAGTTAGTTCCATAGTCCCTTAGCCAAA
Source organism: Gnetum montanum (assembly GCA_015680685.1). Classification (NCBI taxonomy): domain Eukaryota; kingdom Viridiplantae; phylum Streptophyta; class Gnetopsida; order Gnetales; family Gnetaceae; genus Gnetum; species Gnetum montanum. Next base: position 21,100 of record MNCI01003467.1, on the reverse strand, counting down.
CCCTTGTAGTTTTTCCTTTCTAGAGTTAGAATTATTTTTGAGTGTCCATAGTAGGAGTCATAAAGTGAATGGATCTTTATTCAAGCATTATGTACCTAAGCATACCTTGTGTCTAGAAATAAAGATGAACTTCATGATAAACCTTGCAACATTCAAAATAGCTTAATCATTTCATTTACATGTTATTTACTATTATTTGCTACCCTCATTAGTTAACTAATGTTATTTTTATTGAATTTTTAATTATAAATGAATTAGCACACTCAGTATGACCACTTCAAGCATATGTTAAACACTTGGTAACCCAGTAACGACTAGAATTTAGTAATCCTATTAGTGTTACATTAGTTCAACATGTGTCCGAAAAGTGGGAACAAATGCTGGTGTTAGAACTAGTTGGAGCATAGTTAATTAGTTGAATCAAATTAGTTAGTCAATTATTTCATTTCTTCATTTTAAGCACCAAGAACATAAACATAAAAAGCATAAAAATCATATACCTCAAGTTTATTGAACCATACAACTGTGTCTTAAAAGTAAGCTTGGGAAGACAATGATCGCATAACCCATCCTTGTTCTGTGTAAGTGCATAAGCACTTAATCCTTAGAGTTCAATCAGATCATTCATGAATGCTCATATTCATATGGTTGGGCGTACGGGTACCTAACCACTCATCACAATTCTTTCAAATTAATAAACTTCTTGTTCCTATATGATCTATCTTTAGTCTTTGGCATCAACTTGTGTGTTATTAGTCCTTTTTGGTTTACTTGTAGCTTCTTGTTTTTGAACTGAAAAGATCATATCTCAATTTATCATCAACCCATCTATTTGATATTCAAGCATCAGCTGAAGAAAAAAGCACCTATATTTTTATAAAAGAAAGAAAATGGTTGATATTATTTCTTACAACAATATGAGCAAGAACATGGTTATTTTGTTTAAGAAAAAGTATCCATGGTTTTGATTAAAACATCCCTTGAATACTTTGCCTTTAGATGTACTTTCTAGTTCATGTATTTCTATCATAAAGATATGCCCTATTAATTTTCTGATGTTTTACAATGATGGAAAGTATTAGAATATTAATGAATCATGTGATACAAACTACTAATAACTTATTGGTTTAGAGATAGGTTAGTGGATCTTCAAGGATTATACTTCTCTTCAAGCTTTAAGTTTGAATATCACCTAAAAGACTTGGATCAATTCTTGACAAATTAAGGAAAGATCTTCATGAAACTCAATGCTAAACGATGTGCACTCATTTACGCAATGTCTTTATCTCCTTAAGATTATCACATGTTAATTATACATATTATATGATATTTCACTTTTATGATGTCTCTTTAACTAGTTAATGTGCATTATCCATTTTGCTACTATTCAAAAATGGGGAGAGTAGGTTATGTTGTATTTAGAATTATTTTCTTGTCTACTAATCCTTTTCTTATGTTTTGAACATAACCAAGAAGAGGAAGATTTTGGACCTTTTGGTGTCTCAAAACATTAAGTAAAATGAAGATAGGTTATGTATATGGTTGCGTGATTTTTGTGTTTTTAGAACAATGTACTTGGGAAGCTAAGATGAGACAAAGCCTACATTGATGACAAGGAATGAACTATCTTAGAGCTCAAAGGAGAAGGTCATCCACAAGGTCTCAAGAAAACATGAAAGAATTCATGATCTTGGTTAAGGACCAAATAACTCATAAGCAAATTTGTCATCATTCAAGCATGAAAAAGTGTAAGACTATGAACAAGGAATGAAGAATTCATCATGTAAAGAAAGGTAAAGAAAGACATCTCTGAGAAATAGTAGACATCTTGGCAATATTGAAGGATGCATGGATAAAGGCATATCCAAGAATCAATAGACATCTTTCATTAGGCAAATATGTCTTCACGAAATGAAGATGTCTTTCTAGAATAGAGAATATTTTTAGAAAGATGTCTTTCCTTAGACAAAGACATCTGTCTAGAATGAAGGCAAATACAAAAAGACATCTCAAGCATGAAGAAGACAACTTCCATGACCATTAGCTATCATTAGCTAGTTGTTGCATGAGTTCCAAGATGAATTTGGAAACATGGTGACTATAAGAAGATAACACTCTCATTGGGAAATATGCAATATCTTATATAATCATTTGTTAATCCTTATTACTCCTCATTATATTATCTTTTATCCATTGTAAAGTGTGATGTACCTCAAAGTACAAGTATCAACAAACTAATTTGCATTCATCCCTTGTAATTTATGTTCTTCCTTAGACCCTATAGGGTTAATGTGCTTCTTGTGAGAAGGCATCTTACTTGAGCTTGCTGGGATCCTACAAGATTGAGTAGTTGGTTGTGAAAGCCTAGAAACCATATTCTAAGCCTGATGGGATCCTATGGGGTTGAGTGGTTGGTGCAACAGTATAACATTCCTTAGTAGGGCTTAGGGATTGTACAAGGTGTGGTACCCTTCAAACCACATTTGAGAATAACAAAGTCCTGAGGTGTGCTTGTGATCTATCTTACAAGTGTGGACCACTCAACTTGGGAAACCACATTAAATTTTGTGTGTGTGCTTT